>JAPKLW010000329.1:121872-189831 GCA_026898455.1 Plectranthus barbatus
TGCTTAGATGATTAGAAATTACTCAACGATGAAATCATGCTTAGCTATAAGACTTCACTTGAGTAGCTCGGTATTCTAGGAGGTGAATCGAGAAGAACTCGGATTGATATTTTATTCTTGTGTGGTTGAGGGTTAATTGTGATTGAACTTTTACCGCACCACTTGCCGCAGAAAGTTTACGAAAAACATATTCGTAAGCTGGGTCTGAGGTGGATGCCGACCACTGACAGTGGTTAAGAAGACAGAAGACTAGATAGACAGACTGTATACTCTGTAATAGCTTAGTTATGCTTTGAGTATAAGTGGGAGATTGATGGGTTTTGTATACTAAAAGCATTTATTATAATGAGTATACAACGGTTTATTTCTCCTATCTGTTAACAATCTTACATGTATGAACAATGGTATCCTCTTGTCTCACCGATAGGGACGATCATACGGCGTGTTGTAGATCGCAGAAGACAGTATTATCACTTGACCTAGTGAGACATAAACCTGATCACAGCCGAGACAGCGTATGAGGATACGTCTGTCCGGATGGCTGCGGCATTGTCAGAATAAGTAGTCTGTCTTGATTACTTGACATGCTGGTACGCAGAGGTGGCGTATTGATGGACCGCAGTGAGATATATTCATCTGTCTGACATCAACGAATACAAGATCTCGTTATATTGATTGAGTCCAAACCCTAACGAATGTTCAGGGGTTTGCACGGGTTGACTGTTGCTTTGACTTACCATGGTGGAGAGCCTAAGTAACGTGCTCGTATATCCGCATCTTGGGTAACAGCATTTCGTGTAGTACCGTCTAAGACTGGGTTTAGGTAACCAGATCCGAGTAATAGGATGGGGACATTCCCTGAGGAGCTCAATAACATTCATCGTGTCAAAGTCCTGCAGGCTGATTAAGTTCAGGCACGAGTGATAAGGATTGAGTGGTACCACTCAGGAATAATAAGATATTAATTAATTGTAGTTAGAGCTTGTCAGAGGCTCCGATTAATTAATTGATGTCCGTTAACCTTAAATATTGGGATTCTCAATTAATGCAGCCCGTTCTCATAACGTGGTAATAAAGGGGTAGGTCAGTATTAATTATGTGGTGAAAAAGAATTAATATTAATTAATTAATTGTGTCCTGGGTTGTGGACATGGGAATTAATTAATTTATAGGCCCACTTTATTATTTGCATTAGGTCCTAGGTCTGGCCCAAATAAATATGATGAATTGAGCCCAGGAGCCCATTAGGGATAAAACCCTAGGTCTATAAATAGACAGCTCTCTCTCATAAGTCATAACAGAGTTGAAAAACCCTAAACCTAAGAGAGAGAGAGAGAGAGGGGCGCCGTTTTTGGGAGAAAGAGGAGGAGAATTTTGATTCTGGTCCTGCTCAAGCCACAGATCTACCGAGTCTTCACCAGTAGTAGATCTGAACAGCATTGGGACACAGCCCTGAAGATCTGATCTGGAGAACAGAAATCCTATTTCTTTTCTTTCTATTTTTCGAATTTATCTAGAAATTAGATTGATAATTTCTACTTCCGCAGATAAAATCGGATTGCGTGGTTGAATTCAAGTTGGAAATTCAAACGCAAAAGATCGGTTCAGACTCGACAGAATTACGATAATTCTCAATCCACAATATTGTATTAAATTCATAGGAACATGCTAGGGTTTATCTTGTATTTAATTATGCACAATACCCATAAATCGATCCGGTTCAAATTAGTTTTGGTGATTCGATTCACGGGAAAACCCTACACAAGCAACTGCATCAATTGACACGGGTCTGTGTCGATCAACGCAGGTCTGGAATCCGAACATCTCCAAATTCTTTAATGTATCCGACTCAAAAACCTGCATAATTCATCAACCACGACATTACAAGTACCAAAGCCACTTCATGCACAATAAAACACATAAAACTACTCTAACATCAACCAAAAAGTCAAAGAACTAATGGATAAGTGGTGAAAATACTAACTTATCAAGCATGCAGATAGGCGAGCATTCCCTTTGAATCTTACGGATAAGATTCAAACAGCCATTTGAATCTTCACCTATAAATAGGTGTCATCCTTATTTGATTCAAAGGTTCGCGACTTCACACATAGGAGAGATATCAAAAGAGATCAAATACAATCTCTCTAACACGCGAACACAACCGAGCCAAGTTCTTAATTGAAGCTTGTTGCAAGCTATCATAATAGAAGCTCGAAGACCTGAGAAGTTTATCTTCATAAAGGTATATTGGGATTCCTTCTACTCCAGAAAGAATCTAGCAGTCACTATTGCAGAGCAAGAGTTATTCGTACGGGCAACGCCAACAGAAGGATAGGTTCAGGGAAGAACTATAAAACTCCCAGCAGTCGACATCTGAGGAGAAGGGAGGTTTGTCCTCACTCTAAGGAGCGACACCGATCGAAGATTGGAGATCGAGGTGCTTGAAGGTGCGCGCTGACCAGGCGGAGGAGTTGCTCAACATTAGAGATCAAGTCTGACCTTGTACTCATTCTTCTAGTAAAATTTTCAGTCAAAGGACTAAAGAGTGAACGTAGAACAGTTGTTCGAACCATTATAAAAACCCTTGTGTTGTTTACTGTTTTATTATGCTATTTCTTTGTCGTTAGATCATTTGAAACTCAACACACCAAGTGTTGTAGTATAAACTGTAATCAATCTAACGAATACTCGAGCTAAAACATTTGGATAAACAATTGCTAAGTCGTGACCTTAGCAAGACACGTGCAAGATAAATTAAATACTTCTGCTGCATTAAACATAACTCTGATGAGGGACCAATAGTTTATATATTAATGACAATATAATTTCTTAATTCATATAAGTTTATTAAAAAATAACTAAAAATGAAGATTTTCGATAAAACAATGTCATTTGAAAAACTTATCAACTAAAAAATAAAAAGAAAAAATCATGTCATTTGGAACTTCGCATTTAACGTGTGATAACGTCATTATTAATTGAGGACATATTTACATAAAATAATAAACATTAGGAGGGAAAACAAGGAAATATATCCCAATGTTTCATCACTTATGGGATTTTATCCCAATTTTTTTTTTCAAATAGGGAATTATATTCCAAAGTTTACTTTTATTAGGAAATCTTATTCTCAAATGCCAACTCAATTTTTAAATGTCACATGACATTGACGTGGCGCTGAATCATAGTCACATCACTGCCATGTGGCATTGACGAGGCATTTTTAAATTTTTAATGATATATTTATTTTTAAAATTTTTAAAATTTGATAATTAATTTATTTTATTTTTGAATAACATTTTTTTATTAAATAATATTCTTATATTTCAACTATTATTTATTTCTTAAAAATACATATTTGATATTTTAAGCTAATATATTATAAATAATAATATTAGTTGAATTAAATATTGTGGACGTACACATGTTTTTATTTTCTAATAACGAATTTTAATTTTATAATTAATGTTTATTTTTTAATAATAATTTGATTTAAATGCCAAGTATGTATTTTAAAAATAATAATTGATAAATTATTAATTATGAAATTAAAATATATTTAAAAATATAAAAATGACACGTCAATTCCACATGACAATGATAAGTCTATGAGTCAGCGCCACGTCAATGCCATGTGTCATTTAAAAGTTAAGTTGGCATTTGAGGATAAGATTCTCTTGCAAAGGTAAAATGACGAAGGATGAACATAAAACAAGAACAAAGCAAGACTCAATTTTTTTAAATTTTTTTACACACGACAATTAAAGGAAAGATAAAGGAAGGACAGGACCTGTGGCTTTGGGTTCCAAAATGATACGATCCTTGCTGGGAAGGTTTAGATCGCAGCCCAAGAACTCAACTGAAACGACTCCGACGCGATGCGGAAGCAAACTAAAACTTGATACGATAGGGGAAATCCAACACCTTTGAAGTCGACCCTTAGAGAACCGTAGGCAAGGACGAAAATGAACTCCTAGGACCCAACAAGCAACTCGCCTCAACAACGACGAATATATTGAAGACACCACAAACGGATGTGAAAGTCCGGTTGATAAGTCAATATTGAATTTCAAGGTACTCTACAGAAATCCAAGAGCTTTCAGAATTGGAGAAATAAACTTACAATTTTTATTCATTAGAAATTGAAAACTGAAAACTGAATTACAATGAAAATATGAAGCCCTATTTATAGGGAGAATATTAAATCTCTAAACCTAAAATAAATCTGAAAACCATATCTAACCTATCAAGATATACAACAAATATGTCTTCATATGTTTGTAATAAAACGAGAAATCTAAATCCTAACAAATCTAGAAATCAAATCTAATCAAATCAAATCTTATCAAGATATATATAATCTTTTATCATATCTTCAACAAATCTTCTTGAAATACCTTGATATATCTTGCAAAATGGATCTCCATCATTCCCCTCCTCTTCAAAGGGATTTGTCCTCAAATCAAAGTATGCACTGGACTCAATTGATAATCTTACATTGCCTTTGATTGGCTTGTTTGACACATCAGCATGTTCAAGCTTTGGCAATTTCTTTTCTTCAAGCATCCTCCTTTTCAGAATAATAGTTCTTGCAAAGATAAAATTATGAAGTATTTCCATCTCAATCTTCTCCTCCACTGAACCCTACTGTATATCCACTTGATTATGTACGCTCAAAATTTTTCTAGCAACAATAGTGAACTCAAATGGCGTTGAGATCGCTTCCTCAACTTCCTCCAATAGAGTATGAACTACTATGTCTTCTTCCTTGGTCTCTTGACTTTAGTTTTGCATACCCAAAACTGGACTGGTAATGATAGTGAGTGTAGCTAGATCCTCAAATCCTTCATTGTCTTCAATATGACTCTCCAAGGGTGTAGCAACTCTCACATCCTCTTTTTCGGTCTCTTGAATTGACTGCACCGACTTGGATTTCGTTGCCATCACTACTTCACCAAAAACCTCCAATGGTATCTGAACTGCTATATTATCTCCTTCGATTTCTTGAACTGAAAAAAGTTATCGACTGAGACTTGGTTGCCACCAACACCTACTTCACCGCCTGTTCCACCATTGGCAAAAGCTTATCAAATGGGGAGGAACTATCTGGTTGAGTTTTCCACCTTGCATGTCTATATCTTATCTTTTTGCTACCCTAATTATCTTCCAATGCATCAAGCTGCTGATGCATCATCTCCATCTCAGACTGCACCATCTTTCTTAAGTCAGCTTTCAGAACCTTCATCATATATTTGGTTTGACTGCACCATTGTGTCGAATTATCGGATCGTGTCAAAAATTGTCACCCCTACTTTTCATGTCAAATGGTATCAATTTATAAGTTTGAGATTCATTCTTATTTAGGACACATTTTAAATTCCTTATCATGTTTGTAGATAAGCTTAGCCGATCGAGACCCTTGAAAAAGAAATTAATGAAAGAAAGAAAAACAGTTGTGAAAAAATAACTATATATTATGATGATACAAAATTTATCTAAGTACATGTGAATGATTATATTCTCTAAAACAATATCTAAATAAATCTCCAAGATAGCAAGCATGCAGATATTTATGTATAGGAAATAAATTAACACAGGCAACATATATAACTGGCTAAGCCCTAGTTATCTGCATCTAAATCCACCTCAAAAATTGCAAATATATATATATATATATATTCATTTCAACATATTTTCTTTTTGTATGGCTTGATCATAATCCATATTCATTTCCACATCTTTTGGGGGGCTTGAGTCTGTAGGTTCCACAGCAGCGTTGGTTTCATTCTTGTAGATGAAATACAAAATCATTTGAGCCACGGCTAGTAGAAGTCCCAAGATATTTGGCAACTGTAGAAATATCATATTATATATTAATTAGAATTAATTAATTAAAAATTATAAAATAATTTGTGAAATGAATAAACTTACTGCAATGTAGTAGTCTTTGATGAAGAATCCGTGCAAAAACCAACTTGTGGCGCAAAGGGAGAGGAAGAATGACAGTGTGAATGGCATGAACTCCACACTTTTTGTTCTTATCACCTGTCTCTGTATGTATGTATAATAAATAATAATCAATAAAATAATGGTAGTGAAGGAAAAGAAGAAACACTATATATATATAATTCAGTATTAAAATATTAAAGTTTATGCTAAATAATATGAATTTGGTCATTGGATTTAAGAAAATTAAATTATAATTATCTTTATGATTAATTGCTTTATAAGTTATAATTAAGATCAGCTTAAGCATAACTTATAAAGCATTTAAACATAAATTATGAAAAAATTTATAAACTTACCACTGATTTTTTTTTTTTGAAATCATCAATGATGTAGATTCATTTTTAGTAAGCACAAACTCACTTTTAATATTGGACCAACTCCTCCTCTCTCTATATATATATATATATATATATATGTGTGAATATAATTAATTACATACCATGACACTAAGAGGAGCAGCAAACACAGCAATGTTGACAATGGCAGAAATCAACCCTACTAAATCAACCCTTTTGGAGCCATCTACGGCTACTATAGAAACCAGTAGTATCAACCCCAAACCTCCTACATTGAATATCAAAATCCATCTCATCGTCCAAATCTGCAACAAATTAATTAAACCATCATCATCATCAACTCCATCTAAACATTGTAATATAAATATATAGTTTTTATTATAGTATTAAACTGTGAGAGTTTATTAGTAGTCTAAATAGACAGACAAACACATGAATTGGATGGGCATAGTAGTTTCGGACGTGTAGACATACGCTAGCTCACCTCACAAAGATGTAATGCATAACAAATTTGGGAGAGAGACAGAGAGAGAGAGAGAATGCGTGGGTACCTTGAGCTTTTTAGGGGCATAAATTAGGTAGAGGAAGAGGTAAGTGGCCTCAATGATACAACCGATACCATTAATGCAAATGATCATGTAAGCATTGGTTTTAAGGTAGGCGTAGTAAAGCAGCAACGATGCGCTGAAAAATGATACTGAATATGGTATCGATTTGTACCCTTCCGACGACTTCTTCCTCCATATTCTGTAAAATGTTGGCCTACAATATATACATACCATCACACTCCACATTTTTCGTATTTCAATCATTCTATCTATACAATCTCAATCAATGTATCATAGGCTAGTGATTATATGTTAAAGACCTCTAATATGTTAAAATGCATTTGTCCACGACTGAAAGATGCAGCAGCATGTGCAATAAAAATGCATATGACTGGAGCATCTTTTATGCGGGATTCATGCATTAATAAAAATACATCAATTTCGCATATAAAATGTCATTAAATTTTCATTTTGATAAAAAAAATGTTTCAATTCTGCATTGGAAAAAATAAAATAAAATACTCCATCTGCATTTTTGTTGCACTGACTAATGCACTTTTTAGGTGTCGACAAATAAATTTTTCTCTAACATTTTAACATATAAAATATATTTTTAACATATGATATTGCAATCCTCATATAATATATATATATATATATATATATATATATATTCAACTTACAATGGAGCCAGAAATACAAGAAATGATATTATGTTCCCTGCATGCAAAAAAAAAATTAATAAATAAATAAATAATCCATTAAATGAATTACATTAATAATCAAACTCAAACTTAATACTTTAATTTAGTTTCTTGAAGAAAAACTCACCCAAGAGCCCAAATATGATGGCTAATTGTTCAGCTCTTAAAAATGCCATTTGCTTGTTCTTCTTCTTCCTCTACCTCTACCACTATCCCTCTCCTCTTTTTGTTTTCTTGAGTTGTTGCAGTGGGAATGTGGAAACAAAATATGTTTTATAATATTGAGAGAAAAAGTGCAAACTTATTTATAGTTGAAAGTATCGTGATTGCGTAGAGGCAAGTGATGTTAAATGCTTGGCCTATAATAACCGTACGTGAAATTAAATTAATATCATTTTACATACTTAATTTTGTCCCACGAAATGAGATGATGAATTGTTTGTCTAATTAAACATCAATAGTCGCCACGTAAAAGTTTTATTATTTTTATTGACATTAACCTAAATCTTGAATTAATTAAAGGGTACAATAAAACCCATACCTAATCAATAAAATTTGGCATAGTTTTTGTGATTCATAAATTTACCAAGAATTTCATCTCTCCTGCCACTGCCAGTCAGGCAGTCACTATTGCTAATTAATTGATTAATTAAATTGTGTTTTCAAACAACCATTACCAATAACAAATATTTTAATGATATTGTTGCGGATATTCATTGCTCCCATAATTATTTAATTCATAAGTTTCAGTTTCTTTGATGAAAAATGAAAATATGAAAATTCGGCCAACAAATTAATTAAGTTTCCCATTTAGCAGAGTTTTGTCAATATTTTTTGTGCATGGATATTTTTATTATACAAATTGAGATGTTATATATTAATTTTTGTAAACACTGAGTTAATTATTTCTATAAGAAAAAAATAATATATATATATATATATATATATATAGATATAGATAGATAGATAGATAAATTACGGTTTGGGCCAATTCTGAGGAGAATATGCTCTTGAACTACAATCTCAACCTAAGAAAGTTCATGAGTTATAGGGCAAGTCTAGTTTTACCTGATATTTTTGGTGAAATAGATTGAACCTTCAATCTGGAAAAAATTTGTTTTGAGTGTATTGTGATAAGTTATTACTCAAAAGAAAAAGGAGAGATGTTTTTATTTTCAGATTATAATTATATTATTTAATTTTAAATAACAAATGTATGTCATAATATTATTTAAATATTTATAAATTTATTTTGAAATCTAAAGCTGAACAATTATTTCACAAAGTACTTGTGAGTTTGAGGGGAAAAAAAGAGGTTATTATGTTTTTAAAATGGGTTAAAGTTTAAGATCCAAGATCTTAAATATAAATATAAACAAGAAAAATTTAACTCATAATAAGGCCCAATATGTTGTCAAACAAAGTTGAAGAGATGAATATGAGTGAATAATGATAATGTTTAGTTGTGAATGAACCACATTAATTTAATTTTTATTCAATATAACCCAAGCTATGCATTTTGGATTGAGTTGAGATTAGAATTAGATGATTAATTAACAAAAAGAAATTGAGTTTACTTACTATAACTCTATAATAATATAGGTAATTATAAATACAGTCATTGTTTTTTTACAGCTTCTTTAAAAAATAAAATATAATATTTTTATTTTATTCTTGTAGCTTTAATTTAAAATCTTAATTAAAAAATTAATATTCAAATATATAACTCCTTACACAGAAGTAACATCAAGGTTTATTAGAATATATCTTCTCATAGGGGTGTGCATGGTTTGACCGATTTCAAACCAAATTAATTTGTTCAGGTTGGGCGGTTTGAAAGAAGTGAATCGGTCAGGTTGGTTTGAGAAATTTCAAACTGGATATTGGTTTGACCTGTGGTTTGATATATACACCTGATATTTATATTTTTTCGAATTACAACCCAATAGTTCAACTTCTATTATCTTCTCTCTTGCAACCACAACCTTATTTATTTATCAATTCTCCCGATTATAATTAATGACCAGCGAAATGTATTTATATTAATTCTATTTTTTGCATAATTCGTACATAATCTCTATATATATATATTAAAACAAAACCGGGGGCAAAATTGTAATTTTACAGTTATATTTATTAATATATTCACTTCATCAATACACATACATTAATTAACTTTTAAACTCCATAATTAATAATATATTTTAATTATTTTTGTGATTTATATAAACTTAAAAATATAAATTATATTTGCACGTAATAATTGATTAGAATGTTATGTTGCCACTCTATAGTGAGCTTTCGTGAGCTACAACATATTTTTTTGAAAAAATATTTTTTATTAATTATTTAATTTTTCTATATTAAATTTTATAATTTTAACTTATTGTAATTTTAATTAATTTTATAAGTTTAAATATAGGGTTTATCCATCTGGGTATTTAATAATGTTAAGCTCACACAAACTTACCATAGGGTGACAGTATAGCATTACTCATAATTGAATATTATTTTTTTATTTGATAGTTGTCATTGATGATGGAGCATTTATATAAGATAATATATATATATATATATATATATATATATATATATATTAAAATAACAACGAAATGTATAATTATAATATCATAGTTGTAATAATGATTTATTAATTGAACTTAATATTAAGTTCAATCATTATGAAGTGATAATTTCTATATAGTTAATTATATTTATTCTCAAAAAATTGATTGTATTTTTAGTATATCAAATTGGTAACAGTACACAATAGATTTTATTTTAAAAATTTTCTTTTATAAAATATATATTATGATTCATAATATATATATATATATATCAAAATTATTTTTAAAATTAAGATTTTCTCAATATTTTTATTCAAAATGTATGATTTTATTACCATCATTTTAGGAAAGATTATCTATAAAATATAGTACAAAATCATACTAAAAATAATATTAAAAGAATTCAAATCTTACTGTTCATGACATTTATATAACGATTTATGAAAATGAGTAATTATTTTACTTAACTTATCTATGAAGTAATCTTATACTCCCTACATCCCAGATGAATTGTCCACTTTGCTTTTGACACAATAACCAAGGTGTGTAGAGATAAGAAAAATTAATATTTTATTAATGAGTGTGGAATAACTTTCTATTTTCGGTAATGTGACTAATAAGTGGGACGAACAAAAAATGAAAGATGGACAATTGAAGTGGGACGGATGGAGTATTATTTTATTCTTACATGTAGTCTTATAGTATTTAAAATCAAATATGAAAATATGGTAAAATATATAAATATATAAAATCAATTTTTAATACAATAAGATTAAAAATGTAATAGAATATACATTGTACAACAAAATGAAA
The DNA here is from genome assembly GCA_026898455.1 of Plectranthus barbatus. Taxonomy (NCBI): domain Eukaryota; kingdom Viridiplantae; phylum Streptophyta; class Magnoliopsida; order Lamiales; family Lamiaceae; genus Plectranthus; species Plectranthus barbatus. Next base: position 132,813 of record JAPKLW010000329.1, read on the forward strand.
TATGAGAAAAAAAATGAAATATTGTAATATTTTTAAGATAAAATAAAATAGTAAATTATTTTAGAAAGTCAAGTTATATTTTAAAAATGAAACAAAAATGAGGAAAAAAAAGTAAGTGACACAATATAATCAAAATAAATTAAAATGTGAAATATAAGGGTGTGAGACTATAATTTTTTTTAAAAACTATTAGAATGTATAAATAATATGATGTTTGGAGAGTAAGTGTCCAAGCACCATATACTAAAGAAAATTTTATTTGTAGAGGTTATAAAGTGAATCTGATTTACTTGATGTGTGGTAAAGGTGTTAAAACAACATAACACGCTTTACTTACAGTAAGCAAGTGCAAAATGGTTCGTTGTTGATTCTCAAGTTAGGTTGTTGGTCCATACTCCGGCTTTATAACAGTCATTCAAAGTAAATATGTTTGAAAATTATTATTTTGATAAATCATTCACAGAAATAGATATGTTTCCTTTTATTGTATTGAAAATTTAAGAAACTTGAAACACGTGTGAGTTTGAGAATATTTATTTTTATATTAAACATATTATTCAAAAAATATGCAATCAATAAAAGGATGATAAGGTGGATCAAAGAAATAGATTTATTGTCACATAAAATAAAGTGGATAGAATAAAAAAAATGAATTATGTCGAAAGTATAAGAGCAAGAAACATAATATTTATGTTATATTAGTCAAGATGAAATATTGATTGGTACTAAGAAACACAAATGATGAAGTTATTTTGTATAGAAGATTTGAACTCACAAACGCAAAACAATATGATGTTGATACAAATTAGTATGAGATATATATACTATCGATGACCAAACAATACCATATAAAGACTAATATCGTTGAGAGAACTGTTTGGATATCAACATTATTATTAATAGAGCACAATAGTTATTAGCAGTGTGATATCCTGATATGATTGAAGTTATTAAATAGCGAGATGAGGGAGATCGAGTGTATAAATTTTTAATATTGTGAGAGCAATACATCAAATTGTATATCAAACATTTTAATGTCCAAATTTAATATGTATAAAGCATGCAACAATGCATGTAGTTAAATCTAATTATTTAACAAATTATCTTTATGATACATCAATTACGAAGACGAATAAAAAAAGAAGTAATTGGTTGAAAATTTATGTTTTTTCAACAATAACATATTGATAGTTTTTCACTCAATAAAAAATAATGAAAATTGTTTAATATTAAAAATTATAAATTAGGAAGTGAAACCTATCATATCAAGAAAACAATATATAAGTCTCGATCTAGGAGTGTAAGAGATTAATTGCTTTGTCTATGATTAATTAGTCATATTTTTTAGTAGCATCGAAACACCCGTTCTCCATTTTAATAATATATCAAATTAAAAAAATAAAATAATACATAAATATTATTCAAATTAAAAACAATCATTTCGACTTATAAAATAAAATTTATAAATTAATCAACTTATATGTTAAATTAATTATTAAAATATAATCAATTAAAATTCCCACGCATCGCGTGGGTGCAATACTAGTATTACAAATGATTATAACGATATACCAATATCATTATTGCACAATTAGTCAAATAGTTTTTCAAACCGTTTAAAAACCAACCGAACCGAACCGTTTTAATATGATTTGACCAGTTTGGTTTGAAATAATTATTTAACTGATTTTGGTTGTAAAAATCTCAATTGGTAAATACTGATTTGGCCGATAATTCACTCTTCAAACGGGTCAAACTAGACCGTACACACTCCTATCTTCTAGTGACTAGTTTAAGTAGAGTTGGTGTGTGAGCGAAGTGGTGGGATAGGTGGTGGTGGTTGAAGTTCTGGTGACTATAGCACGTGCAAGGGAGGGCTTTCCCCTTATAGGGTAAGCAAGAAAAGTGAGAGGTGAGGAGCAAGTTGCGGCAGATAGAAACCTTGTTCATATATAATATAGGGCTAACACCTCATTCAAAATCTAGGATCCGTCACTGTTTTCATCCAGCTGCTTCAACATTTCCTCAGTTGGAGTAGGAGAGATCAACATTCTTTTTCTTCAAATCATCAATTGCAAGGCTTACTTTTCTGTCGTCATTTTCCTCCGGGGATTTGAAGAAGTGTTTTCAGATTTGGATCCTATAGACACAACAAGTAATGTTGTGCATCTTTTAATCACAGATTTAAATTTATTTTACATTTTATTATATGTGACAAGATTAGTTTTTTATTCATTTTGTATAATTGCATTCCCTGTTATGCCTAAATGAGGATCTAATATCCCTATTTTCTCAGCCTCTTTCTGCTACATCTTATGGGAGTTTTGTTAATTTTGACAGTATCTTAAAAACTCCTTCAAAATGTCCGAAAGATTACTTAAATAGGTGATTTTGTCACAATTTTTAGAATTATGGAATTATGTCCCAATAACTAATATAATATGTAAATATGTCATCCATTAGTAACGACGTTAATTTCGCGCTGAGCCACATGTTAAATATCGATGTGTCAAATGACTTTTTTTTTAATTGATGTTAGTATAGGAAATCTTGTCCCAATTTTTATTTTGTTAGGAAAACATATTGTAATATGAGATGAAATTTACTATATTAAATAAAAATATCATTCGTCTATAATAAAGTTAATTTCGTATCAAATCATATATTAAATGTTTATACATTAATGAAAATATAATTTCTTAATTCATATCAGTTTATTAAAAAAATAACTAAAAATGAAGATTCTCGATAAAACAATGTCATTTGAAAAACTTATCAACTAAAAAATAAAAAGAAAAAATCATGTCACGTCGCATTTAACATGTGATAACATCATTATTAATTGTGGACATATTTACATAAAATAATAAACTTTAAGAGGGAAAACAGGGAAATGTATCCCAATGTTTCATCAATTAGGGGATTTTATCCTAATTTTTTTTCAAATAGGAAATTATATTCCAAAGTTTACTTTTATTAGGGAATCTTATTCTCAAATGCCAACTCAATTTTTAAATGCTACATGACATTGACGTGGCGCTGAATCATAATCACATCACTGTCATGTGGCATTGACGAGGTATTTTAAATTTTTAATGATATATTTATTTTTTAAATTTTTTAAATTTGATAATTAATTAATTTTATTTTTGAATAATATTTTTTATTAAATAATATTCTTATATTTCAACTATTATTTTTTTCTTAAAAATACATATTTGATATTTTCATCGAAATAATTATATTAGTTGAATTAAATATTGTGGACATACACATGTTTTTTATTTTCTAATAATAAATTTTATTTTATAATTAATGTTTTATTTTTCATAATACTTTGATTTAAATGCCAAATATGTATTTTAAAAATAATAATTGATAAATAAAAATATTATTTAAAATTAAAATATATTTATAAATATAAAAATAACACGTCAATGCCACATGGCAATGATATGTCTATGGGTCAGCGCCACGTCAATGTCATGTGTCATTTAAAAGTTGAGTTGACATTTGAGGATAAGATTCCCTTGCAAGAGTAAACTTTTGGATAAAATTCCCTAAATCATAGTCACATCACTGCAATGTGGCATTGACGAGACATTTTTAAATTTTTAATGATATATTTATTTATTTATTTTTAATTTGATAATTAATTTATTTTATTTTTGAATAATATTTTTTTTATTAAATAATATTCTTATATTTCAACTATTTTGTTATAAATACATATTTGATATTTTAAGCTAAAATATTATAAATAATAATATTAGTTGAATTAAATATTATGGACATACACATGTTTTTTATTTTCTTATAATGAATTTTGATTTTAATTTTATAATTAATATTTTATTTTTAATAATACTTTGATTTAAATGCAAAATATGTATTTTAAAAATAATAATTGATAAATAAAAATGTTATTCAAAATTTAAACATTTTTATAATAGAAAATACATTAATTATGAATTTAAAATATATTTAAAAATATAAAAATGACACGTCAATGCCACATGGCAATTATTTGCCTATGAGTCAGTGCCACGTCAATGCCATGTGTCATTTAAATGTTGAGTTGGCATTTGTGGATAAGTTTCCCTTGCAAAAGTAAACTTTGGGATAAAATCCCCTAATTGAAAAAGTTGGTATAAAATTCACAAATCGGTAAGATTTTTAGATATATTTCCTTGTTTTCCCAACATTAGGATGTAATGTCATAATATTAAAAATTGGTACAAAATCATCTAATTAGTTAAAACTTCGGATATAATTCTATAATTTTAAAAAACTGAAACAAAATCACTTAATTAAGTAAATTTTACGACATTTTGAAGAGTTTTCCTAAATTTTATGGGCTTTATATTAGGGGTTATATATTTGAATATCAAAATTTTTAATTAAAATTTTATAATAAATTATAGGGATAAAATTAAAATATTATATTTTTTTAAAGGATTGTAGGAAAAAAATCGCAACTATGTTTAGAGTCACCCTAATAATATTCACTCTTGTAATTGTTTGTTGTGAGACCAATGGGCACTAGGAAAAAATGATGGCTCCCCCATCCTCAAGTTTTTTTTTTTTTTTTTTTTTTATTATCTTAAATTATATGAATATCATAAGAGGTTCAGAAACTACATGGATAAATGCTCATACAAGAAAAGAGAGGTGTAGAAATTAGGTGGATGAATTGTGCATCATGAACAAGACAACACAAAATGCAAATACGATAAGAGGGTAAAGCTTCAGTTAAGAAACCCATTAGTCCAAACAAATTCGATGAGTTAAATCTACAGAGATTTCCTTCTGCCGAATGAACATAAAAACAACTTTTTTCTATATTAAACGTAGTTACATCCAATGTAATAATATAATGAATAAAAACAACTGCCACCCATCAAGCTTAGCTGTTGAATATTCATGCCGATTCCAAACAACAATGCTCATCTCTCCATGACAAAACTAGAGCACAAGCTGATGAAAACAAGAATCACAGAGCAGAGCACTCACAAATATATATAAAGTATAATAACCTCGTATCAAGAAACAAAACTGAGGCATGGGGAGCTACTGTGTTTCAACCATCATCATCCTAGCTGTGGCTCAAGCAGTCGTCGCGGATCGTATGAAGAGTGAACTGCTGTGCAGCCAGTGCAAGAAGTGCGACACAGACAAGTGCCCTCGTAGCGATGCATATCCCCACATGACTGCATTTGACAACTCTCTGATTGCTGGAGCCCTGCAGTCTGACTACGTCAAGTATGAGGACAGAGGCGTTTACTCCGTCCCTAACGTTGTAGGTGGAGTTTCCACCAGCAACCATTCCTATTTTGGCTGGGAATCCACCTCCGGCTCAGCTTCTGGTTATCATAGGTAACTAATGCCACATTCACCAACCATGCATTTTTTTCTTAAATAGAAATATATTTATTTAGAAGCTGGAACGTGTGACCTCTGGGTCCAAACTAGGTGCTTTTACCATGATGCTACAATATTTCATAAGCTCATATGAACTCTGTTTCTGGAGGAGCAGATTCAGAAACTACATGGACAAATGCTCGGACGAGAGCTACCTATCAGTGGACAAGCATGGCGCGGTGAAGCTTGGAGCATTGGAGAAACTGAGCAGTTTGCGGGATGCAGACTGGAAATCAGTGAATCCGCCCAAGAAGCTGAACCATCGCGAGTTCAGATTCTGGGTTTCTCACAGCACTGGGAAGTGTCTGACGGTTTTTGAAGGGAAGACAGAGAAACGTAGGCTGGGAGTTGCTGATTGTGAGTTTGGAGGGGGCAACACATTTCAGCTCTTTGCTTTCCGCTTCCATTACCACAAAGCTTTCTGCTGCTGCGGCATCTACAATGAATGATTATGTATCAGATCTAAAATCTTTCAAAAACAAATATGGTTCATTCCTAGCTTTATTATTCCTTTACTAGAAAAAAAAAAAAATAGATATACACAAGTGAAAATGTGAAATTGGAAAAAAATAAAATAATATACAGTAAACATCACAGAGATAGATTACAGGAACACTATGCATTCAACAAGATTCGTAAAAACATGAGAATTATAAGACCCAATCAAAGAACTTCAAACATAAGCATAACAGAATTGTCAAGAATTGACCAAAAAATAAAAAGGAATAAAAATATCTGGTGAGAGTACTTACTGTAGAGTTTATGGGTTATTGTTGGGCGTGTGGGTGATCTGAACTGAGTATAATCAAGTATGATTGATAAAGCTCGAGCTCAATAAAAGAATTGGAGGCTTGAGTTCGATTCGATCAAATTTGTTTAAGTTTGACTCAGCTCCATTAATTAAATTTAGTAATTTTTTTAATTACTTTTAATTAAATATTTTATTTAGAGGTAAAAAAAGTTTTAGTTATATTATGCTTAATAAGATTTGTGAGCCTATACTTAATTTGTGTTTGAACTTGATAAAGTTCACGAGATTATCAAATTGCAAGTTGTTAGGTATATTGTTAGACCCCTCTCTTGTAAACCAATTCATAATCACCGTTTGATATGTTTTGGTGGATCAAAACTATAGCAACTCAGTATCGAGTTAATTGTAAAAAGTCTTGTATAGGAATTCATACTCTAGTTGTAATAGATTAAGAAATAGAAAGTCTCGGGTTTACTGAAGGAGTCAGCAAACTCATTCAATTGCTGAAGATCGACAAAGATCAGAAAGGCTAGCAATGCGAAGGAAGCGATAAGGATGCTGAAGGAGGAACTACAGCAAACTACGGGGACATCCGACGCACAGCAGTAGCCAACAGACGACAATCAGCAATCAAGAAAAAAATCAAGAAAGCCAAATATCAGACGGATTACAAGTTACGAGAAGAACCAACCAACCAAGAGGATGGAATAATCACCATGAAGATAAAAAGGGTTCATAGCTACAAAGGATCCGTTCTGACAAGAGACGGCTAGAAATAGATGCTACGCCAATCAGAGACAAGGAGACCTGAAGAGTCTCTGTCCTCCGCAGAAAAAGGAAGCCTGCAGATAGGCGAGCATTCCCTTTGAGTCTAACGGATAAGATTCAAACATCAGTTTGAATTTTCACCTATAAATAGGTGTCATCCGTATTTGATTCAAAGATTCGCGACTTTGTACATTCAAGAGATAACAAAAGAGATCAAACACAGTCTCTCTAACACATTGAAGCTTCTTGCAAGCTTTCATAACAGAAGCTCGAAGACCTGTGAAGTTTATCTTCTTAAAGGTATATTGAGATTCCTTCTACTCCAGAAAGAATCTAGCCGTCACTATTGCAGAGCAAGAGTGATTCGTACGGGCAACGTCAACACAATGATAGGTTCCGGGAAGAACTATAAAACTCCAAGCAGTCGACGTCCGAAGAGAAGGGAGGTTTGTCATCACTCTAAGGAGCGACACCGGTCGAAGATTGGAGATCGAGGTGCTTGAAGGTGTGCGCTGACCAGACGAAGGAGCTGCTCAACGTTAGAGATCAGACATGACCTTGTACTCATTCTTCTAGTGAAATTTTCAGTCAAAGGACTGGAGAGTGGACGTAGAACAATTGTTCGAACCACTATGAAAACCCTTGTGTCGTTTACTGCTTTATTACATTATTTGTTTGTCGTTAGATACTTTGAAACTCAACACACCAAGTGTTGTAGTATAAACTGTAATCAATCTAACGAATTCTCGAGCTAAAACATTTGGATAAACACTTGCTAGCAAGACACGTGCAAGATAAATTAAGTACTTTTGCTGCATATAATATAACTCTGATCGGGGACCAACACGAGTTTATCGAATTGAGAATTATGGACTTCGAGCTCGGCTCAATTAATATCGAAACAATTTCAAAAAAATTTATTCGATTCCGGATAATTCGTGAACCTACTTGATTTAAGTTCGCTATAGTAAGTTGTTGCTATTATAAAAAGAAAATAATACATTTAATCTGCTGTCAATGAGAGCTGACGATGAAAGTTCAAACATCAATCAGCCCACCATATGTTATCTAATAATTTCTAAAACCCCAATTCGATTTCTCCATCAATCCCCAACCAAGAATTTCGACATTTTCTTAAAATAATGGCGGAAGCAGGCGTCTCTCTACTTCTTGAAACACTCCGGGATCTGTTGCTAGAAGAGGGCAGGTTCCTACTCGGTGTGCGCGGCGAAGTGAAGGGGCTGCAGTCGAAGTTGGAAGAGATCAAATGTTTGCTCAGAGATGCAGACAAAAAACAGCACGAAAGCGAAACCGTGCGCAATTGGATCGTGCAGACTCGAGGTCTCGCATACAGAGCTGAAGACGTGATCCTAGAATACGCTGTTCGGATGTCTTCGGATGGACGGCGGCGAGGCCTCAAACGGCTGCTTTCCATGTTTGCTTGCCACTCACTCCACCAACTAGGCTCCGAGATCTCGGATATCAAATCGGAGATCTCAGGAGTGATCAAGAGCATGCAAGACTACGGCATAAGGAGCATCATCGACGGAGCTGAAAGCTCGACCGCCAGCGATAATCGAAACTGGGTAAGAAAAACTTTCCCCAATTTCGAGATTGAAGACTGTTTTGTGGGGAAGGAGGATGATCTGAAGAGGCTCGAATGTCTCTTACTCGAAAATGAACAGCATCGAGTTATTTCGGTGTGGGGAATGGGTGGTATAGGCAAGACAACCATTGCTAGGATGGTTTACAATCACATGATTGAGAGAAGAAACGATCGCTTTGACTCCTTCGCGTGGGTTTGCGTTACTCAGCAATGTCGGATTCGATCAGTTTTGGAGGATGTTCTCAGGCAGCTGGACTTACAGATAGGGGAGGGCATCTCGAGTTTGAGCGATTCACAGGTGGTGGAGAAGCTATGTGAGATACAAAGAGTTAAGCGTTGCATGATTGTTCTTGATGATCTTTGGGAAACTTCTCATTGGGATGGAATGAAGCATGCCTTCCTTGCTCTGAATTTGAAAAGTAAAATCTTGGTGACCACCCGGAAACAGAAGGTTGCAGAGATTGGATTTTCACAGGAGCTCGGGCTTCTGAATGTGGATGATGGTTGGGAATTACTCAAGAAGAAAGCATTCCCTCTCAACGACATTCCTGGTTAGTTTATCTCTTTACTCGACTCAATCATTCTCAAAGTCATAGCTGCTGTTAGTTAGTTAGTTAGTTAGTAATCATTGTTTCAATACAGAATTTGCATTGAACGAAGACTTGAAAAGAATTGGGGAAGAAATGGTAAGAAAATGTGGTTGTTTGCCGCTAGCAATTTCTTTACTTGGCGGGGTGTTGAGCAAGAAAGGTTGCATGGAGGAATGGGAGTTGGTGAATGAAAACATCAATGCATCTTTATATAGAAGTGGAGGGGTGGATAATCAGATTGATGGAGTGATAAAGTTGAGCTACGAAGATCTACCTTATTATTTGAAGCCATGTTTTCTCTATTTTGGTAGACTAAGAGAGGATGAAAGCATATATTCTTATGATCTGTATAGAATGTGGATAGCACAAGGCATGATTGCAGAAGACCATATTCAAGGAAATGAAACTTTAACGGACATTGCAGAGCTATACTTAACTGAGCTGGCCTCGAGGTGCATTGTCCAAGTTGAAGCAGAAGATGTCATACCATTGCAGAAACACAGGTGATGCAAACTTCACGATGTAGTGCGAGAGCTGTGTTTGTCGATGGGGAAAAAGGAGGGCTTTGGTGTTAAAATCTTGGAGTATGAAGGTGGGAAGTTTGACAACTTACTACAGGAAGCTTTGTTGTGTAATAAAATAGAAACACGGCATTTGGTTATCCATGTCAAAGCTGAACTTCAACTACAATGCAATGGGCATGCAAGCTTTGCAAGAGATGCTGGCAAGAATTTGAGATCTCTGGAAATACTCAGTCAAGTTGAACGGAAGATTATTGAATTTCCACCACAAAGTGTGGTTGATTTCTCGAAATTCAGATTGCTCAGAGGTCTAGTCATTGTGAGATTCAAATTTGATGGACGAAAGCTGCCGAGAGGAATCACTGATCTTGTTCACCTTAGATACTTGGGGTTGAGATTCTGTGAACTTGATAGCCTACCATCGTCCATCAGCAAATTGGCCTACTTAGACACCCTTGATTTACTTGGTTCGCGTAATGTTCGGGTGCCAGATCATGCTCTGAAGAAGATGACCCGATTAAAGCACCTGCGCCTTCCTTCTTACAAGAGGAAAACAATCGGAAATTATCGACTGAAACTGGATGAGGGAGTAGATGATCAGCTGGAGAGTCTAATCGGGTACGACAGTTTAGTGCATGAGCTGAAATCCACCTCCAGAATGAAGAATCTCCGACGTTTTTCAGCTGTTATACGTGACAACGAGAGCTTGTCAACAATCATCAACGCCATAGCTACAGAGTGGAGGAAGCTATCATACTGCACAGTTTTGATCAAGAAAAGATGTGAGCTAACAAGTGAAGAAGGGCTGAGGAACTTGAAGCAAGCATTCTCATGCCCCCACCTCTGCAACTTGAGAATAAAAGCTCGGTTAGGGAGGTCTCTAGAGGAGTGCAAAAGCGAAATCATTAGCTCAAAGATAGTGAAGCTATCACTGTTTGAGTCGGAGATGGAGGAAGATCCAATGGGGATACTGGGGGAGCTTCCTTCGTTGAGAGAGTTGTATCTAAACTCGAGATCGTTCGTGGGGGAGGAGATGAGGGCTCCTGCGTGTAGCTTTCCTCGGCTCAAGAAGTTGGTACTGGAGAATCTAGGAAACTTGTGGGAGTGGAGAGTGGAGGAGGGAGCCATGCCCATTGCTTCGGAAATATGTCTCCGTGGTTGCCCTCGTTTGGAGAGGATTCCAGATGGAATGAGGGGCATTGCCACTCTTAAAAAACTGGAGATTACAAGAATGGCAGAATTGGGAAGGAGAGTGGAAGGGGAAGAGGGAGTGGATTTCCACAAGGTTCGCCATATCCCTTCAATTATCATCAAATCGTCCCAACATCCCTTGTTGAGACTATACTAGTACTAGTAATATACCAAGAAGTTGTTATCCTTGTCGTGAGTTTTTTTTTTTTCGTTTTTATAATATGATGTTCCGATTATTTTATGAGTCATGAAAAGGAAAAATGATAAGAATGAGCTGAGGGAAAATAAAACAGAATGATTTTTTAATTTTATGTTTTTTTATTCTATAAAATTTAATGTTGTCCTCTTATTTTTGGATTTGCGTCTAATTTGATGAGCAGGAGCTTGGAAGTGGGCATACTTAGAACATATAACCCTCTTGTGATTTTGAAAGTCGATGTATCAAGTGAGTACAAATGATGATAAAGCCTAACAACATGAAATCTTTATACATACATCCATACCACATCAATTGATGGAGAAAAACACTATTCTTTAATTGGTAAAACTAGAAAAAAAAATCTTACATCCATTTCATTTATACTAAACAAAACATTCTTCCCTTTTTTTTTTATTTTATAATATACTCAATATCTAAGTAAGAAGTCTGTCCAAAACCAATTCCCACCTAAAATGGATCTAATATAATAAAACAATTCTGAAAAGCTATTTTTTCCATTCAACCCACCAAAAAAATCTTACATATCCAACTATCCCACTTCCCTAAGTATATTTAAACGCATGCTCTCTCAAATTATCAATGCTTGCCAATTCAATAATCAAATTCGTTCAAATTATTTTAATCACTATTGTCATCTCAAATCTCACTGACTTCCTTAAACAATGCTATCCCCGTTGTTGGTCCCGAAATCAGAGTGTAAAATTGTGCAACGAAAAATTTGTAAATGCAGCGGAAGTAATAAAAAGACAGTTGCACTAGTTCAGATAAATAGAGGTAAGTCAGTTTTGTGTGCAGAGAACTTAAACTTAGGTCTGTTCTTGTTAAGTCACCCACCAAAAAAATCTTACATATCCAACTATCTCACTTCCCTCATTATATTTAAACTCATGCTCTCTCAAATTATCAATGCTTGCCAATTCAATAATCAAATTCGTTCAAATTATTTTAATCACTATTGTCATCTCAAATCTCACTTGACTTCCTTAAACAATGCTATCCCCGTTGTTGGTCCCGAAATCAAAGTGCACAATTGTGCAACGAAAAGTTTGTAAATGCAGCGGAAGTAATAAAAAGACAGTTGCACTGGTTCAGATAAATAGAGGTAAGTCAGTTTTGTGTGTAGAGGACTTAAACTTAGATCTGTTCTTGCTAAGTCAGTTTCACAGAGTATACTCTTCAATACTTGGACAAGTATTGAAGGTTTCAATAGTCAGTTTGCAAAACTAAACAAGGCAGAAATATAAATAAAGCAGTAAAGAACAACGATATTTTTAGTGGTTCGGATCTAAATATCCTACATCCACTCTTCAGACCCAAGGTCCGGATAATTCACTAAGTAAATACAAGCCTCCTTACAATCTATACATAGCCCATCGGCGCCTCCATCCTTCGGTCAGCTGTGGCACTCGCCTAGGAACTCCTTGCGGACTTAGTCTTTAGGTTGAAGTGAGGAAGGAACCCAACAACCTTGGTTGAATGTTTACTGTTCTTCCCAGAACTCAGTTGGTTGGCATACTGTTAGGTGCTAAATTGTAAAGATGGAAACCTGTTAGGTGTTTTATTGTAAATCCCACCTTTAATCTGATGTTTTGATGTGTCAAAAACGAATACCTTGGCTTAGAGTTATTGCTTCTGTAATATTTGTATAGGACTATTGAGTTGTAATAGTTTGATAGTAAGCAACTAACCAAAACCTGAGGAACAGTTTTTGAGACTTTCGGAACATACGAGCAAGGGAACTATGATGACAGTTCAAGAGAGCCACAGAAGAATGCGAGAGCGTAGCAATGTAACAAGAAAAATTGGAAATACATTTCGGAACAGTACAGAGCTTACAAGGACTGAAAACTGTGGACTCAGTTTTCACATTCAAAGGTACAAGAAACTAGAGAGAGAGTAACTCAGTTTCTAATCAAGAAATCACATACGTAAGAGAGCACGTGAAGAATGAGGAGCAGAACACTGATAAAAAGCCTTGGAATCTCAAAGATAAGGAGCAACGGTTGAGGCAGTTGCGACTGGAGTTTAACGTTGTTGAGCCTGACACGTCAAGTACAAACTGTCTTAGAGAAAGGACAACCATACACAAAAAAGGCGGAGGAGCAGGTCTGCTTTTTAGAAAAGTTATGGCCGCTGATTGGACGACAACTACCTTGTCTCTACCGGCTATTTTTCAAACACCCGTCTATAAATAGCAGAAGGAACAGAGAAACAAATATCCAAGCATCGAAATTCTTACTTTACTCTGCCAAAATTAAAGCTCGAAGCATTCAAAGCTCTCATTCTACGACATTAACTCCGTGGTTCATATATTGAACACGATGCTTAACTGCTCAAGGAATCTTCATAGATTCACCATGTGACCTATCTGGTACACGAGGTTTAAGTCATCCGACTTAACCTTTAACCTTGGTGTTCTTACTTTTCAAGTAAGAACACATCAGCCTATCTCTCAGCCAGAGAATAGGTTATTACGGGCGTTAGCCAAACTGTTGTGTTCTGGGAAGAACTAAACCATCCACTCACCGGAGAAGGAGAAGGGAGGTGTGTCCTCAATCCATTTCCGACGATTGCCAGTCCACAGAGAAGACGCAGAGACTTCGACGGACTGAAGAAGGAGTGAAGAGCATGTACCTGGGCGAGTGATCCAGTCTGCTGCGAACGGTGGCTTTCGTGGTGGTTGGCTATAGATCGTGAGGACTCTAATCTTTGCTTCCTTAGTGAATTTTCGGATTAATTTCCGAAGAGTGGACGTAGAACTTACGGATCCGAATCACTATAATATTGTGTGTTTTTTACGGTTTTCATTTACTTTCTAATTTACTCAATTTAGAACTGTATCTTTAAAACCATCAACACTTCTCTAAAGGGTTGAAGCGTATATCTGAAAACCGATCACTTAAACTGCTCGACTAATACAATTTTTCTTAAATCTAAATGAACTAACCGAGCTCAGTTTTGAGAGTGCAACCTCTTGTAATACTTTTGCTGCACGTTGATCATAACTCTGATATGGGACCAAGAAGTGGTATCAGAGCAGGTCGGTCATTCTAGACTGTCCTATTTTGAGTCGCTTAGGATCGGATCCATATTTCTCTTGCGCTCTCACCTTTCTCTGTCTGTTTAGCGAGCAGAATATTCAGGGTGATGAACTTTCCGAGTCTTCCAAAGTACAACCCTGATAAGTTCGAAGCATGGAAGAAGAGATCCCTCATTCTACTGAAGAGCCAGCATCCATAAATGGAAGAAGTGTTGACAGTAGGCCCGTTGAAGATTCTGAAAGTCAACACCCAGATTGGAGTTCGAGCTGGAGGAAATGACCAAGCACCACAACCTCAGATGATAGAAAATCCTCCAGAAGAATGGACGTTCGAGGACAAGAAACGAGCTCAGCTTGATCCAATCGTTCAAGAGATGCTACTACAATCCCTATCAGATTCCCTCATGGAGGAAGCTGCCGAACAGACCAAAAGTGCAAAGGATTTGTGGGACTGGATTATCAAGCTCATAAAGGAAACTAAAGCAATGAAGCGTATCAAAAAGCAGGTCGTGATCAACAAATATGAAACCTTCCAGATACTACCAGGAGAATCAATCAAATCAATGGAAGCGAGATTCAATGCCATTGTCAGTGAGATGAAGAACCTTGGAAGAGAAGAGAGTGTGGCTGACATGAATGCCGAAATTCTCTCAAGAATGCCCAAGGAAGACTGGTTCGTCAAAACTACTAGTTTAAAGGCTATGGATCTCTCGAAGATTACTACCAAAGATCTGTTCGCTGAACTTCAGGCCTATGAATGGGACACCCAGATGGTGAACAAGAATGAAGCTGCCAGATCCACATACCTAGTAGCAAATGATGACATCACACTCTTTGCAAAGAGGGAGTTTCAAAGACGTCAGAAGAAGCCAGTTCAGTTTGATAGAACTGCCCATCAGTCAGTTCCAACAAAGGCCACCTCCTCGACAGTTTCGAAGAAAAAAACTGACCAGGAAGTTTCCACAAAAGAAACTGAGCAATCAATTGCCCAACTGGAGGAACAAATGAGAAACATGGTCGTACTTCTAGAGAAGGCCAAAGCCAAAGGAAAAGGAGCTCAAACAAGTGAGCAAAGGTTTACAAAGAGAGAGCCGCACACGTGCTTTGAATGCAACTCTCCAGATCACCTGAAGTACGAATGCCCTCTGGTCTCTCAAGAGGAGAGAGATAGACTGAGGAAGCTATTTGAGAAAAGAGCTTCAAAGGCTGTGGCGAAGACGATGCTATCTAGAACTGAAGTGCCGGACATTCCAGATTATGATGACGGCTACTACACTTCAGAAGACGAGGATGATGAAGTAGCACTTCTAGCCTACATGGCAGCACTCGATGGAGACGTCACTAATGATGAGGACAACAAGTCACCCAACGAAATTGTGGTAACAACTCATCTACCTCTACACTTAGCATCTTCATTTGATGAAGAGAGCCCTGAACATTGTTGCTCAAGTTCAGAGGATATTACTCTCGATGTTATCGTTAAAGAATTCGAAAATTTTCATAAGATTAAAGATGTCTTAATTAGTGAAAATGCCTCACCGAAATTAAAAATTTCAGTTTTGACCGATGAAGTCGTAAGAACGAGGTCACTCAGTGAGGAACTTGAAAAACTCAAGGAAGAACACTCCAAACTTTTAAAGGATTTTGAAAATGTTTCTAATGAGTGTGAGTACTTGAAGAAACTTGAGCCTACTGAGTGTGAATGTTCTTTTAAAAAGAGCTCAAGAAAAGTGAAAGAGATTTTAGATGCTTAAAAACCACCGTCTGACAAGCACGGGATTGGTTACTGTGGAGAAAATTTGAGTGTACATGCATCTAATTCTAGAACTGATAAGAAGTTTTTAGGCCGTGTCAAAGCAAAATTTAGTTCGAATGATGTGTTGGAAGAAAGTAGAGTCACACAAAAGGATAAGACCAAATGTTGGTCGAAAACTGACTCTAAGCAGGTACCTCGACAAAGAGTGCAAACAATTCGGAAACTGTATAAACCAACTATCAAGAGGAAACCTGATCTTCCTTGGAGATTGGACAAACGCCATGTTCCAAATGCGAGGAGTCCATTTTTGACATTAAGAACGACTGAGCAACATGTAAATGCTGCTAGGAAGTTAGTTCGACAATCGGATAGATATCCGAGGAGTTATAACAAAACTCAGATTCGGTATAACACTATTATGAATAGGAGGAACACCTATTCGAGGCTTGAGTCAGAGCAATGTTATTTGCCAAGAACTAGGAAGGCTAATCAACCGAGAACAGTTTCTCGAGACTTGTTTTGGAACAACAGTGTCAAAAAGAGTTCTCCCACCACAATCTTCTCCCACATGCATTCAAATAGCATATATTATTCAAGGAGAAAGGTTAATCAGTCATCGAAGAATGACTCAGTTTCACGAGATGTGAAAGTGAAACAAATCTGGATACCGAAGGGATGGATCCAGAAAACTGACTCCACAGGACCCGAAAAGATATGGGGACCTAAATGGTAACATTGTCTGTCTTGTAGGTGCGCAAACCTAAGTCAAAGAACAAAGAAAGAACGAGGATACTCGATAGCGGGTGTTCAACTCACATGACTGGAGAACGAGAACTGCTCACAGATTATACAATGTGTGAAGGACCATCAGTTACGTTTGGTGACAATCTCAAAGGGCAAGTTATTGGAAAAGGATGTGTGAAAAGAAATGGGATAATCATCAAGAACGTGTCTTTGGTCACCAGCCTGAAGCACAACCTTCTAAGTATCAGCCAGTTGAGCGAGAGTGGGTACATAGTCAGTTTTTAAGAATTTGAATGCCACGTCATAGATAAAACGACCAATAAGATCAAGATCAGAGGCATCAAGAAAAGAGACCTTTACATAGTAGATTGGTCAAGTGGAGAAGGAACCTGCTTTGTAGCACATAGCTCAATCGATGGAGTAAACTGGCTGTGGCACAAACGACCGAGCCATCTGAACTTTAATTTGATTTGACATCTGGCAAAGCACAACCTAGTTGAAGCACTGCCACGAAAGATATTACAAAAGGAATTAGTATGTAAAGCGTTCCAGTTAGGAAAATAGAAGAGAGCCTCTTTCAAGAGTAGGCCGATAACTTCTAGCTCAGAACAGATCCTAGAACGACTGCATATGGATTTGTTTGGTCCAATCAATCCACCCACGATTGGAGGAAGGAATTACACATTAGTAGCTATTGATTACAACTCTTGATACACGTGGGTGATCTTGCTCAAATCGAAGGATGAAGTGACGATTCAACTGCCTGAACTGATTACCCGCATCCAAAATGATAAAGGGGTGACAGTCAAGAGAATCAGGCCTGATAATGGAACGGAGTTTTGCAATGGGCCATCATGGATTTTTGCCAGAAATTGGAATTATGCACGAGAAATCCAGACCAAGAACTCCACAACAGAATGGCCTCGCTGAGAGAAGAAATAGAACACTCAAGGAAGCAGTGAGGACCATGTTAGCTGAGACCGACCTCAGAAAATGATTTTGGGGAGAAGCTTTGATAACAGCTTGCCACATTCAAAATCAAAGTGCATTTAACACGCGGCTGCAGAAGAATCCATACGAAGTTTATCACGGTCGTAAGCCTTCTTTAACTCATCTTCGTGCTTTCGGTTCACCATGTTATATTCACAATAATGGGAAGTCCAAATTGGATACTTTTAGTCCTAAGGCTGATGAAAGTGTGTTCCTTGGCTATGGACACCCATCATACAAGGGATATAGGGTATTCAATAAGACTACCCAACTTGTGGAGATAACATGTCATGTTGTTTTTTATGAAGCTATTCTAGTGCGCAGGACACTTCAAGAGCTGGGTCTGGAGCATCATGAGATCAAGGATGTCACTGAGGAACCTAAAACTGATATTGATCAGAATAAAACAGTTCCTGTGATTAGATCTATGATTGATGACTTTGAGACGCCACTTGCCTCGACTGAACCGCAGACAGTCGAGAGGGCTGATGATGCTAATGTCACTGCTGAGGCCTCAAGAAACACACAAGATGATGGTCAAACTGAAGAGAAGCCATTGGAATTTGGTGCAACTATTAAGGAAGTTGAACAGCTTGAAGCCAACGACGACAACCTTGAGGGAGCTGAAGAAACAGTTCTTGCTGATCAACCAGTGGATAGGGAGATCCCAGTTCCAGAACAAAAAGAATGATCATCCAGTCAGGATCAAGAAGTTTTATATGATCAAGAAACTTCAACAGTTCAACCCAGTTCTTCAGAAGCCCCCGTTGAAGTCCAACCTGTGAATAAGCCTAGTTGGTTCAAAGACCATCCGATAGAAGTTGTTCTGGATAATGTTGGAAATCCAGTTCGCACGAGACAAGGCAGTGCTCTGATGTCATGCTTCATATCCCAGATTGAACCAATGAAAATTGGAGAAGCTCTTCAATTAGTGGATTGGATTAATGCGATGCAAGAGGAATTAGCAGAATTAAAACGCAACAAGGTATGACATTTGGTGGAAAGACCAACGTACCAATCCATGATCGGCACTAAATGGGTCTTCAAAAATAAGAGAGATAAGACCGGCACCATCATGAGAAATAAAGCAAGATTGGTTACCAAGGGATATGCTCATTGTGAAGGAATTGATTTTGATGAGACTTTCACCCCAATTGCCAGACTGGAGGCCATTCGGCTATTCTTGGCATACGCAGCCTATCATGACTTCATAGTTCTCCAAATGGACGTAAAGAGTGCTTTTCTCAACGACGAACTGAAGGAAGAAGTCTACGTCGAACAACCCCCAAGTTTCGAGCAAGGAAATCAAGTCTACAAACTGAGGAAAGCCTTGTATGGATTGAAGAAGGCACCTAGAGCTTGGTATGAGATGCTCTCTCAGTTTTTGCTCAAAAATGGTTTCGAGAAGGGGACGATAGATAGGACGCTGTTCAAGATAAAAGATGGAGAAGACATCTTGCTAGTCTAAATTTATGTAGACGACATCATTTTCGGAAGCAAGAACACAAGTCTTTGTGAGAAGTTTGCCCAACTGATGCAAAACAAGTTTCAGATGAGTATGATGGGCAAAATGACGTATATCTTGGGTCTACAAGTGGATCAATCAGCTGAAGGGATTTTCATCAGCCAGAAGAAGTACACTCAAGATTTGATCAAAAAATACTGTCCTGAGAAAACCAAGTCATTAAGGATTCCGATGAGCACCAGTTCTCAGATCACTCTCGATAAAGAAGGAGAACCAGTTGACCCAACTGCTTATCGAGGGATTATTGGATCTTTGCTATACCTAACTGTCAGCAGACCTGACATATCATATTCAATAGGTGTTTATGCAAGATTCCAGGCGAATCCAAAGAAATCTCACATGGACGCAGCCAAGAGGATAGTGAGATATCTGAAGAAGACTGAATCACTAGGTATTTGGTATCCCAAAACTGATGGAATCATGCTACATGGATTCTCGGATTCAGATTTTGGAGGTTGCAGAATTGATCGAAAGAGCACAAGTGGAACTTGTCAGTTTCTTGGTCAGAAACTGATCAGTTGGTTCAACAAGAAGCAACATTCGGTTACCACGTCAACTACAAAAGCCGAATATGTTGCTGCCACTAGTTGCTGTGCTCAGACACTCTAGATAAAGCATCATCTAAAGGATTATGGAATAGAAACTTGTTGTGTACTGATACATTGCGATATCAACAATGCTATTTGCATTTTGAAGAATTAAGTTCTACATGACAGGACGAAGCACATCGATATTTGTCATCATTTCATCCAAGATCATGTGGAGAAAGAAGATATCTCGGTGGAATATATAAGGACGGAGGACCAGTTAGCGGATATCTTCACCAAACCGCTACCTGAGGCTTAATTTAAGGAGCTATGCATTAAACTAGGTCTGCTAGAGTTTGAAGAAATCTCTAAAGAAAGAGATTAAAAACTGTGTTGTGCAAATTGGATGACGTGTGCAGTTAGACAGTTTTGAGCTATCATTTGTTTTTTGCTGAAGATAGTGTCATGCAATAGATGTTGAGTGGAATATAAAGTCAAGTCAGTTTTTTTTGGATAAGCTCAGTTCAGTTGTACACTTATCAGAATTGGATACTGGAAGATACATTTTCATTCAGTTTAATACGACAGAGTACATTACAGCAGCATGAAAAGAAAATGATAACTACATAGTGAGATCTTAAAAAGTTCAACAGCTCAATCATGGATGAAGACGACGCTGTGGAGGATAAAAGTCAGAATCCTCAACACCGGGCCAGCCTTGGACGAGAGATGGGACCTCATGTTCGAGAAGCCAACTCAGTTGCATCCCAAAAGGAATTGGGATGTCAGGCTCATTCTCAAAGGAGTATCGCACCTTGTCAAACACGAAGGAAGCCCAGTCGACCTTCTCTTCGTCAACAAAGACCATCATTGCCTTATAGATAGGTGGCTAGAAATCATGATCAGTTAGAGGATTACGGGCAACCATGTGATTAATAATGTCATAGATCAAGCAGTATCGAGGCATCAGCCATCTCGATGAAGCCATCGGATGGAAACTGAGATTCAAATCCCTCCATTTATGCCACGATGACCATTCGGGTGCCGTCACCTCCTTGAGATAATCTATAACCGGAACACCATCATGAGGAAGTTCGAAACTGGTTGAGAAGGACTCAGCAATCTAGTAGATCTGTTGGCCGTTGATGTTGCCAATAATCTCATTATCGTCAGAGACGTAGCAGTTTTTGGCAATCACCTTCAATGTATTGTCCAAAAATCTGTACGGTATCTGGGTCACAAACCGCGCAAGGCATGTTTCTTTGAGACCTCTTATTACCGAGTTATAAACCACCTGACTTGTCGAATATCAAACTTCCAATCCAAACGTATTGGGAATCATGTTTCTCTCAATGGAAATATCACTCGCAGAAGTCATGACTATGGATTCTGGAAGAAGCCTTATATTCGTGGAAATATGAAGGAAAGGATATATTATCTCTCGAAGATTTGGAAGACGTTGTTTTGGGTGGATACTCAATGCTCTGAGGAAGAAGTATTTATGGAGAAAATCGTGTGTTGATTTGAAAGGATAAGTATTGAATTAAATGAGAGACACGACGTTCCAAAAGGGGCACAACGCTCCAAATTTCAGATTCAAAATCTGAAAAGTCAACATAAATGCTTGACAATTGACGTGAGCTAATATGGAAGAGACAAGTGTTCAAAAGCTCAGAAGAAACCAACGTATGTCAGTGAACAAACATTTATGGACGTACGAATCCTCAGTTAAAGCAGATACGCATAAGGATGGAAGATATGAGAGACAGATAGTGAACTTTTCATTGATAAGAAGTAGAATACACAGTTCATACAAAAAGGGTAGAACAAAGCAAAATTACATCAGTTTAGTTTTTGGAAACAGCCAGCATATCGAAGACAGCCAGCAGTTAGAGGCAGTTGGCAAAAGGAAGCTGTATGGAAAGCGGTCAGCGCAGTCTCGAAGGGTAGTAGTCAGTTGGCTCTAGGCGCGAACCTGACGCACCCTCAGCGAAGAAAGGGATCCGTTTTTCAAGGAGCCAGCTTAACTGCATACCATATGGAATGGGATCATCCAACAAGTTTTGTATGGCCGTCTTCAGACGATCGAAGATGAAGGCAGCCCAGTCGACCTTCTCTTCATCAACGAAGGCCATAATAGCTCTCCAGACAGGTGGCGAGAAGTTAGTCTGCAGAAGAGGATTGCAAAGCACCAGCTGATTGATGATGTCAAAGGACACCTAATATCGAGGCTAAATGAATCCACATGGTGTAGTCAGATTAAAACTACTGTCATTACCCTTCCATTCCCACCAAACCGACCACTCAGGAGCCGTTTCATCTATTCGGTAATGCATAACAGGTATCCCAGAGTGAGGCAACGGGAACTCTTGTGCCAAGAACTCTGCTGACAAGTGGAATTCTACTCCGTTGAGGTTGAAGGAGATTTCATCTTCAGAAATAGTAGAGTTATACGCAATTACCTTGAGTAGATCCCTATGAAAGGCAACAGGCTGAACGGACAGGAAGCGGTCCAGCCCATTGGACTCCAGGTTGTTAACAGTGTCATAGTAGACATTCAGAGATCTCCAGTATTCACCGTAAAGCCTCCGACGATTGAAGATCTTATTCCTGGCGATTGTGATCCTACCCATACTTCTATGATGTCAACTGGAGCAGCCATTCTCAACAAGTATGTTGGAAATCAAGAAAAGGAAGGAGTTGGTGAGATGATGATTTCTACCTCGTCAAAGGAGTATTTATAGAGAGACAAATGAGTAGATCAAAGAAGAGCGCCAAGTCATCACCACTTAAGGATATAACTTGACAGATCGGAAGCAAAAGGGATTAAGTTGCAATTTAATGCTCAACTACCGTTTCAAATCAATCATTAATGGAGATAGCCAATAGGTCAAAAGGCTAAGAGTTCAGAATGATTAAATGGTTGTGCCAACGTCATATGTTTCCCAGATCGCATTAAAGTCAAAGAGTCGAGTTCAAAACTTGAGTAGCTATAAAACCGAATGAAGAAACTGCCAGGATGACAGTTTATGGAGGAATTACAACAATTGTAAACTGGATGAAATGTGCAGTTTAGCAAAGGAAGATAGTTGCAAACCGTATCAAATCGCTCGTTGAAACTGAAGGAGAAGGAAACTGATTAAAGTTAAAGGGCGTGTGTTTTTGAATTGATTGAAATGATCGGTTGCACGACGCATTAAATGCTTACAACACGATGATATATTACGCAGAGCCACGTTGACGCACCAGCACATGTCTCGGATGCCACAATGGAATAGCAATAGGTGTCACGTACATCAGCATTCCAGAGAACCATTGATCGGATAAATTGCTATTCATCTCAGCCGTGGATCCAGGAAATCATAACCCCTCATTGAACCCTACTGATCGCAATCAATTTCATTATTCATTCCCTGAAAAATTCTTCCGAAAGCAAAAGTGTTCATCAATCTATGAAGGTCATACTCACCTACATTTTCTTCTCAATCAATATAGGCAAAAAGAAGAATGCTCAGAAAGGCGACAGCTCCAGCACTTCCAAAAATCCTGAACTATATACAGTAATGGAGAACACATCACATGCAAATCTTGCCCAAATCAGCTGAGATGTTGTTCTATCCCACGGAGTTCCGAAGAAGTATTTGAGGACAGGGAAAGTCGTCAAAGAAAAGATTCTAAATTGGCGAGCCATCAATTCAATCTCGTCAGATAAAGGAATTGTTCGTGACCTGGTAGATAAATTGAAGAAAGAAAAGTTAATGAAATTTTTGACGGCATCTCCCAGGTGATTCAAGCCCCATCGGGTAGCTGAATTCTACTCGAACGCTATACTCACCAAGAATGAGAAATTTTTCAAGACGAGAGTCGAGAAAAGAGACATTGTTGTTAGTCCTGATCTTCTCGCTCAACATCTGCACCTACCCACATCTAATGTCCAAGTAGCTAGTTATTTCAGAGGAGACGTTGCAGAAATGGAGCGGCGCTGGACTGAGTGGAAAAGAGAAGATTACAAAGGAACCTTCAAAGCAGCGACAAAAGTTCCTTCTATAAGGTTCTCAGCGAGATAGCTCTTCGCATGATATATTGTGGGTCTGGATCATTCTCAGAACTGAGTCACCCGAAGTATGCTTTGATGATGGTTCTAGATGACTGTCCAGGTGGAAACTGGGCTGAGTATATCTTCTATCGACTACTGGAGAATGCGAAGAAGAACCGCACCATTAAAAAACTAGGGAAATTCTCTTCAAGTGTCGGTTTTGGATTGAAGGTTAGCTACCTGTTCGAGCAGATACTCGGTCTTCGACAAGAGGGAGAAGACCTTGTGATTTTAGACTTCATCCCACCAAAAGACCCAGTGTTCACCACAATTCCAAGTGAAGGTGGAGACGATGGTGACAATGATGGTAGCAATGGCAATGATGATAATGATGGTATCGACAATGATGATGAAGATGTCAACTTCAGAACAATGACTGTGGATATCATTTCGGAAGCCGATCTTGCTGTCATACCACCATTTCAAACTGGCGAAGAGACACAGAAGACGAAGAGAACTGGCACCTCAGGTCCTGTCAGGAAACCCAAAGAAAAGGGAACTACCTCTTCAAGTTCAAGCAAGAGAAAGACGATTGTGGAACGAACTGTTGACGAGCCTCAGAAGAAAATGAGAAGGAACCAACAGCAACTAGAAACTATTCTCGAAAGAGAAATGCACTGTTTTGCAAAGGGTAAGCAAAGTGTTAGCAAGTCAAGCCAAACAAGGAGGTTGACAGCTCAAAAGAAGCTTACTTTCAATGAATCCCCAGAAGGATTTAGCCAAACCTCCCAACCACAAGAGCCATTTATGAATCCAGACATTATGTCTGAGGAAGCGTTTGAGCATGTGCAGCTCACTACTCTTAATCTTCAGTCAGCAGAGGAGCAACCTTATTTTGAGGAGATGCATTGCAGCTCATCCGATTCGGAGAAGACCACATCTCAAAGGTCAGTTTCTCATGAAGATGTCCATACAACCTACGACTCAAGTGACGATGAGGCCTCTAACCATGTGAAGGAGAAAGGAGAGGCACCCTTCTTGGATTTTGGGGGAACTGCTTTTGATAATGATCACGCTGAAGTTATAGCTGAAGACAAAATAGAGACGCTTCTAGAAAGCATTCGTGGAAGGCTGGCTATTTACCAAGATACTCTGAACTAGTTACGTCATGCACAAATTAGAGCATCCTTCCAGGCAAAAGATTATAAGATGTTTATCGTTCGACTAAAGGTAGAAGAAGCCCAAGAGCTGGCAAGATTGAAGGAAGAAGTAGAGGAAAGGAAGAGGAAAGAAGAAGAAGAAGCCTTTTCCAGAGCAATCCTAATCTCTGTCATGCTCACAACAAAAGAATTAGCAGCCGAACAGGCCAAGGAAGAAGCCGAAGCAATCGAGAAAGCCCAACTTGAAGCCGAAGCCGTTGAGAAAGCGATATTAGAGGCAGAAGCTGTAGCCCCAAGCAGGAGAGACTTAAGGCCGAGGCAGCTGAGAAGGCCAGGCGGGAGGCAGAAACCACTGAAAAAGCAAGGCTGGAAGCAGAGGCACTAGCAACAGAGCAAGCCCGATTTAAGGTAGAAGAAGCAGCAGCAGCTGCTGACGCAAAGAGAATGGAAAAAGAGCCAAAAACTGCAAGGCTAAGAGCTGAAGAAGAAGCAGCCGCATCTGCTCATCAGCATCTGGAGATAACCACTACTATATCTTAGAGACAAACTGGCGGAGACTCAAGGGCACTCACTATCACTGAATGACCTTTGTCTCCAAATTTGTTAGTCCCAGATCAGAGTACGTATAATATGTAGCAGAAGTATTAAAGTTGTTAAGTCGCACTCTATCTTAGACAGGTCAACTAACTATTGACACAATTTTACTTAGCAGTTTTAGTAATACTATTCACGTTAGCCAACAGGTTGTTTTAACAGTTATGTAGTTGTAAGCAGTTAACAGTTTATGCACTTCAGCACTTACGAGATAAGTGTTGAAGGTTTCAAGATATGCTAGAAAACTGTAAAGTGCATAAGGAAATAAAGATGTAAACAACTCAGGATATTTATAGTGGTTCGGAGCCTTAAGTCCTACGTCCACTCTTTGGATATCAGATCCGGTAATTCACTAAGTAATGAAAATACACTCCTCACGATCTATAGCCAGTTGCTGTAGAGACCTCCGTCCACAGCACAAAGGATCAGTCGCCCAGGTAGCTGTACTTCACACTTTCTTCAGTCCGTCGAAGGCTCTGCGTCTTCTCTGTGGACCGGCTTGAAGTTGGACTGAGGACAAACCTCCCTTTTCCTCATTCAGTAGGGTTGGATAGTTGAGTTCTTCCCAGAACTTTCACAGTTTGGCAGTTTCCCGTAATAACCTACTCTTCCTATGTAAGAGCAAGTTGTTATGTTCTTATCCGTAGAATAAGAACACCAAAGAGGTAGATTAAGTCGGCTGACATAATCCTCGTGTACTCAGGGTAACACGGTGAATCTCCAAAGATTCTATAAGCAATGAATGCTTCGTGTTCAATAAATGAACAACAATATTAATTCCTTCTGTCTTGAAAGTGTTTAATGCTTTGAGCTTTAACTTCTGTGGAGAGGCTGGTGTGTCGGAGATTCAAATGTGCGAGATTGTTCAGAGGTTTGGCACTGGATTTTTGCAAAGGTTTTTATGTCTCTGTAGTTCCTGTTATTTATAGGTGGAGACCCAGAAAATAGCCGGTAGAGACATAGAGAAGAATGTCCAATCATAGTCCATTCTTCTCTGTAATAGGTCGCTTTCTCCTCTGATATCTTTGCTGCATCGACCTACTTTTCAGAGTAGCTTGTACTTGACGTGTCAGACATTCAAACAATGTTGTACACCAGTCGCAACTGTATGCTCGACAACTATCTTGTCAGAATGATGTCTTCTTCAAAACTGTTCCACAGTTTTGATGATATCATCCTTCCTAGATTATTACAACTCGATTATCCTATACAAGGATTACATGAGGTAATACTCTAAAGCCTAGACTTTGGTAAATAGTTTTGACACATCAAAACATCAAATTAAGGTGGAATTACAATCGTAATACCTATAATTTTCCCCCTTTTTGATGTTGTCAAAACCATACCTCTAAGTCTATCTATGTCGATGAGAAGATGCAGTTGATCTGAGTTTTACAAGTTTTGTCTATCTAATACTTCTCAGAACCATGCTTCTTCTACACTCGACCTACTCTAAATGATCTTCCCCCTTAATGGGATAATAGTTCTCAATTAAAATCAATCATTTTTAGAGTAATCAATAGAAGAAGGTTTGCTGATCACACTGGAAAATGTGAATTCAGCCAGTCAAGAATCAAGGTGAGAGACAATGAGCAGTTGTCTTCAAACCAACAGTTTTTCACTTTTCACTAGATTTGATCAATTGCAAGTACATGAAAAGCTTAAAGAAAAACTGCAAAGACATTCAAAAAGATGCAAGAAAAATAAACTCCCATGACTTTTGCTTACCGGTCTTGATTCTTATCCTTCTCCTTATCTTGATTCGATGAATCAGCATCTTTTGGCTTCGAGGATGTTGCAACGTATGTGGAGAGAAATTCAGCTTGCGCCTTGAAAGCTGCAGTTAGTTCTGAGAGATATTTCCTGTCTTCCTATCTGGAAAGCATTAGTGCATCCAGACTCCTTGTAACTTGATCATCTCGTATCTTGCGCTCTTCTTCCTGCATCTTGTATTCCTCTTTTAGCTTCTTCTCTGTTTCAGCCAACTGCAGCTTCATCGACTCATCCTGTCTCTCTTCCCCCTTTTTGACAATATCAATCACAAGAGCTAGATGTTGATTTAGCCGATGATCTATCTCTTGTCTCAGAGCATTATAGGGTAGAAGATCTGTGGTAATAGAGACAAGATTCTGTCAACCATAGTCAGCGCTCTAGTTTCGTCATGGGGTTGAATCCTAGAGGTTGCAGTGGAAGTCTCAGGTTGATGTGGAGCTTGAATCGTTGCTGCCTCTATCTCCTTCTGAGTAGAGATGGCTGCTGCTGCCTCAAGTCTAGCTTTTTCAGCAGTGGCCTCTGCTACCTTTTGAAGTGCTTCAGTAGTTACAGCTTCTTCTTCTTTTCTCTTCAGCTCAGCGGCTTCTGCTTCCTATCTCTTGAGCTCAACGGCCTCTGCCTCTTTTCTCTTTAGCTCAGCAGCTTCTGCCTCTTGTTTCTTGAGCTCAACAGCCTCTGCCTCTCGTACCCTTTGAAGTTTAGCAGTTGCTATTTCCTCTTCGTTTTCAAGTTGAGCTAGACGGCTTCTGAACTTTTGTTCATTGTTGTCTAGAATCCGTCGTTGAGTATTTAATTCTTGTTGCCGTTGGTCAAGTTCTTGACGCTGGTTGTCCAGTTGTTGAAGAGCTGTGTGATATTCATTGATCTTTCTTCTGATGATATCTAAATTCGATGCCACTTTGCTAGAGATAATCACTTGATGAGCATCAAGATGATAAGTTCCCCCTGAATCCAAGATGTGTATGCTTTAAATGTCTGCTTCCTTGTTGAGATTTGTGAAGGGAATTTGGTCATCCTTTTGCAGCACTTGATGATGTGACGTGGTTTGCTCAGAGCTAGAGGATGAGGAGGCATTCATCTCTGCAGGGAATGCTAGCTCTTGATTTGAAACTGTTCCACCAAGATTGGAAGTTGGACCTGCTCCTTCAAGTGTAGCATCGAATGGCAGTTCTTTGGCAAATGATTTGATTGTCATGTCTTTATTTGTCTTCTTTTTCTTCTGACATTGGGGTTGTTCAACAGCTTGTTGATTATCTTTCTGTGAGTCGTCTTCTGAACTGCTAGCTGCCTGTTTTCGCTTCCGTTGGTTGCGCTTTTGTGCAGGATTTTGAGCGGGGGTGCCTATCTTCTTTTTGCTTCTTGGTAGCATCAGCAGCACGAACTGTTGGAGTGGTCTTGAGAACTTCAGATGTCTCAGCCTCTAATTCCATGTCGTCCAAACTGTCATCTGCGTCATCCTTTTGAATGAAGCGATAAACTGGAACTTTTGGTGGAATAAAATCAGATGATATGAAATTTTCTCCTTCATCCTGTGATCCTAGGTTGCGCTCAAGAAGGTAGCTAACCTTCAATCCCAACCCTACACACGAGGAGAACTTCCCTTTGATTGGGATATCTTTGTTCTTCTTCGCATTCTCCAGTAATCGACCAAATATATATGTTGCCCAATCTCCTCCAGGGAAATCATCAAGGGCCATCATCAGAGAATATTTGGGACTACTTAACTCAGACAGGGATCCAATCCCACAATAAATCATTCTCAACGCGATCTCACCGAGTGATTTGGAAATTGGATTCAGTTCGGACACTTTGGTGGCAGCTTTGAACTTAGCGGCAGCTCGGGCTTCTTGCATTTTAGCCAGTGAGCCATTAATTCTTCTTTATTGTTGTGAAGGAAACTGGCGATATGAGCCCCTTTCTTCGGTAGATGTAGATATTTAGCAATAAGCTCAGGATCGACTTTTATCTTCTTCACTTCAACCGTAGTCAAGAAGAAGGTCTCATCTTTATCGTCGAAGGTTGCATTTTCGTAGAATTTGACGACCCGATTCGGATTGAACCTTCGAGGACATGAAATTAGGAACGTTGTCAAGTTCTCTTTGAGTAGCTTTCCAGCAATTTCTTGAGCAATTTCCTCGTCTGCGGTGATCGAGAGAAAATTCTTCCAATTCAGAATTTTCTCCTTCACGACTTGAGATATCAGAAGCTGTCGATCATCAGTGCTGGATTTTTCAACTATATCAAATAGTTCATCCTGAGAGGTCACCTCAGCGACGAAAAGCTTTTCTAGATTATCAGAGGTGCTGGTATCCATGATTTGGTTTCTCCCTTTTGACATGAACTAGAGATGGAAAGTGGTTGATTTGAGAAGTTCTTAGTTTGGGATTTTTTTGACGGTTTGACTGATTGACATGCAGGGAATGAAGAAGACAACAACGGAATGGGTTTAATGGTTTTAGAGATCGATTTTGGCAAAAATCGTACGCTGAGATTTAAAGTCCTTTTTGATGTTGAACGGTTGTGATTGATGCTGACCTCAGCGCATGTTCGTGTTGTCTGGCACGCTGTGTAGCAGCGTAAGGAAGGATTGACGTAGCTCCGGGTAATACGCCATCGTGCTGCTCCGCATTTAATGCGACGTGTCACCGAGATCTTCGCGATAATCAAATATGCGCCTTGCTTTTGGCAGTTTTCTCTCTCTTTATGCTTCGTCAAGAAGGTATGAGATGATCCAACTGTTATCTCATAGAGAAACTGAACTGCTACTCCTTGGCATGAAGAGACAGTCTCTTCCTTTAACATATGACAAGATGATCTTGACAATTTTCTGGAAGGCAGTTTTTCTTCCCGCAGTATCCAATCAGTTCTTGAGTTTTGTCGACTAACAATGATGACATCTGAACATCTGAAGCAATCATTTAGTCTATGGAAGGACCCTGAGATCGTAGGCATCTGACCTATCGGCTATCTTGAAATAGAGATTGACATGAAAAGGTGATTGAGTATTAAATCGCCACTCATTCCTTTTGCCATCGACCTGATAGGTCATTTCCCTCCTTCATGAGGATGTGGCAGTGTTTTAATGGATTCATGTCTCCCTATAAATGCTTCATTGACGAGGTAACCAATATAGAAGTAGCAACTCTTCTCCTTCCTTTCACTTAACCATATATTTTCTTTGAAATGGCTGAACCGGTTAACATTGCAGAGGAGATGGCGAGAATTACTATCAACCAAAACTAGATCCTTGACCATCGAAGGTTGTATGCCTAGTACTGGAGTTTACCAGAGGATGTGTACTACTGTACTACCAATCTTTTGGAGATTAATGGTCTGGATCGCTTCCTGACAGTGCGACCGGTTACTTTTCTGCAGGATCTACTTAAGGTGATGATTTATAGATCTACTATTTTTGAGGATGAGATCACCTTTTGCCTCAATGGAGTGGAGTTCACCTTGTCCGCAGACTTCTTGTCTCGTGAGTTTCAGCTGCCGCGTCATGGGATACCGGTTTTGCATAATCGAGTAGATGAGACAGCTCCTGAATGGTGGTCATGGTGGGAGTGGAGAGGTAACAACAGCTCTTTTGATCCAACAACTCCACGTGCATATCTTCAGCCTCGACATCAAGTGTCTTTTGACATCATTAACCAGCTGGTACTCTGTAATCCTCTACTGCAGACAAACTTCTCTCCACCTGTTTGGAGAGCAATGATAGCTTTCGAGGATCAGGCTGAGGTCGATTGGGCTTCTTTCATCTTCGACCGTCTGAAGATGGCTAAGCAGGATTTGCTGAATGAACCCATTCCTTATGGCATGCAGCTGAGCTGGCTCCTAGAACAGAAGTTCCCATCCCTCGCACAGGGTTCAACCAACCTCAGGGATTCTGACTTCCATTCCCCGAGACCTCGTCCCTCTAATTAATTAGGATAGGCACTTCCTCTCTTTCGTACATTGTAGACCTTTTGTAATGTTTTTCGGATTTATGAAATGAAGAAGCTTTATCTTGTTTAGTCTTTGAGAATCAGAGTATGACAAGGCAGTTTCCTTAACTGTACCCTGTATGCACTTGAATGATTCATACTTTCGAATTTCCAGAATCTGAACTTCCTTCTTTGGTGATGAAATATGTGGCCTTGAAATCAAAGTCGTACGTTAAGAGACTAATATCATGCGTAGTCTATTCCTTTAGAATTTTGTAGGCCTTGTCCTTTCGTCTATTCTGGAGTAATGAGATGCAGAGCCATTAATTCTGATTCATTGATCCTTTTGCAGACATCTCAATAAATTATCTTGGCATGAAGTAAGATTCATCACTTCACATTCGTTCAAGTCTCTCTGCTTCCCAAAAAAAAAAATGGATCCTCCACCTGAGATGGTGCGATATATTTCGAACATCTCTGTATACCGCAATAAGATCCTAGTCTTCGGTGGATTCTGGCAATAGAACTGGGGTACACCCGCTATATTTAAAGAGGTTTTTGAAAAATTGGAGGCCAACCATCTTTAGTCCTTTGTAGGTAAAGAACCTTGTGCCATTTATAGATATTTATTAAAGGTGCTCGCCTACAATTCCACGATAACAGAGAATGAGATTTACTTCAATCTGAATGATGTGGGGTTCCTTTTTACTGTTGATTCTCTTGCTGCTGAGTTTGGACTTAAGCAGGGCGGCATCCCTGTTCAAGACTATCTTCAGAATGTCGTGGGTTCTGAGTGGTCAGCATTGCAACGGTGGAGAGTGGCAGAGGTTAAATTCCACCCATCTGTATCCAGTAATTTTCTCAAGTTGCGTTATAAGGCGACTTTTGACATAATCAACCAAATGATAGTATGTCACCCTACTCATTTTTCATCGTTGATATGGAAGGCTATGATGGCATTTGAAGATCAGACTGACGTAGATTGGGCTGCATTCATCTTCAATTGCTTGATAACTGCCTTACACAAACTTCCTGAGGTTACCATCCCATACGGTATGCAAATGGGCTAGCTCATCGAGAAACAGTTCCATTTTCTTGAGGAAGAGGGGACAAGGCTAATTGCAACTGACTTCTATCCTTCGAAGTGTGCTTCCTCTCACTTCCCATAGATTCAAGCTCCATGTACCAGGCATTGACTGTGTATAGATGACTTGTCATCCTGTATCCATCTTCAATGAATGAAAAAATTCATATTTTCTTTGTCTACAGCAAACTGCAAACATTTAACAAACTGTAATTGACTTAATCATCAAATCAATCAAGTAAAATTAACAGTTGTTTCACCGATCACTTATCGTCTCCTTCTCTTGAGACATCATCAAACTCTAGAAGACCTAGTTTGATGCATAGCTCTTTGAAACGAGCCTCAGGTAGCGGTTTGGTGAATATATCCGTTAGCTGATCTTCAGTTCTAATGTATTCCACCGAGACATCTTCCTTCTCTACATGATCTTGAATGAAATAGTGACGAATATCAATATGCTTCGTCCTAGAATGTAGAACTGGATTCTTCGAAATAGAAACTGCGTTGTTGCTATCACAGTAGATAGTACGCATCCTGTATCTATTCCATAGTCCTTAAGTTGCTGCTTTATCCACAACACTTGAGCACAACAGCTGGCTGTTGCTACATATTATGCCTCTGTGGTTGATGTAGCCACTGAATGTTGTTTCTTGCTGAACCAACTAATTTGTTTATGTCCTAAAAACCGACAGGTTCCACTTGTGCTCTTTTTGTCAATTTTGCAGCCTCCAAAATCTAAATCAGAGAATCCATTCAACATGATTCCATCAGTTTTGGGATACCAGATACCCAGAGACTTTGTACTCTTGAGGTATCTTACAACTCTCTTCGTCGCTTCCATGTGAGACTTCTTTGGATTTGCCAAGAACCTTGCACATACTCCCACGACATAGGATATATCTGGTCGGCTGGCAGTTAGATACAATAAAGATCCAATTATTCCTCTATAAGCTGTCGGGTTGACAGGTTCTCCTTCTTCATCGAGAGTGATATGAGAACTGGTGCTCATAGGGATCTTTAGTGATTTTGTCTTATCTGGACAAAATTTGTTGATCAGGTCTTGAGTATAGTTCTTCTGACTTATGAATATTCCTTCGTCAGACTGATCAACTTGCAAACCAAGAAAGTATGTCATCTTGCCCATCATGGTCATCTGAAACTTGTTCTGCATTAGCTGGGCAAACTGCTCACATAACTTGGTATTTTTAATTCCGAAGATGATGTCATCTACATAGATTTGAACAAGTAGGATGTCCTCTCCATCCTTGATCTTGAATAGTGTTCGATCTATGACACATTTCTCAAATCCACTTTTGAGCAGAAACTGTGAGAGAGTTTCATACCACGCTCTAGGTGCTTGCTTTAATCCATATAAAGATTTTCTTAGCTTGTAGACTTGATTTCCTTGTTCGAAACCTGGGGGTTGTTCGACGTAGACCTCTTCCTTTAATTCTCCATTGAGGAAGGCACTCTTCACATCCATCTGAAGAACTGTGAAGTTATGATAGGCTACGTACGCTAGGAATAGTTAAATTGCTTCCAGTCTGGCTACTGGGGCAAACGTCTCATCGAAGTCTATCCCTTCACATTGAGCGTAACCTTTTGCAACCAATCTTGCCTTATTTCGAACAATGGTACCGGTCTCATCTATTTTATTCTTAAAAACCCACTTGGTACCAATCACAGACTGATGTGTAGGTCGATCCACAACCACACATTGTTGCGAGCGAACTCATTTAGTTCCTCCTGCATCGCATTTAACTAGTCCGTAGATTGAAGAGCATCTGTGATCTTCACTTGTTCGATCTGAGATAAGAAGCAAGAGATCAATGTTGTCCCCTGTTTGGTTTGAACAGGATTTCCAACATCATCAAGGATGGCTTCCTTGGGATGGTCTCTTAACCAGCTAGGCTTCTTTACTGGTGCGGCTTCAGCACGGGCAGCTGGATCTTCAGAAACTGTAGGATGTTCCTCTTGAGATGGTTCAACAACAGACTTTGGATCTGTTTCCTTCTTTTCTTCAGAGGTTCCTTCATCTCCTTGTTCTGGAACTGCGTCCTGGTCTGCTTCTGAATTCTGAATAGCAGCTGGCTCGTCGGCGGAGTTTGATTCCATGGTGTCCTCAAGGTTGACTTCCTTGGGACCAGCTTGCTCTGCTTCAAGAACGGCATTCTGTACTTCAGGAGGCTTCTTTTCACCTGAATCTTCTATGTATGTGTTCCTTAAGGCCTCAGCGATGACATTTGCATCATCGGTCTTCTCGACTATTTGGAGTTCAGCCGAGGAAACCGGAGTCTCAAAGATATCACTCATAGATCTAGTCGGAGGAGCTTTTTGATTATTATCAAGATCACTTTTAGGTTTCTCATTGACATCATTGATCTCATGATTTCCCAGACTCAGTTCTTGGAGTGTCCAGCGCACTAGAGTAGCTTCATCAAAAACAACATGACATGTTATCTCCACAAGCTGGGTTGTCTTGTTGAATACCCTATATCCCTTATATGAAGGGTGTCCATATCCAAGGAACACGCCTTCATCAGCCATAGGGATGAAGGTACTCAACTTAAACTTCCCATTATTGTGAGTATAACATGGAGAACCAAAAGCACGAAGATGAGATATAGAGGGCTTACGACCATTGTAGATCTCGTAGGGAGTCTTGTGAAGCCGCGTGTTGAATACACTTCTATTTTGTGTATAGCAAGCTGTTATCAAGGCTTCTCCCCAGAATCCTTTTCCAATGTCAGTTTCAGCCATCATGGTTCTCACTGCTTCTTTGAGAGTCCTGTTCCTTCGCTCAGTGAGACCATTCTACTGAGGAGTTCTTGGCGCAGGCTTCTCATGACCAATTCCTATCTCAGCACAAAAGTCCAATAGAGGTCTATTGCAGAATTCAGTTCCGTTGTCCGATCTTATCCTCTTCACTTTTAATCCTTTTCATTCTGAAGACGGTTGATCAGTTCTGGTAGATGGATTTTGACCTCATCTTTGGATTTGAGCAGCACCACCCATGTATATCTTGAGTAATAATCAACAACTACTAATGTATATCTTCGTTTTCCAATTGTGGGTGGGTGACTGGACCAAACAAATCTATGTGGAGCAGGTCCAATATCCTCTCTGTGCTCGCTGTGACTGGTCTGATCTTGAAGGAGGCTTTTGTCTGTTTCCCAAACTGACAGGCTTTACATACTCCTTCTTTCTGGAACTTCTGCTGTGGCAGTCTTTCATTTAGTTTATGCTTCGCCAGATGTCGGATCGAGTTGAAGTTCAGAAGATTAAGTCTCTTGTGCCACATCCAATTTAAGGCTTCTGAGGAATTGATTGCTATGAGACATGTCCCTCTTACTCCACTGGACCAATCTACATTATATAGACCTCTTCTTCTGATTCCTCTGATTATAATCTTGTGTGACTCTTTGTCTATTATTTGACATTCTGATTTTTCAAATCTGACAATGTAGCCACTTTCACTCAGTTGACTTATACTGAGAAGATTGTGCTTCAGATTAGTGACCAAGGATACGTTCTTAATGATTATTACATTGTGCTCCACGTATCTCTTTCCAATCACTTGACCCGTGGTCTTGTTTCCGAAGCTGACTGTTACTCCTTCGTACCTTTCCAGGTCCTTGATCAATCCTTTTTCTCCTGTCATGTGAGCCGAGCAGCCGCTGTCTAATATCCAGGTTTTTGACTTCTTTAGTGGACTCGTACCTTGCAACACAAAAGAAATTATTTAGGTCCCCGTATCCTTTTGGGTCCTGCAAGGTTAATTATGTTGATCCGACCTTTTGGTATCCACACTTGTTTCACTCTCACAGTGTGTGAAGCTAAATCGCCCTTCTGATTACGATTAGCCTTTCTTCTAAAGAGGTGTGTGCTGTGTGAATGCATGCTATTTAGGGGTGTGATCTGTGAACTCTTTCTGAAGTGACTATTTTGGAAAGAGTTTTGAAAAAATTTTCTCGGGTGTGTAGCCATCACAGTCTTTTGAGTATGAAACTGTCTAGACTCTGGCCTTGAATAGATGTTCCCCCTATTTGGATTGTAAGTATGATGAACAACAGTTCTATCATAGCTTCTCGGATTAGTTTCCCATTGACGAACCGACTTCTTTGCAACATATGCATATCGCTTAGTCATTTTTGTTGGTAAAACTGGATTCCTCGCACAGGAAACATTTTGCTTATCCAGTTTTGAGGGAAGGTCAGTTTTCCTCTCAACAGTTTGCTTATCCAGTTTTCTAACTGTATTAGCATTTTGTTGAGATGCCAGTTCAGTTTTTTTACCAGGATTAGGTCTTGACATTCTGAGTAACTAGCTTCTTGGAAATTACCTTTCCCTTTTCCAACAAAGGATCTGAACTGAGTCTTGCTTTGACAAAGCCTAAATGAGTATCCTCAGTTTCTAAGGTGGGATTATGATTGTTCAAGACTTCCTCTTTATGGTATTCCATAAATCCAAATTCGAATTTATTGGATGGAGATCTATGAACACTTAGAATCTCACTCAAAATTTTCGAGCATCTTTTAAAAGAACAATTACATTCAGCATGCTCGAGTTTCTTTAAAGAATCACGTTCCTTTGACACATTTTGAAAATCTTTAAACAATTTTAATGTGTTCTTCTCTTATATAATTTAATTCCTCACTAAGTGACCTAGTTCTTTCTACTTCATTGGTTAAAACTGAAATTTCCGATTTCAGTGAAGCATTTTCACTAATTAGTGTGTCCTTAATTTCATGAAAATTTTCAAATTCTTTAATAATTTTCTCAAGTGAGATATCCTCTGTACTTGAATGACATGGTTCAGAATTTGTATCAAAGCGTAAGGATACAATAGGTGAGGGGAGATTTATTGTTACCAGGATTTCGCGGTTTGAGGCGCTTCCTTCTTAATCGGTAACATCCCCATCAATGGCTGCCATGAAAGCAAGAAATGCTTCCTCATCCTTCTCATCTTCAGACGTGTAATACCCATCGTCATGGTCTGGTACGTTTGGCACTTCAGTTCTGGTGAGCATTGCTTGGGCGACAGCTTTAGATGCACTCCTCTCGAACAATTTCTTCAATCTGTCTCTCTTCTCCTGAGAGACTTGAGGGCATTCATACTTCAAGTGGTCGGGAGAGTTGCACTCGTAGCATGTACGTGGTTCTCTCTTGATGAACCTTTGTTTACTGGACCGAGCTTCCTTATTTTTGCCTTTTGTTTTCTCAAGGAGTGCGGTCTGGTTCCTCAACTGTTCCTCCAGTTTGGCAACTAAATGTTCAGTTTCTGTCTTCTGGACTGCATTGGAGGCGTCCATCGCTGGTGATTGATAGGCAGTTTTCTCGAAGTAAACTGCCCTTTTTGAGCGCCTTTGAAAATATCTCTTTGTAAAAAAGGCTGCATCACCATCTGTTGTTGAATTTGGAGTTCGAACAGCTTCATTTCTGTTCACCATCTGGATGTCCCATTCATGGGCTTGAAGTTCGGCGAACAGTTCTTTGGTGGTCATTTTGGAGAGATCCATGGTCTTCAAACTGGTGGTTTTAACAAACCAATCTTCCTTTGGCAGTCTCGACAGAATTTTGGCATTCATATCTGCCACCTTCTCTTCTCTTCCAAGACTTTTCATCTCGCTAACGATGGTGTTGAACCTTGCTTCCATCGACTTGATTATCTCACCAGGTAACATCTAGAAAGATTCGTATTTTTCCACAACAAGCTGCTTCTTGTTGCGCTTCATTGCCTCTGTTTCTTTTGTGAGTTCGCTGATCCAGCCCCAGAGTTCATTGGCTGTGTTGTGCTCCACGACAGCATCCATGAGAGAATCTGGAAGGGATTGTATAATCATTTCCTGCGCAATGTGATCAACCTGGTGGCATTTCCTGTCCTCATGTGTCCTGTCTTCCATAGGTTTATTTATCATTTCAATGTTGCCTGGAACATCTCATGTGGGGAGGACGACTTTTGGCATCTGGATTTTTAGAGGTCCATTCGTTCGAACCTCATCCATCTTTGGATGTTGAGCTCTCAACTGAATGAGACATCTCTTCTTCCATACTTCGAACTTCTCTGGATTGTACTTGGGAAGGATTGAATAATTCATCATTATGCTATCTGCTCGCTAATCACACATAAACAAACAATTAAAGTGTAAGGAAGTACGAATCCGGTCTTAAGCGACTTAAAACAGGACAGTCTAGAAAGACTGACTTGCGCTGATACCACTTGTTGGTCCCAGATCAAAATACGTATAATATGCAGCAGAAGTATTAAATTTGGTAAGTCGCACTCTAACTTAGACAGTTCAGCTAAATATTGACACAATTTTACTTAGCAGTTTTAGTAATACTATTCACGTTAGCCAGCAGGTTGTTTTAACAGTTATGCAGTTGTAAGCAGTTAACAGTTTATGCACTTCAGCACTTACGAGATAAGTGTTGAAGGTTTCAAGATATGCTAGAAAACTGTAAAAGGCGTAAGGAAATAAGTTGTAAATGACACATGATATTTATAGTGGTTCGGAGCCTTAAGTCCTACGTCCACTCTTCGGATATCAGATCCGGTAATTCACTAAGTAATGAAAATACACTCCTCACGATCTATAGCCAGTTGCTGTAGAGACCTCCGTCCATAGCGCAAAGGATCAGTCGCCCAGGTAGCTGTACTTCACTCATTCTTTAGTCCGTCGAAGGCTCTGCATCTTCTCGGTGGACCGACTCGAAGTTGGACTGAGGACAAACCTCCCATTTCCTCCTTCGGTAGGTTGGATGGTTGAGTTCTTCACAGAACTTTCATAGTTTGGCAGTTGCCCGTAATAACCTACTCTTCCTTTGCAAGAGCAGGCTGCTATGTTCTTATCCGTAGAATAAGAACACCAAAGAGGTAGATTAAGTCAGATGGCTTAATCCTCGTGTACTCAGGGTAACACGGTGAATCTTCAAATATTCTATAAGCAATGAATGCTTTGTGTTCAATAAATGAAATACGATATTAATGCCTTCTCTCTTGAAAGTGTTTAATGCTTTGAGCTTTAACTT
Organism: Plectranthus barbatus; assembly: GCA_026898455.1. Lineage (NCBI taxonomy): Eukaryota > Viridiplantae > Streptophyta > Magnoliopsida > Lamiales > Lamiaceae > Plectranthus > Plectranthus barbatus. The sequence continues at coordinate 172,065 of JAPKLW010000329.1, forward strand.
CTGTGGAGAGGCTGGTGTGTCGGAGTTTCAAATCTGCGAGATTGTTCAGAGGTTTGGCACTGGATTTTGCAAAGGTTTTTATATCTCTGTAGTTCCTGCTATTTATAGGTGGAGACCCAGAAAATAGCCGGTAGAGACATAGAGAAGAATGTCCAATCATAGTCCATTCTTCTCAGTAAAAGGTCACTTTCTCCTCTGATATCTCGGCTGCATCGACCTACTTTTCAGAGCAGCTTGTACTTGATGTGTCAGATGATCAAACAACGTTGTACACCTATCGCAAATGAGTGGTGTCTGTCTTTTCTTATTGACTTCCTCAAGGATCTTCTGCGACTGCTCGACACTAGCCTCGTGCGCATTCTTAGACCCGAAACTGTCTTGACCTGAAACTGTGAGCGCCTCTCAACAGTTTTCTTTGAGTATTCAGAGTTTGGCAAGAAAAACTGTATGCGCAGTTTTTGTGACTTTGATCTGCTCTGCTTGTCTTCGTCTTGTATGCTCGACAGCTATCTCGTCAGAATGATGTCTTCTTCAAAACATTTCCACAGTTTTGATGATGTCCTTTTTCCTAGACTATTACAACTCGATTATCCTAAACAAGGATTACATGAGGTAATACACTAAAGCCTAGACTTTGGTATATAGTTTTGACACATCAAAACATCAAATTAAGGTGGAATTACAACCGTAATACCTAACAAAATCCCTTATCAGTAGCAGCTCCTACTCTCACCCTTAGTGAAGTAAATGCTATGCATGAAGAACTGAAGCAGTATTTCAACCAGCAATTTCAGGCATCACTTGTCTCAGTTTTTGATTTTGTCAAAAAGGGGGAAGAAAATAGAGATGAGTTATTGAGAATGCAGTTGGAAGTCTTCAATAGGAATGAAGAAGAGAGGAGGATGTGAGATGAGTGGAATGGAGTTGGAGTCAATGAAACAGGCCTACGAAATCAACAGAAATATGTTCAAGGAATTGACCAAGAACTTTGGGATGTCACTTGGTGCCTCGACTTCAATTGCCACTCCTAAGCCAAAAGATGCAAACCCCTCAGATCAAGGCCACTCGAATGACAAAGAGGATCAAGACAAGCCGAAAGAATAATGGTATTCTCTTCTTAAATTCTTCTTTTGTTTTTGAAACAGTTTTTAAACTTTTCCTGTCCTTATAATAATCATATATCAATGAAAAGTTGGAAACTGATGGTTTGAAGTCAAATGCTTATTGTCTCATACCTTGATTGCCTTTTTGCTTAGCTGAAGTCACATTTTCCAGTGCTATAAGCAAATATGCTTTTTGCTCTAAAATGATTGATGATTAAATGAGCAATATCTCTCAAATTCAAGGGAAAGATCATTTAGAGTAGGTCGAGCATTGAGGAAGCACAGTTCTGAGTAGCTCTAGAAAGTCTTATCTTATAAACTAAGAGCAACTGCATCCTCATGTCGACTTAGTATGGTTTTCGTTTTAGTGGTATGGTTTTGACAACATCAAAAAGGGGGAAATTGTTAGGTGCTAAATTATAAAGGTGGAAACTTGTTAGGTGTTTTATTGTAAATCCCACCTTTAATCTGATATTTTTAAGTGTCAAAAACGAATACATAGGCTTAGAGTTATTTCTTCTATAATCTTTGTATAGGACTATTGAGTTGTAATAGTTCGATAAGAAGCAACTAACCAAAAACTGAGGAACAGTTTTTGAGACTGTCGGAACATAACGAGCAAAGGAATTATGATAACAGTTCGAGAGAGCCGCAAAAGAATGCGAGAGCGTAACAATGTAACAAGCAAAAACTGGAACTACATTTCAGAATAGTACAGAGCTTAAAAGGACTGAAAACTGTGGACTCAGTTTTCATATTCAAAGGTACAAGAAACTGGAGAGAGAGTAACTCAGTTTCTAATCAAGAAATCACATACGTAAGAGAGCACGTGAAGAATGCGGAGCAGAACAGTCGTAAAAAGTCTTGGAATCTCAATGATAAGGAGCAACGGTTGAGGCAGTTGCAACTGGAGTTTAACGTTGTCGAGCCTGACACGTCAAGTAAAAACTATCTCAAAGAAAGGACAGTCATACACAGAAAAGGCGGAGGAGCAGGTATGCCTTTAAAAAAAGATATGGCCGTTGATTGGATGACGACTACCTTGTCTCTACCGGCAATTTTTCAAACACCTGCCTATAAATAGCAGAAGGAACAAATAAACAAATATCCAAGCATCGAAATTCTTACTATTACTCTGCCAAAATTAAAGCTCGAAGCATTCAAAGCTCTCATTCTACGGTATTAACTATGTGGTTTATTTATTGAACACGAGGCTTAACTACTCAAGGAATCTTCATAGATTCTCCATGTGACCTATCTGGTACACGAGGTTTAAGTCATCCGACTTAACCTTTAACCTTGGTGTTCTTACTTTTCAAGTAAGAACACCTCAGCCTATCTCTCAGCCAGAGAATAGGTTATTACGGGCGTTAGCCAAAGTGTTGTGTTCTGGGAAGAACTAAAGCAACCACTCACCGGAGAAGAAGAAGGGAGGTGTGTCCTCAATCCATTTTTGATGATTGCCAGTCCAAAGAGAAGACGCAGAGCCTTCGACGGACTGAAGAAGGAGTGGAGAGCATCTACTTGGGCGAGTGATCTAGTCTGCTGCGAATGGTGGCTTTCGTGGTGGTTGGCTATAGATCGTGAGGAGTGTAATCTTTGCTTCCTTAGTGAATTTTCAAATTAATTTCCGAAGAGTGGACGTAGAACTTAAGGATCCGAACCACTATAATATCGTGTGTTTTTTACAATTTTCATTTACTTTCTACTTTACTCAGTTTAGAACTGTATCTTTAAAACCTTCAACACTTCTCTAAAGTGTTGAAGCGTAAATCTGAAAATTGATCACTTAAACTGCTCGACTAATACAGTTTTTCTTAAATCTAAATGAACTAACCGAGCTCAATTTTTAAAGTGCAACCCCTTGAATACTTCCGCTGCACATTGATCATAACTCTGATCTGGGACCAACACATACGCTCTTGAGAATCAGTATCGCAGAGTAGGAACTGACTGCTACATTCACCAAAGAAGAGCTTCAGCCTCGTGCTAGGAGAAGTTAGCACGGTGTAATAACTTGAGTCGGAGACTCAAGTCTCGTGTTAAGTAACATAAAAACTCATAGAGTTTAGCAGAGAGATGGCCTTTCTCCTATGAAGATTTTTAGAGTTCGTTCAAACTTCGTAACCGTTAAGGTTGAAAGGTTGGCCTATTTATAGAGTGATCCTCCAGCATTTTGAATTTCTGCCTGTTAGACACATAAATCCAAACGTTAGACTCATGGAAGATATTGTCCAATCGTAGCCCATGTCGTAGGTCTTCTCTGCTCTTCTTTGCTTTGTCAGTGTACTATACACTAACTTTACGTCAGACTAAGTTTCAGTCCGAGTGATCCAAGTTTGGATAACCTCGTACTAACTTTTTCTTGGGCATGGATATGCCTAAGTCTGACTGAGTTTCGATATCTTTCGAATAGATCAAACTTTAAAGGTAGAGGCCTAATACTGACTATCCAAGGTCAGTATAGCTAGCCCTCATATTGACTTCTCATAATCAGTATGGTAGACCCTCATACTGACTGTCCACAATCAGTATCGAAAATACCCTCATACTGATTTCTCCTTATCAGTATGGTAAACCCTTATACTGACTTCTCCTTGTCAGTATGGGAAAGCCCTCATACTGACTTCTCGTGGTCAGTATGGATGGACCTATACTGAGGCTCCAACTCAGTTTTGGTCAAGGCCATACTTGGTGGAAACCAAGTTTCAAGACGTGCTGATTGTCCGTTCTTGAGCATCTCCTTTGCTCGGTCTACAACCTAAGATCTATTACAACTCGATCGATCCTATACAAGGATTACAATTTAGAACTCTAGAATCTGAAAAACTGACTAAGATGGCTGTTACAATCTTTGACCCACCAAAACACAAAAGTATGGAAGGATTTCTCTAACGAAAATCCTAACAATTTCCCCCTTTTTGGTGTGGTCAGAGCCATCTTTAACCTAAGCTGATGAGGTGTGGATAACTTTAGAGTTTTTACATTTTTGACAATTAACATAAACTCAGAAAAGTTCCCCCTCAAAGTCGGCTTTCTACTTAAGATCTTCTCCTTATAGATTTGGAGAGATATTTCTCGATTGATTTTCAAGTTAGTTTAGAGCAAGTTAAATCTTAAGTAGGAGAGAGTTATGAGCCTGCAGATTACACTAAAGTGTGTAAGTTCAGCGTATGAAGAACGAAAGCCTTTGTTGGACAAAAAGAGATTGCCATCAACAAGTCAGTTTACCCTTTAATAATTTTCATTACAAGTATAGGGATAAACTAACAAAAAGTAACCTATTACAGAACTATTACAAGAACTATACTAGGTTGCTTCCGGTCTTCGGTCTTCCAATTCACTGTTGCTGGAACTGGACCCTTATCCAAGGAATACTGACGAGAAGATTGACAAGCTTCTCATTGTCCTCAGACTTTTGTCTTCCAGCAGTTTCAGTTTGGAGGCAGTGCGGTGGGCTTGGCAATTTATGGGAGGGTAAGATCAAATTTCTTCCCTTTTCTTCTCTTCCCACTTCCCTGCTTCTTCTTCATTCGCTAGTCTCTTCTTCACGAGATAAGAGACTGACAAGCTATAGAACAGCTGGCAAATAAATTTATAATTACACCCTAAGGTGGTCGAACCCACAGGGACAGTGCAATGAAATCATATCATGTACTGGATATAGTTTATCAATTCACTGTTTGAGTGAACCGAATTTTGAGAAGTGGTTTTTGTTTTTCAAAATAGAAAAGACTTTTGAAATAAAATTCAATGATAAAAAGCACAGATTCCAGGGAAATTAACCAATCAAATTCAACATGCATAAACAATCAATCCAAACCCAAAATAATTACTAAGGTGGGAAATCTGATATTTTGGAATCAATTCCTTGGTTAGGCAATTAAAACCTGGATTACTAGAAAGTGAATTTTACCTCTTGGTCTCAAGAACACAAACTAGTCAATCCTGATAAAGATGCAGATTAAAAACCCTACAACTGATTCTTCCTTTTGAGACAGAAAATAATTGTATCAATTTATTTTTTCCTGTTATTAATAATCTCTTCTCGGTCCCAATTGAATAACTATAAACTTAATTCTATTTTCATCTCTCGATCCTTCAATTAAAAATAGATTTTCGAATGAAAAACATATAATTTGAACCTAGTTAATTAGGGTTTGGAAGTAATCGAATTAAAACATGCTAAAAAGGATGGAGAAAACCCTAGAACCTGCTAGGGTTTCTAGCGTATTGAAAATAAAGATTGCAAGAAACATAAAGAAACTTGTTTGATTCATTGTACTTGAATCCAAATGCAACAATGAAAATTAAAGAGTACTGGAAATTAAAGTGTTTAATGCTGAAAAATAAAGATAAAATTGAATATTAAAGATAAAAGGAGATATAATTTTTGAGCTAATAAGGTCTTATTTATAGTGGAGGAATTTGATCTTCAAAAGGAAATGGGCTAAAATATCAAAAATTGTCAAACTGAGACGTTCTTTCTTTTCCGGACTTCTGTGTCGATCGACACAGTGTGTGTCGATCAACACACATGCAAGTTGACATACGGGCATGACCTTTATGTTGATTCACCCTTCCAACGTTCGTGTCAATCGACAACGCAGGTGTCGATCGACACACTTGTATGTGTGTCGAGCCTTCTTCTTCCCTGCTTCCTTCGATCGACATGCACCACGTCGATCGACATAGAGGTCATGCTTCAGGATTTTGGCACGTCTTCCTACTTGGTCGACTTCCCGTGTGTCAATCAAAGCAGCAACTCTGTGTAACTTGGCTCTTTTCACCTCTGCTCACTTTTAGCCTCAAATACTTACAAAACTGAGCATGACAAGCATAATATCCCCAATAAACAGTTCATGCTCGATTATTAACTAAAAAGCAATGCAAATGCATATAACAAATAAGAAAACAACGTGATAAGTGAGGCAAAATACGAGCTTATCAACCCCCCAAACTTAAACACTTGATTGTCTTCAATCAACAATAGAATGAATCAAAAGTTCAAGTAGAAGAGAAGTGCAATGCCTCACAAGATTCATCACAATCAAACTCGTAGATCCACAAAACATCAACACTTTGTAAGAATCAGAAAATTTGTAAACCATGGAAGACTCACAAGAGAAGTGTTTTCACTCATTCACTCAAGTGTTTAGGATAATATGAGATCACACAAGTCATGCAAATCAGTTCTACCATAGGCTTGCAAATATTCTAAATCTCCACTGCAAATATGTGCACACAAGTCTAAGATCAGAAAGAACTTTATTCAAGGTTGTAATGCAGGCTTTTTAGTGAAAGGTAGGGAAATATATGGTCAAGTGACTAAAAATCAATTGAGTTGCGCACCTCAACCAATCTAAACCACCTTCTATTGATATCCACCCATCTCTTATGATATTCAACACAAATCAAGGCTCTTTTATTTATTTTTTCTCTCTTTTTTTTTCTTTTACACATATCCTTTCATGCTCTAAATAATTTTAATTATACATTTGAGCTTTTAAGGATTAATAAACACTCTCTTTCTTTTTTTTTTCTAGAGCCCAACCTTATCTTTTGTTTTTCACCCTTTTAACAATGTCTTATCCTTCCTCAAACAACTCCCAACCCACTCTCATGGACAAAAGTTGATTTTATTATCCTTTTTCCAACTCATAGACAAAGAAAGAAAAGTACATAGGCTCAAAAAGGGCTAACTAGGGATAAGTATTCAATTAGGACAGTGTATGGGATAAATAGGCTAAACAAAGATGGCCTAAAATCATTTCCTAAACATGTGCACACTTAGCAGTCTTGAAAATGAAATAGAGCAAGTTCTAGAGATACTCAATAATACAGACACACTCACAATCAAATTAAAGGCTCAAATCTCACACTTGGGACAAGAATTCTTCCATAGCAAACATCAAAACATCATCAAACACCATGCCTTTGTAAGCTTCGAAACAAGTAATCATGCGATTTTCTACATTCATAGGCATACTCAACAACTATCACAATCAATGCATACAAAAGTCAATCGATTCAAACACTCTTGCTAGGGTTATCTCCTAGCTACGCAATTGTTCTCACAAAATCAAAATTTATTCAAACAATGTAACAAAATCTTGCAAAATTTTTAAAAGAGGCATAAATTTAAACACTGAAAGCATAAAGATAAAAGGGAAGAAATAATTTCAACTCCAAGTTCTCACCCCCAAACTTATTCAATTGACAAAGGGAATAAGTTTGAAAATCAGACTAGGAGTGAAACAATACCTTGATGTTGGTCCCCAACACTAACTTTTTATCCCTCGGACGCTGCAGAACGCAAAAAATGAAAACTACTGGCTGCTAGCACTCTGTGTCGATTGACAGGGGTCCTGTCGATCGACACAGAACCTTCTTGTTGACCCAAGATTTGGCTCTAAGTGTGCTCCATCGATCGCCTCTGTGTCGATCGACACCCTATGTGTCGGTTGAAATAGAGCTCCAAAATTTTTTTTAAAGGTTGAAAATAAAAACAACACATGACAATTAGAAAAAACTGAAATAAAACAAGTAAAACAATGGGTTACCTCCCATTCATTGCCATAGTTTTTTGTCGTGGCTCGACAATAGTGATCCTTCACCAAGGAGGTTGGGTCCAGACTCGCCGCCTCCTTGCATCGATCGTGTAAACCATCCGATCATGAATAATATTGGTGAGTTCGGAAGAGGATGGTTAATTGGCAATTTTGCCATCCCATTTTCGCGCTCCCATTCGATCTCGGCGGCTTCTTCATATTTTTCACATGTGTGGGAGATGTTGTTGCATGCAACATCTTTCAGACTTTGATCGATCATGAAGGTGATCATTTCTTCATTCCCTCGAAGTGTAATCTCTCCACCTCGAGGATAAGTTCGTATTTTCACTAACTTATGAATGAAGTTCTTGAGTGTTTTAGTGTTTGTTGAAACATTTTGTTTACTTTTGCATGCATGATAGGGTTATTGCACGTGAAATGCTCGTGATGATATATTTTGTAGGTTTTGAGGATGAAAAATAGCTAAGGGAAGAAAGAAGACGAGTGGAAGCCTTGATTTTGATCGATGTAGGCCACGTCGATCGAAGTCGACACCTTGGATTGATCACCGTTAGAGAATCACGTAGGATCGATGCGTGACATGCACGTCAGTCGACGCCGGTGAGCGTCAATTGATGCCGAGGATTTTTCAGCGATCGACGCCAAGGTCGAAGCGAGCTCTCCACATCGATCAACGGGAATCCACGTCGGTCGACATCGACTTGGGATTGGCGGATTTTTCTAAGTTTGAAGATAGATTTGTATCTTATTTCCTAGGCTTGACAGGATACATCCAAGATAATTATAAATAGCCCAATGTTGGTCGAATTTTAGCGTGTTAGATTTTATTTATCATTCTAGAAGAGAGAGTACAACAGCAATCTAGCATTTAGTTTATTTTCTGCATTTGGATTACATCCAAAAACTGTGGCAACAACTCAATACTGTTTGGGATTCGAGTTTTTATTTATGCAAGACTATTTTAGGTTTTACCTTTTTATGCTAATTCCGATTATGTCTGTTTGTAGCTAAATTCTCTATAGATTCCAGGGTTTCGAATATTATGCCTGTGTATGATTGAATTATATTAATTGCCTTTCTGATTCGTAGTTTATGAAAACTAGGATTGATTAAAATCTTGATTTACTAGGCATAATTTAGGATTAATTTAGTTAGAATTTAGAGACTCAAAAGGTAATAGATTTCAATGGAACACGATTTTCATAATATAATTGTCTTTCTTGTCTAAAAAGAGGGAATAAATTTGTAGAAATAAATCTGTAGAATAGTTGGAGTTAATTATATTTTCTCGAGACTGAAAAGGTAGGGAGAATTAATTAATCTACTTTATAAATTTTCCTCAACATAAATTCATAATAGCTTTCTGATGTTCCACTACGATAAGAATTAAATTTGGTGATTAATTAGTTCATAAATACATATATGACATAATAGGTAGAAAACCCTAGGATCTATGTTTCCAAAACCTTTCACAATTTCTTATTTTATTTCAATTTTAGGATTCAACCACAGAATTCTGTTCTCTATTTTCCTATACAATATTCCGAAAACTTTGATTTAGTACTTACGGTATTTTCGTTACTTCGCTCCTCTGGGATTCTAAATTTTATTTCATCACTATTATTAGCTTAGCTAAATCGCTAGTAAAACAATTTAGCGATCAAATTTTGGCATCGTAGCCGGGGATGAGATGCCACAGACCCCGGTGATAGAAGTTGAGATATTTGACGTCTGGGGGATAGACTTCATGGGACCCTTTCCGCCATCCAGTGGTTTCTCCTATATTCTGCTGGCATTAGATTATATATCGCGGTGAGTGGAAGCCATACCGACGACCACGAATGATTCCAAGGTTGTCATCAACTTCCTACAAAAGCTGGTGACAAGGTTTGGGACGCCTAGAGCTCTGGTGAGTGATGGGGGGTCTCACTTCTGCAACAAGTTATTAGCTTCCCTACTTGCAAGATACGGAGTCAAGCACCGAGTCACTACACCATATCGCCCTCAAGGGAACAGTTAGACTGAGCTATCCAATCGAGAGATCAAGCAGATTTTGGAGAAAACGGTGAAATAAAGGAGGGACTGGGCTGTGAAGCTCGATGATGCGCTATGGAAATATCGCACTGCCTACAAGACGCCCACTGGGACATCCCCATATCAGCTGGTGTTGGGGAAGTCCTGTCACCTTCCCGTTGAGATGGAGCATAGGGCTTGGAGAGCGATAAAGGAGCTTAACTTGGATTGGAAGCTGGCTGCCGCCAATCGAGTCATGGCATTGAATGAGCTCGGGGATTTCAGGGATGAGGCATACGAGAACAATGTCATCTACAAGACGCGTGCTAAGAGGTTCCACGACAGGGGGATTCGGCAGCACGTTTTCAACTCGGACGACAAAGTTCTCCTCTTCAACTCCCGCCTGCGGTTCATGCCTGGCAAGCTGCAATCGAAGTGGACTGGTCCATGCACCGTGGTTTGCCAATTTCAGAACGGTATGGTAGAACTGGCCGATCAAGATGGCACAACCTTCAAGGTCAATGGGCAGAGGCTGAAACCATATTACACCCTGCTTCAAATTGGTGTCGTGGAGGTGTACTATTTAGATCGCCTATGAGTACAGGTATTGTCGAGCTAGCCACATAAAACCAAGCACTTGTTGGGAGGTAACCCAACGATTTATTTTCTTTTAGTATTTCCTAATTTTTATTAAAGTTGTTTGAATTGTAATTTTTAGACGAACTAGGAGTTATTGAGTGTTGCCTTAGTTTTTTCGTACAATTTAAACATTTAGTGAGCGAATAAGTGTCGACTTTGACCGACATAGACCAACATCGATTGAAGTCGACGAGTCAAACCGGGTGAATTTTTGCTCAATTTCGACCAACATAAACCCGCATTGATCGAAATCGAGACTTCAGAAGCGGGACCGGGCCAGATAAGTTTTTAAACTTAAATTCTCTCCTCCCCCTCACTTCACACACGACACTCAAACCTCCCAAACACAAAAAACCTTCGTCCCTTCACCTTCAAGCACCGATTTCACACAAGGTATGACTTCTAATCTCTTCTTCTTTCGAATTTAACAAGGTTTTTTACTATTGCTCATGATTTTGAGGGTTTTGAACCGTTGGATTTGTGATTTTTTCTTAGTTGATACTAGGGCTTGAAATTCGGTTTCCATGCTTATATTCGATATGTGTTAGGTGTTTAGTCGATATATATCCTTGCTTTGTCTCGATTTTGAACTTAATTGAGTAGGATTTTTGACTTTGGTGATTTCCTCTTTTCTTTGTGGGTTTGATTTTTGGCCAGATTGAGAAACCTTTGAATTAGGGGAATTCATGATTGAATTTTGCTTATATTAGGGTTGAATTGATCATTTGTGGTGTCAATTTCGAATGGGTAGTTGCATGAAGAGGGAAATTTTGGATTTTTGAATGGGAAATTTTGGATTTTTTAATGGGGGATTGTTGTTGTTGAATTGGGAATTGCTGCTAGAGTTACCCTCACTTTGTCATTTTTGTGCAGCATTGAGATGGCTAGGAGACCTACATTCAGGAACAATGATGATGGGGATCTCGATTCAGGGGGCCTTAAAGCCTCCTCGATCGATAACCCAATTTTTTTCTACATTCACCGGTGCCTTGTGCTCTCTCTTGCCGGACGGAATGAAAGTGGCAAGGTGAGGTTCCAAGAGCTGCTCGTGCTTTGGGGGATGCTCACACGGACTCCGGTGAGCATGGCGGTTCAGGTGATGGACAATTGGGAACGGCAAACGGAGGCCAAGCCCAATACTATTTGGAGTGGGGGATTGATCACCCCTATCACCGAGTTTCTTGGTATGCCTACAGTGGACTTGGAAGCATGTCCACCACCGACTGTCCTGGATGTTCATCTGCTCATTCAGATGCAGGCCCTTGCTCGACGGCCACTTGGAGGATGGTTCTAGAAGTTCTGGAACAGTGACTACTTCCATCTACCCAGCCCGCACTGACACATGTCACAGACTATGAGTTCCGGGACAACTGGTTCATGTCGACAGACACTCACTTGGATCACACAACCGGCATGCGGGGCCGAGGCACTCCCACCTACTGCCTCAGACATCGGAATCAACGATTGAGGGCTGATCAGCGCACTGTCACATCCGAGCAGGAGCGCGAGGAGGAGCGGCAGCAACAACTCCACCGACAGGCCGAGGAGGCGATGGAGGATGTTCACGTGGATCATGGGGCAACATTCTCCTCCGGAGAGGTATCCAGTTCTACGCAGCCCGACTGGACACAGTTCGCGGCCATCATGCAGCAGCAGCGTGCCTTTCAGGCACATCAGCTGTTCATGGACCACTAGCGCACATCTTTCGAGGAGCAGCGCATGTCCATTGATGGGGTAGGTACCTCCTTTGAGGAGGATCGTGCAGTCACCGCGGCTCACCGAGAGTCCGTGAATGCACAACTGCAGCACATGACCGCACAGATGGACGAGATCTACATCTACATCGAGCCCATGAACGCTTATCGCCACCAGAGGAGGAGAAGGAGTGATGATAACATTTGTCCCTCTGACCAGTCTTGAGGTGCCATTTTTCTTTTTCATGTCTGGCTTACAAACTTTTTCACTCCTTCGAGTGAAATAAGTTTGGGGGGATGAGGACACGAAAAAGGAAAAGGTTTTTATTCACTTTGTATTTATTTTAGTTTTGTTTGTTTTATGCATCTTAGGTTTTAGTAATTGCTGCATCTTAGGTTTTAGTAATTGCTGCATGTTAAATTTTTTTCATCACTTTTGTTCTTTTGCTTCAATGTGAATAGTTGCTCTCTGCAGGGCTTTTCACTCAAGCTAGTATTTTGAATTCTTGATTTGTGGTACTAGTTCTGATCTGTAGATTCTTGAGAGTTGTTCTAGGAGCTCTGAACCTAGGACAATTGGAACAAATTGATTATGTTGGTTTTTTAGAATTGTCTTGTCTATCCCATGAATGAGAATGGTTGATGATTGATCTTTTGTGGATTTGGATTGATTATTTGTGTGATACAGCAGCCTATGATAGGAGTTGACTAATTGATAAGTCGATCTTTTGAAGCATGAATTGTGCATGATAGGCTAAAATTAAATTGGATGATTGTGAAGAGAAATAAATCTGAACCTTGTGAGAGATTTTTGAGCCTGCTCTTTCGTTTGATGTGGGACAAGGTTTTTAGCAATAAACTTCTAGAATTTGACGAGTTTCTCTCTCGAGATTGCATTAAATGTAGTAATAGGGGAAAGTGAATATAGTCACGTTCTTTCATAGCCTGTTATCTATACACTAACCCTCAATATCCACTTGCTGTCCATTTGAGCCTTAATTAAATTTTTCTTGTTTAGAATGGTTAAGGAATGGAAAGAGTGTTGGTTGGAATTTTGGATAGTTGGGATGTGATGTGAGCATGTGAGTAATTGAATATGTTGTTGGGAACAAAAAAAAAAAGTGTTGAGTTCCATGTGCTAGAATAACTAAGGGATCCCATGAATAGAAAAGTGAACTTTAAATTGAAAAGAATTTTTGCTTAATAAGTTCATAAAAATATGAGAAAAAAGGGGACCATAGAAAAAATTGAGAAAAGAAAGAAAAAAAAAAGAAGAGAAGAGTTGAATGTAATAATGGTATGGATGGTTGAATTGAAGATTGAGGGGAATTTTAAGTCACTTAGCTAAATATACCCTACCTTTTAGGTCAGCCACATCACAACCAAACAAAGGCCTATTTGATTCCTTGAAAAGCTACACTATCCAGCAGTGGAGAGAGGAGAAACTTGTCAAACTTATGGTAAGTTGAGCTATAAGCTTGAGATGAGAGAAAGAAAGAAATCAAACCCTCTTAAACAATTGAGTGATGAGTGCAAACACTATCCGGTGAGGTTTCTCTTCAAACAATCTGATGATTTGAATGATGTCTTGACTTTGTAATTTATGTGGATAAGTGAAACTTAGAGAGTAGGAGACTTGTGAGGCATTGCACGCTCGTATCTGCATTTGATTTGAATTCCTGTCTATCAATTGATCGAGGACGATCAATAGTTTATGTTTGGGGGAGTTGATAAGTTCGTACATTCACTAACTTATCAATGAAGTTCTTAAGTGTTTTAGTGTTTCTTGAAGCATTTTGTTTACTTTTGCATGCATGATAGGGTTATTGCACGTGAAATGCTCAGATGGTATATTTTGCAGGTTTTTAGGATGAAAAATAGCTAAGGAAAGAAAGAAGACGAGTGGAAGCCTCGACTACAATCAACGCAGGCCACGTCAATCAAAGTTAACGCCTTGGATCGATCACCGTTGGAGAATCACACAGGATCGATGCGTGACACGCACATCAATCGACGTCGGTGAGCGTCGATTGACACTGAGGATTTTTCAGCGATCGACGCCAAGGTAGAACCGAGCTCTCCACTTTGATCGATGGGAATCCACGTCGGTCGACATCAACATGGGATTGGCAGATTTTTCTATGTTTTAAAATAGATTTGTATCTTATTTCCTAGGCTTGACAGGATACATCCAAGATAATTATAAATAGCCCTATGTTGGTCGAATTTTAGTGTGCTAGATATAATTTTTCATTCTAGAAGAGAGACTACAACAACAATCTAGCATTTAGTTTATTTTCTGCATTTAGATTACATCCAGAAACTGTGGCAACAGCTCAATACTGTTCGGGATTTGAGTTTTTATTCATGCAAGACTATTTCAGGTTTTACCTTTATATGCTAATTTCGATTATGTCTATGTGTAGCTAAATTTGGTATAGATTCTAGTGTTTTGAATATTATGCGTATGTGTATGATTGAATTATATTAATTGCCTTTCTGATTTGTAGTTTATGAAAACTAGGACTGATTACGATCTTGATTTACTGGCCATAAGTTAGGATTAATTTAGTTGGAATTTAGAGACTCAAAAGGTAATAGATTTCAATGGGACACGGTTTTCATAATATAAATTGTTTTTCTTGACTAAAAAGAGGGAATAAATTTGTAGGAATAAATCTGTAAAACAATTTGAGTTAATTATATTTTCTCGAAACTGAAAAGGTAGGGAGAATTAATTAATCTACTTTGTGAATTGTCCTCAACAGAAATCCATAATAGCTTTCTGATGTTCCACTATGATAAGAAATAAATTTGGTGATTAATTAGTTCATAAATACATATATGGCATTTTAGGTAGAAAACCCTAGGATCTATGTTTCTCATATTCGAATTCCAAAACCTTTCACGATTTCTTGTTTTATTTCAATTTTAGGATTCAACCACAAAATTATGTTCTCTATTTTCCTAAACAATATTCTGAAAACTTTGATTTAGTACTTAGGGTTTTTTCGTTACTTCGCTCCTCTGGGATTCGATAATTTTATTTCATCACTATATTGTTAGCTTAGCTAAATTGCTAGTAAAATAATTTAGCGATCACTCGAGATTCAATTAGGGCACCACTCGTCCTCAAGAACTCTCTTCCAAGTATCAGAGGCATCTCTTGCTCTTCCTGCACTTCCAATACAACAAAGTCAGCAGGAAAAATAAGATGGTCTACTCTAATCAAAACATCCTCAACTACTCTCCTTTGTCGAGAAATCGAACAATCTGCAATTTGGATAGTGATTGTGGTTGGCCTCATCTCGCCAATCTTCAACTTATTGTACACCGAATAGGGCATCAAATTGATACTTGCACATGTGTCGCGGAGAACATTCCTGAACTCCTTCCCCCAATCTCGATTGGAATAGAGAAGCATCACGGATCGGACCTCTTTGCTGGAACCTATTTCTACAAAAGAAGACTACACTGCTCATGAATAGAAATAGTTTGATCCTCAATTACAAATTTTTTCTTTGTCATCAACTTCTTCAAAAATTTCATGTAATCGGGAATCTTGCAGAGAGCCTCGATCAGTGGAATGTTGATTTTGACCTTCTTGAGATTCTCCACGAACCGAGCAAACTTTGAATCTTCCTTCTTCTTTGCAAATCTTTGGGGAAAGGGCATCGGAGGAGTTGGATCACCCTTGTTCTTCAGACTTTCAGTTCCAAGTGGCCTCTATGTCGCTCGATTTGCTTGCCTGTCAATTTCTGCTCCCTATCCTACATGTCGATCGATAGGGGGTGTCGATCGACACGGCTGCATCCCCTCTATCGGTCGAGCCATCCTCCATGCCGCTCAATCTGCTTGCCTGTCGTCCTCCTGTGTCGACCGACACAAGCTCTGTGTCGGTCAAAACTGAGGCATGTCCTGCGGGAGTTTTTTCCTCTTTGCCCCCAAAACAATTCTCGGGTATTCTAGGACTATCATACCTTTTTCCAGACCTCAAAGAAATAGCATTGACATGTTTGGCCTTGTCTAGATTGATCTCAGTGGTGCTGGGGAGCTGACCGGGCTTGTGTTGATTGCTCAAAGTGGTGGCAATCTGATTTAATTGTGTGTCGAGCATCTAAAGGTGCTTCGTCATGTGCTGCAGGTGAGTTACCATCCCCTTCACTTCAGTTTCTACCTTGCCAAATCTGTTGTCAGAGCTTTTGATGAACTTGTCAAGTATCTCCTCCAGCATGGACCTCTTCTTCTCCACGATCTCTCCCCCGGCTCCTACATTGAATCCCGGTGGAGGATTTTCAGCTGTATAAGGGTTAGAATAAGAAAAAGCAGGATAGTTTTTAGCACTGTAATTGTACCCTTGGTTGTTTTCCCGGTAGTTGTTGTTGTAACCTCAATTGGCATACTTCTTTTCGGCAGTATTGGAGGTGCTCGGACTTCTTCCTCGGTAGATGTAGTCGGCCTCAACAGAAACGATAGTCGTATTTAGATATGACACAACTGCTACCAGCCTCCAACTTTGTGAACTCTTCTCGGAGCTTCTTGACTTCTGCCACCACATCAATTTCTAGAGTAGTGGTCACTGCCTTGACTGCTTTCTGCCTTTCAGTAGGCCATTGATGGTTGTTCAGAGCCATGTCTTCAAGAAGTTGCATCTCTACCACTCCATTTTTCTTCATGAGAACGCCTCCAGCTGAAGCATCCGCCAACTCCTTCATGTGAGGGTTCAGTCCTTCATAAAAGGGGTATACCTGCATCTCCAGATCGATCCCATGGTCGGGGCACATCCTCAATAGCTCCTTATATCTCTTCCAAGCTTCATAGAGGGTCTCATCATACTTATGGCTGAAGTGTGTGATGTCGGACTTCCTCTTCATAATGACACTAGGCGGAAAGAAGTTGGTGAGAAACTCTGCCTGGAGTTGTGCCCTTGTGGCGATCCTACTCTTGTCCAAGCTAGCGAACCATGACCGGGCCTCATCCCTGAGAGGAAAAGAAAATAAGCGCATTTGGATGGAGTCTTGAGGCACTTCATTCTGCTTTACTGTATCGCACACGTCTATGAACTGACTGAGGTGGGCGTACGGGTCTTCAACTGCCTTCCCTGTATAATGGTTCTACTGAACCATCTGAATCAGTCCTGTCTTCAGCTCGAAGTTGTTGGCATCGATGCCAACTTGGAATCCCGGCTCCTCTCTCTATGGCAGGTGATGACCGCTAGAAACGGTGAGCAAATAAATTTATAATTACGCCCAAAGGTGATCGAACCCACAGGGACTGTGCAACGAAATACCCAAAGTACTAGTTATAATTTTGATCACTGCTATTTCTAAAAGATTAATTATAATAACAGCGACAAATAAATTTGTAAACCCTAAGGTTATCGATCCAGGGGAATTGTGTGGGGAAATTATCCTATGTACTAATTATGATTCTAAGATTCATTGTTTGAGAGATCCAAAATCAGGGTTTTATAAAAGTAAAGATGACAATGCTGAAAATTAAAGTAGTTTTGAAAGCAAATTTAAAGGAACACAGATTCTAGGGAAGAACTCTTATTATGGATGACATGTAGGAGTCAAGTAATTTAACAGGTGGAATACTACAACAATGTTAGATTTCCTTGTTTGGCAAATATAACCTAGATTACTAACTAGTGACTATCTCCGCTCGGTCTCAAAGTACACCAAATTAGTCAATCTGATAAGCAAATCAGTTCAATTCCTACATCTAGTACATCTGTTTGGAT
>JAPKLW010000329.1:195816-206046 GCA_026898455.1 Plectranthus barbatus
ACAAGAACACCATTCTTCTCACTTTCAATTTGTATCCTCTCCTCCTTGGTGCTATCATCCTCTTTCTCTTCTTGAGGTAACTCTTTATCTTCTTTCCTTAATTCTTCTTCTTGCATCTCCTTTACTCTTGTATCTTGAAATCTTACTTCCTTAAGTACCATGACCGCATCCTCACATTCATCTTCCAAAATTTCCTCACAACTTCCTTCAAGACCTATTTCCATGTCAAGTGGTTGCTCTTGCACATGAGGCTTCTCACTTACCTTCTTCGAGAGTTCGGATAATTGCATTTTTAATTCCAAAAGGTTTCCCTCGAGCTTATCCTGTCTCCTCTTCAAAGCTTTCTGAGACGCTCTCGCTTCTCTAACTCTTTCATGATCACGGCTACCCCATTCATCACAATGAACTCTTGTCATGGATGGATTCCAAATTTGGTTCTCATAGAGTCTACATGGAGAGTAGCCATTTGATGGGGGATAGTTCATGTTGTTCCGGAGGTCAAAATTCCCCCATTTATCTCTATAGCTTTCTTTACTACACTCCTCTTCTTCATTTCCCCAACTTGACTTCATAATGCGATCATGTCTCGTTTCTTCCATCCAAGGGTAGCTCTCTTCAAATACCAACCAGATTGGCTTCCTCGGTTGTTGTCTCTCCAACATCTTTGCTCTCATCTCATCCAATTCTCTTTGGAGATTGTTAAGCCTCTCCGAGTGAGTTCCTTGATGATTCTCCATTTGACACCTACAAAAAGTCCAACAACCTCAAAGTACCAACATATACAAGAACAAACAACAAATTATTCACATAAGCAAAAACACAAACACCTAGCCTACAAGCTTCACTTTTCCCCCAATATCTAGCAACCTACTAAATGAAGTCCCCGGCAATGGCGCCAAAACTTGATGCGGCTAAAAGTTCAATCGAATTAAACCTCTAACTACACAAGAATAATATTTGTCAAATCCAGGTCCTTCCCCGCTTCGCCCGCTAGAATACCGAGATACTATGGCAAAGTTTTATAGCTAAGCATGATACAATCGTTGAGTAGTTTCTAACAATCTAAGCATTCAATCTAAACCTATGCTAACAATATATGACAAACATTGAATTAAACAAACAATCATCAATTAATCAATCCTTCCCCAAATCGGTAAACCAAGACAATCAAATTCTCAAATTAGGAAGATATGATGTTGAGATGAGTGTAGATGCAATCAAATTAGGTTAATCATTGATGTAAACACATTTTAATTCCTAGGAGATTGAGCAATTGACCCTACACTCGTTAACCCCTTGTCACGGCGAGCTAACGGTTGATGATCTAAGACTTGCAAACCATCACGTTATTAAGCCCTAGACCACTCCAAATGGTTCGTCAATTATTGCCCTACGACCTAGCACCGCACATGGATTTGAACTAAATTCGTATGAATCTACACTATTCACGATGATTCCGCCCGCGTATTGGCTGTAGCGTTCACATCAACTACCTCCTAAGTTGGCTCTTACCTACACCTAGGAGGTAAAGAACAAGTTCTAGTGCAATCCAAGCTCTCAAAGGGAAGTAAACAAGCAATTCTCAAACCAAATGATCATGCATCCTTACTCAAATCAACATCCAAGTAAAATTAGAACTTCATACCTTTCAATTGTACAAATACAATTTTGAATTCAATGAACGTTATTACAAATTGAAAGGAGAAATAGGAATCTTCCCCAAATTGGATTTGGTTGCCTTGATCCACCACCTTTAATCTTCACTCTCCTCCAAGTATTGATGAATTAATCTCCTAGATGCTCTAGGATTATTATGAATTGTAATGGAAAAAATGGAATCTATGGAAAAATCTAGCTAACGTATATGAAAATTGACAAAAGTTCCTCAAAAATAACTGCCTCTTCCCCTTTTGTAGGCAAGCAATCCGGGCCTCGGATCGCCCGGTCAAAGTATGGCTCGCCCGGGCCATCAATAACCGCCAAAACCACCAAAAACTGACTTGGCTCGGCTGAGCAAGGCATGGCTCGACCGAGCCAACTCTCTGACGGCTCGTGCTCGACCGGTCCTACACCTGCTCGGCCGGTCGAGCCCTCTGAAAGCCCCGCTCGGCCGGTCGAGCTCTCCAAACTCCAAACACATGCGATTTTCCTCCAAAACTCCACCAAAATTGCTCGTTTATGCCCAAAACCTATCCTACACACATCAAACACACAAAACATGAAAACACAACCAAAATACGACAAAAACATATGATACGGGAGTAAAATAGCCACAAACAAGCATGTACACACATCAAAATATAGGTCATTTTACGCACGTATCATAAATCCAACCACTATCTTTTCATCATCCACCAATCTCCTAATATTTCCAACACAAACCAAGGCTCATTCATTTTTTTTTCTTTCTAATGCTTTTATGCTCTTAAGAATTTTGTTTAATCATTTGAGCTTATAAGGACACAAACATTCTCTCTCGTTTTCTTTTCAAGAGCCCAACCGTCTTTTGTACACCAATTAAATATTTCTTATCCTCTTATAATTTTTGTTTCACCTCAACTTATAGACAAGAAGGAATCCAAGTTTTCACTCGTAGACAAGTACAGAAACCAAGGACCCAAAGGTTAGTTATGAACAATAAGAAACAATCTACCCTTATTTCATCCAACTCTTATAGACAAGAAACAGATCACCTGCTTATAGCACTTCTTATAGACAATACAAAACTACAATATTTCTCTTAACTCATAGACAAGAAAGAAAAGTAATAGGCTCAAAGGGGCTTTACTAAGGATAAATTTTTTATAAGGGACAGTGTTTGGGATAATTTGGAACAAAGACGGCCTAAGATCCTTTTCTATCATTGTGCACACTATGCAGTCTCAAAACAGAACAGAAGCAAGTTTTAGAGAAATAAAAACATACATGAGAATCTCACATGAACAAAAATAAGATTAAAATCTCACATGGGGTCAAAAATTTCTTCCTTAGTCAACTTCAATCCACTCAAACATCATGCAAGTGTAAGTTTCAATTAGACCTTATCATGTTGTATTCTACATTCATAGGCAATCAACCACAATTGAAGTCAAATCAAACTTATCCTCAATCAATTCCAATCTAAAAATTAGTTCAAGTAGGTTCTCGACTCAATCAAGATTTTCCTCACAATTTATCCATATTTTTTTCTAAGCAAAAATTTAAATAAGCAAACAAAATCAAATAAAGCAAAAATAAAATTAAAGCAAGTAAAGGACATATAAGTTCGATTTCTTGTCCAAATCCCCCAAACTTAATTCAAACTCGAAGAGTAAGAAAAAGTTTGAAAATTAGACAAGAAACAGAACTTGTACCTGGCTGTTGATCTTAGACATCAACGTTTTTGTCCACCGGAGGAGTCGGCTCATCGCGACAAAGATTTGTGTTTGCTAGCACTCTGTGTCGATCGACACAGAGCCTTACTGTCGACCCATGCTATGGATCAAAGTATAACTCTGTGCTGACCTCTATCTCGATCGATAAGGGGCCTGTCAATCGAGACAGAGGTAAATCCTCCCTGATTCGATTTTTTTTCTCAAAAATAACAATAAAATAAATGAAAAATAGAATCTGAAAATAAAATCAAACACACCAACAGAAATAAAAACGAGAATTGAAAAGAAAAAAACAATGGAAATGGAAACGAAACATGTAAAAGTTGGGTTACCTCCCAACAAGTGCTTTAGTTAACGTCATAGCTCGACGGTACCTCTTCTTTTTCAGAACCACGACGGGCTAGAGGGCACTCGCCTTCCTTGGGAATCTACCATATAGACCCAGCGATCTTGGATGACAGTAGTGAGCTCGATATGAGACGGTGTAATTGACAATTTCGTCGCCTTGTTCTCTCGCTCCCATCTTTGATCAGCTTGGTCTTCTTTAAATTCTTCACTTGCTTCCTCTTCTTCTTCATCAACTTCGTCTCTGGAGGTAATCCTGAAACTTTCAGATTGTTGCCGGCTTTTTTCAAGCTTGAATGTGATCTTTTCCTGACAATGGCGTTGAATCTCGCTTCCATTGATTTAATCGTTTCACCACAAGTTTAAAGATTGGTTTGTCAAAACCACAAATTTAAAGACCATGGATCTTTCAAATATGACAACCATAGAGCTGTTCGCCGAACTTCAAGCGCATGAACGGGACATACAAATGGTGAACAAAAATAAAGCTCTCAGAACCCCGAACTCAGCAGCAAATGAAAAAGCTGCATTCTTTGTAAAAAGAGACTTTCAAAGACGACACAAGAAGCCAGTTCAGTTCGATAAAACTGCCTATCAATCTTAACCAGCGAATGACACCTCCACCTCAAACTAGAAAGGTTTTAAGGTGCAACTTCATTCTTTAGAGTGCAACTGCTTGTAAAAACTTCCGCTGCATAATTACTCATACTCTGATCAGGTACCAACAGTATCCCAATCATTGCTGAATATCAAGAAATCGAAAGGTTTTAAGGTACATTTGCTCTTTTTAAATGACCTTATCTCTACTATAAATAGGGTTCATCAGTTTCCATTGTGAAACACTTTCTCCTTTCTCCATAGTTGAACACTTCCTTCCGAGTTTATACTTCGTCTTCATCCAAAGTTTTTCTTTCGATCTGGAAAAATGGCAAAGGAGCCCAAGCCACCAGACATAGAATCACCACCTTTTTGGGTGCGGTCAAAGAAGGGAAAAGAAGTATGGGAGGTGCAGAAGACATCAAAAATTGCAGCGTGAGTGAGAAAAAAGACCGTGGAAGGAGCAGAAGAAATCAGAAGATATCTTCTACCATTGTTGTCTCCTTCTACTAGTCACATACCTCACGACTGCTGCTTAGTGGCATGCCAGGAACGGGGCATGGTCACTCAAAGTACTTCTTCGGTACGTCTCTGATAAGCTTCTCTATTTGGCCTCATTTATCATGTTGTTTTCTTATTTGTTTTATGCATTTGCATTACTTTTTAGTTAATAATCGATCATGAACAATTTATAGGGGATATTATGCTTGTCATGCTTAGTTTTGTAGGTATTTGAGGCAAAAAGTGAGCAAAAGGTAAAAAGAGCTGAGTTACACAAAGTTGTTGCTTCGATTGACACATGGGAAGTCCACCAAGTTGGAAGACGTGCCAAAATCCTGAACCATGACCTCTGTGTTGATCGACAAGGTGCATGTCGATCGACACGGAGGTTGGATGTCGATCGAAGAAAGCAGGGAAGAAGAAGGCTCAACACACATGCGTGTGTATCAATCGACACCACCAGTGTCAATCGACACGGAGGTTGGGAGGGTGAATCAACACGAAGGTCATGCTTGTATGTCGACTAGAATGGGTGTTGATCGACACACACTGTGTCGATCTACACAAAAGTCCGAAAAAGAAAGAAAGTCTCAGTTTAGCAATTTTTGATATTTTAGCCCATTGCCTTTTGAAGATCAAATTCCTCCCCTATAAATAGGACCTTATTAGCTCGAAAATTATATCTCCTTTTATCTTTATTTTTCAACATTAAACTCTTTAATTTCCAGTAATCTTTAATTTTCATTGTTGCATTTGGTTTCAAGTACTTCAAGGTTCCTAATTCTTTAATGAATCAAGTAAGTTTCTTTATGTTTCATGCAATCTTTATTTTCAATATGTTAGGCTGGAAACCCTAATAGGTTCTAGGGTTTCCTCCATCCTTTTCAGCATGTTTTACTTTGATTAATTCCAAACCCTAATTAACTTAATTCAAATTATATGGTTTTCATTCCAAAATCTATTTTCAATTGAAGGATCGAGAGATGAAAATTAAATTAGGTTTATAGTTATGAATTTGAGACCGAGAGGATATTATTAATAACATGAAAATATAATTTGATATAATTGTTTTGTGTCTCAAAAGGAAGAATCAGTTGTAGGGTTTTTAATCTGCATTTTTATCGAGATTGACTAATTTGTTCTTGAGACCGAGAGGTAAAATTCATTTTCTAGTAAGCTAGGTTTAAATTGCCTAACTAAGGAATTGATTCCAAAATATCAGATTTCCCACCTAAGTTATTATTTTGGGTTTGGATTGATTGTTTATACATGTTAAATTGGATTGTTGGATTTCCCTGGAATCTGGGCTTTTAATTATTGAATTTTATTTCATAAGTCTTTTCTATTTTGAAAAACAAAAACCTCTTCTCAAAATTTGGTTCACTCAAACAACGAATTGATAAACTATATCAAGTACATGAGATGATTTCGTTGCACAGTCCCTGTAGGTCGACCACCTTAGGGTGTAATTATAAATTTATTTTCCTGCTATTCTACAGCTTGTCATATTGGCGCCGTTAACAGGGATAGTCAGATTTGTGTTGTTATTGGATTGTTTTGATATTTTCTGGCTTGAGTTTTTGATTATTATTATTTTCGAATTTCTGTGTGTAAGTGATTTTTAGGTTTTGCGCTCTGTTTCGATCAACACCGTGTGTGTCGATCGACACAGCCGCATCACCAGTGTCGATCGACATAGCCCCTATCGATCGACTCAGAGGCTGATTTCCTGTAGTTTGTTTTTTTTTTCTGGTGCATGAACACAAGAGCACGGGGGAAGAAACATGAAGCACTTGATTCAGAAATCGTAGCCACCTGTAGGAGAAATAAAAGCAAAACAAATGAGAAAGAAAAGGAAAGGCAGCCTGATATGGAGAATCCAACAGAAGCACCATTTCAAAACCCTGAAAGGCAGATTGTGGTGCTACAAAGATCCATCCTTGATCGCTTCCTGCGGTTAAGCTCATATTATGCTCACTTATCTATATTTTTCTCCATTGTTTCAGTACAATTAGTTTATATTTTTACTTATTTCTGTGCATGAGACTGTTTTAGAGGATGTTATACCATTCGTGATGAGTTTTGCAGGTATTTAGGGCTAAAAAGAGTGAAATGATGAACGAGCCAAGTTACACAGAGTTGCTGCTTCGATTGATGCACGAGAAGTCGACCAAGTTGGAAGACAAAGCCAAAAACCCAATGCAGGACCTCTGTGTCGATCGACGTGGTGCATGTCGATTGACACGGAGGTCGGATGTCGATCATGAGCAAGACAGAAGAAGGAAGCTCGACATGTGTAGGCATGTCGATCGATAGGCTCCCTGTCAATCGACACGGATGACATTGCAGGCATGTCGATCGACAGGCTCCCTGTCGATCGACACAGAGAACAGATAAGGGCAGATTTTGACCATGCATGTGTGTCGATGGACATGCTCCCTGTCAATCGACACAGAGGCCCGAGATGGAATTTTTGGCGTGTTTTGGCAATTTTTGTTATTTTAGCCCATTACCCAGTTTAGATATTTTGGCTCCTCTATAAATACTCTATTATTAGGGCATGAAATTAGTCAGTTTTGAGGGAGTTTTTTATGCATTATTACACTTAGAATATTGGAGCATTGGAGTTTTTCCAAGACATTCAAAGTTCCTATTTTAATTGCTAAGGTAATAATATGTTTTCTTTAATTCTAGTCATGTTTTGAGGCTAGAACCCTTACCGGTTCTAGGGCTATGTGTATTCTTTTCTGATGCATGTCTGAATGAAATCAACTCAATAACATGGTTTAATTCATTGAGCTTAATTAATTGAATCTAGATTTAAAGAAGGATCGAGAGATGAATTTGAATCTAGGTTTATAGTTATCAATTGAAGGACCGAGAGGTGAAAATTGGTAATAGGAGGAAGAAATTGAATTTAATTATTTTCTGTCTTAAAAAGAAGAATTAATTTGTAGGATTTAATTAGATAATTATCGAGATTGACTAATTTGGTGATCTTAGACCGAGAGGAGATAGTCACTAATTAGTAATCTTGGGGTTAAAAATAAAATCCCTTTTCTAAATTCCTCAAACTTCTATGTTCTAGGAATTATAGTTAGTATTTTGGGTATTTCGTTGCACAGTCCCTGTGGGTTCGACCACCTTTGGGTGTAATCATAAATTTATTTGCTCACTGTTTCTAGCGGTCATCAAATTGGCACCATTGTCGGGGATTGTCAGATCTATCCAATTATTAGTTTATTTTTTAGTTTTGATGGATTGAGGCTGTAATTTTATTTAATTTTTGTTTTAAATTTGTTCTAGTTGATTTTGTTTTTTTAATTTCGAGTTTTTGAGTTTGAATTTTGTTTTTGGTGTTTGATTTTCATGTTTTAGCCACACTCTCTTATCTTCCAAGACTCTTCATCTCACTGACAATGGCGTTGAATCTCGCTTCCATTGATTTAATCATTTGACCAGGTTGCATTTCAAAGGATTCGTATTTGTCAATGCAAACTTGTTTCTTGTTGCATCTCATAGCTTCAGTTTCTTTTGTGAGCTCATTGATCCAATCCCATAGCTCTTTGGCGCTGTTGTTCTCAATGGCTTCGTCCATAAGGGATTTTGGAAGAGATTGCATGATCATTTCTTGTGCAATGGGATCCAGCTGAGCACGTTTCTTATCTTCAAGAGTCCATTCTTCAGGTGGTTTATCTACCATTTTAACACCTTGATCATCTCCTCCTCCGAGCCAAACGTTAATCTTCTGGATCTTTAGAGGTCCATTCTTCAAGACTCCATCCATTTCTGGATTCTGACTCCTCAGTTGGATGAGACACCTCATCTTCCATATAGCAAACTTCTCTGGATTGTACTCGGGAAGACTTGGATAATTCATCATTATCTTTCGTTAATCTGCTCGCTAAATACACTTAACACAAGAATATGAGAGTGCAAGGAAATATGGATCCGGTCCTAAGCGACTCAAAACAGGACAATCTGGAAAGACCGACCTGCTCTGATACCACTTGTTAGTCCCTGATCAAAGTACGAGTAATTATGCAACGGAAGTTTTTACAAGCAGTTGCACTCTAAAACTGGGGGGTCAGTGTCCCAGTAAAGGTTTTATCAAAAAATGTGTCAGCCGAGCAGTTGTAATTAAATAGTTTTCAGATATACTCTTCAACACTTTAGTGAAGTGTAGAAGGTTTCAAAACTCAGTTGGAAAATGCGTAAAGATAAGAGTACAAAAACTATAAATGAGACATGATATTATAGTGATTTGGAGCCTTAAGTCCTACGTCCATTCTTCAGAAATTAATCCGGTAATTCACTAAGAAGATGAAGTATACACTCCTCACGATCTATAGCCAATCACCACGAAAACCATCGTTCGCAGTAAACTGGATCACTCGCCCAGGTAGATGATCTTCACTCCTTCTTCAGTTACTTGAAGCCAGGTAACACCTCGAAGTCTTCTCAGAACTGGCAGTCATTGGAAACGGATTGAGGATAAATCTCCCTTCTCCTTCTCCGGTGGATGGATGGTTGAGTTCTTCACAAAACACTCGAAATTTGGCAATAGCCCGTAAGAACCTGTTCTTAGATATGGTTTTCAGATCTTTTGTTTGGTCGATCCCACACGGATAGTGCAACGAGGGAAAATCATGTACTAGATATGGTTTTCAGATCTTTTGTTTGGGCAAATCAATTTTTGGGGTTTTGGGTTTTTCAAAACAAGTAAATTAAAGAGGGAAATTCAAATATTAAAAATCACAGATTCTAGGGAAATCTACCAATCTGATCAACATGCAAGAAACAAATATTCAAACCCAATAAAACACAATTTTGGTGGAAAACCTTTTATTGTGGAATTAATTCCTTGGTCGGGCAATTAAAACCTAAATTCCTAATTAGTGATTTATCTCCTCTCGGTCTCAAAATACACCAATTAATCAATTTCATAAAGATCTAGATTTTCCTACAATTGAAATCTTCTTGGTCGGACAGATAATCAAAAGTATTAAATCCTAACTTCCTATTACTAACTTTCACCTCTCGATCCTTCGATTAATAACTGAAACCTACCTCAATCTTCATCTCTCGATCCTTCGATGAGAATAGATTTAAAATAAAACATAGGATTTAAACCAATTAAAGGGTTTGAATTATTGAATCTAAACAAGCATCACAGATGGAGAAACCCTAGAACCTGTTTAGGGTTCTAGCCTAACATATTGAAGAAAAACATTGCAGGGAAAAATAAAGATTGCATTAAAAAGTAAAGGTTCAACAAATAAAAGTAAAGAGGAATTCTAAAGAAAACAGAAAATAAAGGTGTAAAAACTGTAAAGGGGGAAAGAAGATAAAAACTAAAAGAAAGAGTTTCAAAACTAAAAGGGCTTTCAAAACTAAAGGGGCTAATAATTCT
>JAPKLW010000329.1:206056-306502 GCA_026898455.1 Plectranthus barbatus
TAATAATTCTGAGCTATTGAAGAGTTTATATAGTAGTAGGGTTGAGGCTTTGGATGCATATCTTCAAAAGGTATGATTTATTGCTTCCAAATTGATGTATATCTTGTTCCCCAAGCAATTCTCGCCCAAAATATATGAAAATCTCGCCAAATCTCGCCAAACAAGTCTGTCTCGGCCGAGATGGCCCTTGCCACGGCCGAGATGGAGGATTCGGCCCAGTCGAGAAGGCTTTGATTTCGGTCGAAACAGAGACGTTTTCGCCACTTCCGACCCTTCTGCGCAGTCTTACGGTTTTGGCCATAACTTTTGCGTCCAAACTTCGATTGATCCGATTCCAGTTCAGTTGGAAAGCTAATTCAAAGATCTTTCAAATGACATGCTTCATTAGCTCAGATTCTATCGGTGGAAGAAGTAGTGACTGTTCCTTTGAACATCTGATGCTTTCGGTACGGGTTCTCCATTGGATTCGGCCTAAAACCTGCGAAATCTTACCATGGCAAGCATAACACCCTCTAATATATACTCATGCTCAGTTTATTCAAGAAAACAAACTAAAATTCATAAAAGAAAGGAAAAACAATGCGATAAGAGAGTAGAAAAACGAGCTTATCATAAAGACAATTCAAATGATGTCCAATCAAAAGCCATTCTTTCTACTGTAGCAGACCTGCACCTCTAACTTTTCTGACCACTACCATGTCTTTTGCAAAGATAGTTTTGTCTTGTTGTGTCAAACTCGAACAACGTTGTACTACAGTCCTAACTGAGTGTGTCTTTGTTCCTTATCATTGAGTCTTCAATGCTCTTTATGACTGCTAGGCTCCTTGCTTTTCACGTGTTTCTTCTGCGTAAAACTGTGCTGGTTTGAAACTGTGAGCGACTCTCGGCAGTTTCTCTATAAGAAAAAACTGTGTCCATAGTTTTCATCGTTATTGCTTCATTGACAGTTTAGAACTGTCTGCACAGTTTTCTTGGCCTCTTGCTTCTTGAACTATCTTCACAATTTTCTTCGGTCCTTTTGTTCAGACAGTTTTATCCTCAAAAACTATTCTACAGTTTCTGGTTGTTTGCCTCTTTCCGAACTATTACAACTCGATTATCCTATACAAAGATTACATGAAGTAATAACTCTAAGGACTAAACCTTGGTACACAGTTTTGACACATCAAAACATCAAATTAAAGGTTGGATTACTACATCAACACCTAACAGACACGTTGCCTCGCGATGCACGTTTGAGATTTGACTGGAGCGACGTGGGAAGGAGCGTTATCCATGTGACAAGTCCTGATTCATTGATGCAACATATGCATTAATAACAATGTAACCGATGCGATCGCATTTGGAATTCTAAATCCCGCCTTTCAAACTTCCAAACTGAATGAGTTAGTTTCTAAACTGAGAGTTGGAACTCAATTTAATTCCGCATCCGTCCTTCAGAAATACTCTAAGTGTCAAAACCAAAACTTAGTTTTCTCCAGCGAGTTAGTTCGAAACTTAGTGGAAGTGAGTTTCTAATTCATGAATGCTTCTGGAAAGGACTTCTTCAATTGGTTGTGTGAAGAGCTTCATACTGTGTTGCGTAGACACTACTTGAAGAATTATTCTTCAAAGACTGAGTGAGTATGAATCCTTCAGGTTGAGTGACACACTAAGTTTATAAAACTGAGAGTTTGAACTCAACTTAGTTTTGATCAACAGTCAATCTTCCTTTTAGTTCACAAGCAAAACTGAGAGCTTGGACTCAGTTTTATTCAGTATTCTAGTCGATCTCCAATAAACTAAGTTTGATACAAAGCTCCTTAAATTTGGTCTCTATGAGTGGTTTGGTGAAGATGTCTGCTAGTTGATCTTCAATTCGGATGTACTCTACGGACATGTCCTTCTTCTCGATATGATCTATGATGAAGTGATGTCTTATGTCGATGTGCTTGGTTCTGGAATGATGAACTGGGTTCTTTGTGATGCACATTGCACTGCAATTATCACGGTAGATAGGCACACACCCAGTTTCGACTTCATAGTCGAGCAATTGTTGCTTGATCCAAAGCACTTGAGCACAGCAGCTTGCGGCAGCAACATATTCAGCTTTGGTTGTAGACGTGGCGACTGAGTCCTGCTTCTTGCTGAACCAACTTACAAGCTTATGACCTAGAAACTGACACGTTCCACTTGTGCTCTTCCTGTCGATTATGCATCCTCGAAAATCTGAATCTAAATAAGCTTTGAGAGTGAGCTCGTCAGATTTTGGGTACCAAATACCTAGCAACTCTGTCCCTTTGAGGTATTTGACTATTCTTCTGGCAGCCTCCATGTGCGACTACTTTGGATTGGCTTGAAACCTCGCACATACTCCAACTGAGTAGGAAATTTCTGGCCTACTTGCAGTTAAGTATAGGAGTGACCCAATAGTTCCTTTGTACATAGTTGGGTTGACTACTTCTCCTTCTTCATCAAGATTGATTTGAGCCCTTGGGCTCATCGGAATTCTTAAGGGCTTGGTCTTCTTCAGAAAAAATTTGTTGATCAAGTCCTTGGTGTACTTCTTCTGGTTGATGAAGATTCCTCCTTCGGACTGAATGACTTGAAGACCCAAAAATTAAGTCAGTTTGCCCATCATGCTAATCTAGAAGTTGCTCTGCATCAGTTGGCCAAAGTTTTTGCACATCTTCAGTTTCTGCATCCGAATATGATATTATCGATGTAAATCTGCACTAGAAGGATGTCTGATCCATTCTTAATTCTGAATAGTGTTGTGTTGATTTTGCCTTTTCAGTAACCGTTCTTGAGGAGAAACTGAGACAACGTCTCATACCAAGCTCTGGGTGCTTGCTTTAACCCATAGAGAGCCTTCCTCAGTTTGTAAACTTGATTTCCTTCTTCAAAGCCAGGGGTTGTTCCACGTATACTTCTTCTTTCAGCTCCCCATTCAGAAAGGCACTCTTCACATCCATCTAGAAAACTGTGAAGTTGTTGTGGACGGCATAAGCAAGGAATAGACGAATCTAACCACAGGAGAAAAAGTCTCATCAAAATCGATCCCCTCACATTGTGCATACCCTTTTGCTACTAGCCTCACTTTAATCTTTACTATATTCCCAGTTTCGTCTCTCTTGTTCTTGAAGACCCATTTGGTGCCAATAACTGACTGATGATTTGGTCGATCCACCAGATACCAAACTTCATTCCTTTTGAACTCAGCAAGCTCCTCTTGCATAGCATTGATCCAATCAGTTGACTTCAGGGCATCTCCAATCTTTGTAGGTTCAGATTCTTGAGAGATAAAACAAGTAAGCAATGCACTCCCTTGTCTCGTGCGAACTAGGTTAGCAACCTTATCGAGCACGGTTTCTTCTGGATGGTTTCTCTACCATTTAGGCTTATGGAGTTGGGTAACTTCAATAGGTTGAGTGAAAGCTCCAGGATACTAAGTACCTTCTGCTCCCGATACTGGAACTTGAACTAAGTCATCTTGATTGGAGTCACCTCCTCCAGTAATGAGTTCTTCAAACTGCGTCCTTCGATCTTCTTGATGCACTACTGATAAGCTCATATTTGTACTCACTTAACCATGTTTTTCTCCTTTTTTTAGTTGTTTTCGAGCATGAATGTACTATAGAGGATGTTATGCTTGTCATGCTAAGTTTTGTAGGTATTTGAGGCTAAAAGTGGGCAATAAATGAGAAGAACCAAGTTTTACAGAGTTGCTGCTTTGACTGACACACGGGAAGTCGACCAAGTTAGAAGACATGCCAAAAACCTGAAGCATTATCGGTGTGTCGACCGACATGGTGCATGTCGATCGACACAGAGGTTAGATGTCGATCGAAGGAGAGTACGGAAGAAGAGCTCGACACACTTGCATGTATGTCGATCGCCATGCACCGTGTCGATCGACATGAAGGATAAAGGAGGTGATCAACATGAAGACACTTACCCGGATTTCGACTTGCATGTGTGTCAATCGACACACTCTATGTCAATCGACACGGAGGCCGAGAAAGGGAAATTGTCCCAATTTGGATGTTTTTTATATTTTAGACCAATACATAGTTTAGATATTTTCACTCCTCTATAAATACCAAACTCAATTAGGCTCGAAAATTATGTCTTATTCTACTTAGAATTATTCAACATTGGATTTTTTAGAGACCTTCAAGGTTACTATTTCCCTTGTAAGGTAATTTTTAGTTTTTAATAGAATGTTTGTTTTATTTCAAGTCATGATTTGTGGCTAGAAACCCTAGCCAGTTCAAGGGCTTTGATAATCTTTTCTGATGCATGTATGAATAAATCAACTCAATTGCATGGTTTAATTTCTTGAGCTTAATTAATTGAATCTAGATTTAAAAAAGGATCAAGAGATGAATTTGAATCTAGGTTTGTAGTTGTCAATTGAAGGACCGAGAGGTGAAAATTGGTAATAGGAAGAAGAGATTGAATACAATTATTTTCTTTCTTAAAAGAAAAAAATAATTTGTAGGATTTAATTAGATAACTATCGAGATTGGCTAATTTTGTGTTCTTGAGACCGAGAGGAGATAGTCACAATTTAGTAATCTAGGGTTCAATTGTCTAACCAAGGAATTTAATCCATGTGAATCTAAATTAATCCCCATTGCGGAGTTGATGAATTTTGTATGTTGACGATTGAATTATCTGCCCTCGAATCTGTATCTTTAAATTATGTTTTCAAAACCTTTATTTTCTGCATTGTCATCTTTAATTTACAAAACCAAAACCCCAATTTCTATATACTCAAAAACTGTGTTTTAAGAACTATGGCTAGTACATAGGTTAGTTTTGTCATACAGTCTTTGTGGGTTCGACCACCTTAGGGTACTTTTATAAATTTATTTGTCATTGTTTCTTACAGCTTGTCAACTACCGATTGAGCTTCTTCAGGATGGACATCTTCTTCATCTGGTATATCATTTTGAGTAGGCAACTCTGTTCCAGTTTGGCATTCAAACTGAGCTCTGTTTTGATCTCCTGAAGTTCCTCCTTGATTGATGTCTGGGTTTATCGTTAAAGAACCAAAGGCTGACGGATTTATATACTGAAAGCATTATGATTGGTATATTATGTACAATGTCTATTGGTTAATATACTGGGAATCATAAATGTTGTATATTCATTTCCTGTCTGAATTAACAAACATGTGTCCCAAACGCTCTTATTCTCTTATCTCGTTGATAGGGATATCATACGGTGTGTAGTAGATCACGGAAGATCGTATGAATCGTTTGACCTAGCAAGATATAAATAGTTATCACAACTAAGACAGTTCCAGGATAAACTATCGGTGTAGGCTGCAGCATACGCAATAATAAGCATCTTATCTTGGATGGCTTGGTATGCTGGTGTGGGACACACATTGATAAGGACCTAAGTCGAGATTGATTCTTTTATCTAACAATAAAAGAATCTAGATATCTTTGGTTTGATGAGATCCCAAGCCTATTTGAAGGTACAGAAGTATATGAAGATTGTGTATTACTTTGAGTTGTAGTGAAAGGCTCTAGTTGAGCCTGTATATATGTATCTCGGGTGATAGCATTCTGTGTATGACTGTCTGGTACTAGAACTAGGCAACCACATCTAGTATAGGATTGTGACATTTCCTGAGCAGCTCAAAAGGTTAGTTATGCTAAAGTCCGGCAAGCTGATTAAGTTCAAGCATAAGTGAAAAAGGTTTGAGTGGATTGACTCAGGAATATAAGATGTTAATTAATTAAATAGCTTGTCAGAGCTTAAATTAATTAACAAATGTCTGTAACCTTAAATGTGGGGATAAACCGAGCCCATGCAACCCGTACCTCAAAACGTGGTAGCAAATAGGTAGGACAGTATTGATTCTCTGGTGGAATGAATCAATATTAATTAATTAATTATATTCTGGGTTGAATATGGGAATTAATTAATTGATAGGCCTTATTTGCTATTCGCATTCTGGTCCCTGGTCTGGCTCATGAAAACTCAAGCCCAGTAGAAGTCTAGTATTTTCCTATAAATAGGCCTCAGATTCTCAGATCAAAATACACCACATCATAAGATCTTATGTTGCAACACAGCAAACCAGTATTTAGGGAGCTGTGGTGATGGACTAGATCTGAGAAACGAGGAGGAAATTCTACTTCTCAACCAGGCAAGGAATTCGAAGGGAATCTTCACCAGATATTCGGATTGGAGTTAAGATACAGATCAGAAGATCTGATTAGGAGGATCGTGTTCTTTCTTCTCTCCCTCTTAGTTTTAAAAAATTACTAATTAATTCTCATAGATTTAATTCCTCAAGCTGTTAGGAATAAATCTCGGTGCGTGGAAAAAGGATAGAGGATCAAATCTCTACGCACTTGTTCTTCAGGTTTCTACAATCCAGGTTTCCGCAAAAACCCCCTTATGCATAATCAATAGGAGCGTGCTAGGATTAATCATAGGCATAGCAATTTATTTTTGATATTCCAGTTATCGATCTTGGCAAACGGATCAAGTGATTCAGTTCACAAATCCCTACAATTGGTATGAGAGCCATGTTGATTAATTGGCTCTGTTAGAAAAATAATATTGCCTATGATATGCATGATAATTATTATTGAATGAATGCATGAATGGGTTTTGGATTATATGATTGTGTTTTTGTTCCTCGTGGTTCTCGGGTTAATCCACCCTTTTATAAGGATTCGTTTTTCACCCACGAGATAAATCCGTGGTCAAATTTAATTTCTAAATTGTATTAGGATGTTATTCCATGTATTTTTTCAATTTTAAATTAAATCTGTAAAACCGAGAAAGAAGAACACAAAGAACACAAAGAACATGAAAAACACGAAGAATAAAGGAAATTGCACGACGCACGTGGCGGCACACGACGGCGCCGGCACTGAAGGTGGCTGTGCATGGCGATCGTGAAACCGTGAGCAGTGCAGCACGGCGGGAGAGGCGTGCAGTAGCCACGGCGGTGGCAAAGCTGCGGCTGAACCCCAGGGTTCGCCGCAAGGCTGCGCGCGCGCGATGGCAGCAGCAGCGCGGCCCAAGGCCAGCCAGCAGCGTACAGGGCCCTAAGACAACAGCACGAGGCGACGGAGGCAGGGCCGGGAAGGAGCGCGATGGCGGTCTGGGCAAGAGGGTTGTGCGCGGCACTGCAGAACCCTAGGTTTCGCGTGCACGTGCAGGTACCCTACGCAGCCCTTCGCGCGCGCACCTCGGCTTGCTCGCTCTCCTCGGACGACGTTGGCAGTGGCAAGGTGGTGCGGCATGGCTCGGACTGGAGACAGCGGCGGCAAGCAGCGGATGGTGGTTCAGCGCGGCTGCAGCAAGTGCAAAACTTAGGGTTTGAGGCTGGAGACGGGGCGCACGTCTCCACCGCGCCCTTCATGTTTTACCGGCAAAGCCAGGGGTGCCAAAGGTGGAGAAGAAGGCCGGCCTGAAGGGCAGCGGCGACGCAGGCCGGGGCGGCGGCAGGCGAAGCGGGCAATGGCCGGGGATGGCGGATTCGCGGGCTGCAGCCATGCGACGTGCATGCATGGCTGTTACGCGATTCCAACAGGCCTCGCAGTGGCGGTGGGTTACAAGCAGCGGTGGTTCACCGGTGGTGGCTCGTCGGGCCAAGTTCTCGCGGGCTATTGGGCTTGAAACGTGTGCACGGGCCCGCGATTCGTT
Organism: Plectranthus barbatus; assembly: GCA_026898455.1. NCBI lineage: Eukaryota > Viridiplantae > Streptophyta > Magnoliopsida > Lamiales > Lamiaceae > Plectranthus > Plectranthus barbatus. The sequence goes on from JAPKLW010000329.1 coordinate 213,719, forward strand.
TAACTAGCCCAATTGTCCAATTTTCATATGGATCAAATCTTGGAGGCCCATTTTTCAGAAAATAAAGTCAGATCACAGTCCAAGTAGTGGGAGCCCAGTCGAAGATATGTGAAATAATTCCAAATTGTAATAGATAGAATTATTTCTTAATTTTGTATAATGAGGCCACGAGGACATTTTTTATTTGCTTTATTATTTGTCTTCGCATGATATATGTGTTTACATTAATTGTGCAGCATATAAGCATGTTGTAGATAATAGGAGCACGTTTAAATGCTTTTATTTACAACTTTAAAGCATTCTATGTGATTTATTTTGTGTAATTAATTATAACTATAAATTCGGAGTTCATGCCTTGCATGATAGAATTTTATGAATGTTATAATTATGGCTACTTAAAATAATCTGTGCAATTGAACCTTATGAATTTAAAATTACTAAGCTTATTATTTAATAATACCTCCACAAAGCGATTCTTTATTGGAAGTGGGTAATTTATTAGGTTAACGTCTACATGTGTAGCTTACTTAATTTATTATTCATAAGTTCCAATAGATAGGATTTCTTAAAACAAACATTTATTTCATGTGAGAAGTGGGAGCTCATGCGTAAACGTCTACATGTGAAGCTTGCGCGTGGAGTTTTCATAAGTTCTCTAGGGATTGAATTAAATGAGGCAGCCTTATTATAAGGATCAGGTGTATTAATAGATCCTTATATGGGAGGGTTGACTTTGGTGGTAAGCTAGCTTGGATATTGTCCAGAGTATAACTCCTTTGTGATGTCCCTTCTCAATTATTAATATGGTCTTAAGTTAGTCTCCAATTATTAATTCCATTTGTCTAAGGAACCCGAGCATGGATTGGAATTAAAGGACTGGAATTGAAAGATGCAGTCTGGTTAAGTGTTTCGTTGCAAACGTCCACATGTGTGGCTTGCAATAGTAATACTGAGGCAAATTGGAAGAAACATTAATATTGTTTTATCATAAGGTTTCAATATTTAATTGTTTGCGACTATGTTTTAATTTCTACTTTATTTTATTGTTTTCAGACATGTCTTTACCAAATGTGATCAATATCTTAGCACAAAACCAATTAACCGGTTCCAATTTTCAAGAATGGAAAGGCAACTTGGATTACATCCTTGTTGCAGAGGAACACAAGTTTGTCCTTGATAAGTCTCGTCCGGCAGCTCCCACTAATGCATCGACTGATGAGGAAAGGAGCTACTATAACAAGTGGCTCAAGTCAAACAACATAGTGAAATGCTATATGATGACTACGATGTCCAAGGTACTTGCACAGCAACATCATTCATATGATAATGCAAGTGACATTACGGACAACATAACAGTGACCTATGGTGAGTCAGATCGAGCTGTCAGATTCAATCTCCTGAGGGAAATCGTGGGAAGGAAAATTTCTGATGGTAGCTCGGTCAGAGAGCACGTGGTCGACATAACTCATCTAATGGATGAACTCACGCTACACGGAGGTGGTATCGATGCGGAAGCGCAGGTTGATATCCTTTGAGAACTTTAGACTGAATGTTGTCATGAACAAGAAAGAGTACACTCTGAATGAGTTACTCAATGACTTGATGGCAGCGGAGTCAGTGATACTTCCAGAAAAAGTTTCTTTGGCTACTTCAGGAAACTGTCCTGTTGCGCTGGTTGGCAAGAGGCACAAAGGAATGTTTAAGAAGAAAGCCAAAGGTACAACTTCTGTGAAGAAATCAAAGAGGAAACTGGGTGTGCCTGCGAAAAGGGACAAGTGTTTCAGATGTGGCAAGGCTGGTCACTGGAAGAAAGATTGTCAAGTCAGGAAGACTGGACAAGGTGCGTCATGTGCATTTATAACGGAAAATGTTTAGCATCAGTTTCTACCAATTCATGGGTAGTGGATATTGGAGCTACTGATCATGTTTATTATACTTTGCAGGGGTTCAGGCCGACAAGGCAGCAAATGCATGACAAGATTACCATCTCAATGGGCAGCGGAAAGCGAGTCTCAGCAGTAGCCATTGGAGATTTTACATTATGATTGAAAACAATGTTTTGATTTTGAGAGATGTTTTATATGTGCCGGTTTTTCAGCGAAACTCAATTTCAGTTTCCAAGTTGTTTAGTGATGGATATTCAATTATTTTTATAGTGGAGTTTCTATAATTGAGAATAACGGTGTTATCTGTCGTGGCAAACTAATCGACTCTCTCTATATCATTGATTGTATGTATAAATCTTCCGTGAATGTTGCAAACTCATCCAATAATAATCATTTAAAGAGAAAGTTTTCTTCCGATGAGGATCAAACATATCTCTGGCACTTGAGACTAGGTCACGTCAATCTAAAGAGGATTAAAAGATTAGCATACGATGGGCTCTTGGATTCTTTTCAAGTGGTACCACAACAAATCTGTGAATCCTGTATAGAAGGAAAGATGACGACCAGGCCTTTTAAGGCAAGTCAGTCTCGAGCAGAGGATGCGTTGGAATTGATCCACTCTGACTTATGTGGATCGATGTCCATGCAAGCTCGTGGAGGTTATGAGTACTTGTCATGTTTATTGACAATTACTCAAGATTTGGATATGTCTATTTCGCACTTGTCCCTGCGAAAAGGGACAAGTGTTTCAGATGTGGCAAGGCTAGTCACTGGAAGAAAGATTGTCAAGTCAGGAAGACTGGACAAGGTGCGTCATTTTTATTGACAATTACTCAAGATTTGGATATGTCTATTTGCTTAACTACAAGTCTGAATGCTTTGAGAAATTCAAAGATTTTAGGACTGAGGTAGAAAAGAAGCTAGGTAAAACTATCAAAACAATACGATCGGATCATGGTGGAGAATACCTCAGTAACGAGTGCTTGTAGTACTTGTCAGATAACGGGATTACATCCTAATGGACTGCACCAGGAACCCCTCAACAAAATGGTGTAGCAGAAAGAAGATATAGAACTCTCTTGGAAATGGTCAGGTCGATGATGAGTTATGCAAGCTCGCCGATTTCGTGTTGGGGATATGCCTTGGAAACAACGGCCTATTTGCTAAACCTGGTACCTTCTAAATCAGTTCCTAAAACGCCTCTGGAACTCTGGTATGGGCAAAAGCCAAGTTTAACCAGAACGGGGGTTTGGGGTTGTCCAGCATATGTGCTGACAAAGGAACCTGATAAGTTAGAAAGTAGGTGTAAGCTGATGTTGTTTGTAGGATATCCCAGACAAACGAAAGGTGGTTACTTTTATTGTCCTGAGAATAAGAAAGTGGTTGTCAGTACCATCGCAAGATTCTTGGAGGACGAATATGTAAGAAACCACAAATTCAAGGGTGAAATTATCCTCCACAAGCTTGGGGATAAAGAAGTGATTCCATCAGGAAAGCCCAGTGTAGTGGTACATTCACCTGTAATAGGTGAGGGAATACTAACACTGCCATCAATGCAAGGTATGGGACCAAAGAGTATTGTGCCAACTACCGACACGGCTCAGATGCCTCGTCATAGTGGGAGGCAGTATCTGATAAAGATGTTCGTCCACCAACCCGAAAAGTACATGTTCATGCGGACTAGATGATACCGATCCCTGGACGTACGACGAGGCAGTATCTGATAAACATGCAGACAAATGGCCGATCGCCATGGATTCGAAAATAGAATCCATTACGGCTATGTATGTATACCAGAAAAATGATTTGCCAGATGGCTATTGAGCCATAGGGTGCAAACGGGTATACAAAAGAAAGAAATGAGCGAATGGTAAAATTACAGCTTTCAAAGCAAGGCTGGTGGTGAAAGGTTATAGTTAGAAAGAATGTGTAGACTATGAAGAGACCTTCTCACCGGTAGGCATGCTTAAGTCCATTCGAATACTCCTAGCCAAAGCAGCACATATGGACCTAGAGATCTGGCAGATGGATGTCAAAACCGCGTTTCTAAACGGGTACCTTAAAGAAGGTAGGGACATCTATATGCAACAGCCAAAAGGTTATGTGGGGAAGGGCGAAGAACATTTGTCTGGAAGCTAAAGAAGTCGATGTATGGACTTAAGCAAGCTTCACGGTCATGAAATCAGCGTTTTGATGAAGTGATTAAATCCTATCGATTTTCACAATGCTCAAACGAGAGTTGCGTGTATCGTGTGTGTTAGTGGAAGTGTGGTGTTCCTTGCACTTTATGTAGATGATATTCTCCTATTTGGCGACAATGTGGAAGTATTATAGGGCATAAAGGGGTGGTTATCCGAACAGTTTCATATGAAGGACCTTGGGGAGACAGGATACATCCTAGGGGTAAAAGTATTGCGGGAGCACAAGAAAAGGATGCTAACCTTATCTCAAGGGTCATATGTGGATACTGTGATTGCACGTTTCAGCATGCAAACTGCCAAGAAAGGTTTGTAACCCTTCAGACATGGCATACATCTTTCTAAGGATCAGTGTCCGGTGACACAAAAGGAGAAAGATGAGATAAGCAACGTGTCGTATGAATCGACAGTGGGGAGCCTCATGTATGCAATGCTATGTACGAGACCAGATATCTGCTTTGTTGTATGCATGGTAGCAAGATATCAGTCTAACCCTGGATAGGCGCATTGGACCACGGTAAAGCACATACTCAAATACTTGAAAAAGACTAGAGACTATTATCTCGTCTATCAGTGTGAGGAGTTGTGCCCTGTGGGTTATACGGATTCAGATTTCCAGGCAGACCGAGATGAAAAGAAGTCCACCTCTGGCTATGTGTTTACATTGGGAGGTGGGGCCATATCACGGAGGACTGCGAAGCAGAAGTGCATTGCTGACTCCACCATGGAAGCAAAATATGTGGCAGCTTCTGAAGCTTCGAAAGAAGCAGTGTGGTTTCGAAACTTCCTTCTGGAGTTGGAAGTGATTCCTAAGCTGCCCAAGACTATCACGGTATATTGTGATAATTCGGGAGTTGTGGCTAATTCAAAGGAACCACGAACTCACAGAGCAACAAAACACATTGAGAGGAAGTACCATATTATATGAGAAATCGTAGCAAGTGGTGATGTGCTGGTAGAGAAGATTGATACAAAAGATAATCTAGCAGATCCATTCACAAAAGCTCTGCCTCAGAAGGTCTACGAGATGCATGTACGTAACATTGGGTTGAGGGCAAAGCCAGCCACGTAGAATGATTGATGTAATAGCTAGATTAGTTTAAACGCGTTATACTCTGGAAAGTGTTCTACTCTGGAAAGCACCTGTATAATGCTTTGAGTATAAGTGGGAGATTGATGGGTTTATATACTGAAAGCATTATCATTGTTATATTATGTACAAGGTCGAATGGGTAATATACTAGGAATCATAAATGTTGTATGTTCATCTCCAATCTGAATTAACAAACATGTGTCGCAAACGCTCTTATCCTCTTATCTCATTGATAGGGAGATCATACGGTGTGTAGTAGATCACAGAAGATCGTATGGATCATTTGACCTAGCGAGATATAAATAATAATCACAGCTGAGGCAGTTCCAAGATAAACTGTCGGTGTAGGCTGCAACATACGCAGTAATAAGCATCTTATCTTGGATGGCTTGGTATGCTGGTGTGGGGCACAAATTGATAAGGATCTAATTCGAGATCGATTCTTTTATCTAACATTAAAAGAATCTAGATCTCTTTGGCTTGATAAGATCCTAAGCCTATATGAAGGTACAGAAGTATATGCAAATTGTGTATTACTTTGAGTTGTAGTGAAAGGCTCTAGTTGAGCCTAAATATCTGTGTCTTGGGTGATAGCATTCTATGTATGACTCTCTGGTACTAGAACTAGGCAACCACATCCAGTATAGGATGGTGACATTCCCTGAGTAGCTCAAAAGGTTAGTTATGCAAAAGTCCTGCAGGCTGATTAAGTTCAAGCATAAGTGAAAAAGGTTTGAGTGGATTGACTCAGGAATATAAGATGTTAATTAATTAAATAGCTTGTCAGAGCTTAAATTAATTAACAAATGTCTGTAACCTTAAATGTGGGGATAAATTAAGCCCATGCAACCTATACCTCAAAACATGGTAGCAAATAGGTAGGACAGTATTGATTTTCTGGTGGAATGAATCAATATTAATTAATTAATTATATTCTGGGTTGAATATGGGAATTAATTAATTGATAGGCCTTATTTGCTATTTGCATTCTGGTCCCTAGTCTGGCCCATGAAAACTCAAGCCCAGTAGAAGTCTAGTATTTTCCTATAAATAGGCCTCAGGTTCTCAGATCAAAATACACCACATCATAAGATCATATGTTGCAACACAGCAAACCAGTATTTAGGGAGCTGTGGTGATTGACTAGATCTGAGAAACGATGTGGAAATTCTGCTTCTCAATCGGGCAAGGAATCCGAAGGGAATCTTCAGCGGATATTCGGATTGGAGTTGGGATACAGATCAGAAGATCAGATCAAGAGGATCGTGTTTTTTCTTCTCTCCCTCTTAGTTTTCGAAAATCACTTATTAATTTTCATAGATTTAATTCCTCAATCTGTTAGGAATAAATCTTGGTGCGTGGGAAAAGGATCGAGGATCAAATCTCTACGCACTCGTTCTTCAGGTTTCTACAATCCAGGTACTCTGAAAAAACCCCTTATGCATAATCAATAGGAGCATGCTAGGATTAATCATAGGCATAGCAATTTATTTTTTATATTCTAGTTATCGATCTTGGCAAACAGATTAAGTGATTCAGTTCACAAATCCCGACAAAGGCCTCAGCTAGGTCGATTGCATCACCGACCTGGTCATCTGGAGTACTTGTGTGATTATTCATAGATCTAGCCTGAGAAACTTGGTTTGGATCTTGTTTATTAGCATTGAGTTTTTCATACCCATCTTTGACCTCATAATCACCAAGTTCCAGATCCTTTAAAGTCCATTGAAGACTTCGTATGGGGTTTTATGATGGCGACTGTTGATTGCGCTCCTATTCTGAGTATAGCACGCCATCATCAATACTTCTTCCCAGTAGCCTCCTCGTAAGTCAGCTTTAGCAAGCATAGTCCTGACTGCCTCCTTGAGTGTTCTTTTTCTTCGTTTGGCAAGACCATTCTGTTGGGGCGTCCTTGGAGTTGACTTCTCATGAGAAATGCCAGCATTAGCACAGAAGTACATCAGCGAACCGTTGCAATACTCAGTCCCGTTGTCAGATATGATTCTTTTGACGGTGACTCCTTTGTTGTTTTGCATTTGAAGGATGAGCTCTTGAAGTTGAGTCTTCACTTCAGCAGCCTTACCCATTTATATCTCGAGTAGTCATCTACCACAACGAGAGTAAACCTTTTTCCTCCAATGGTAGGCGGCTTGACTGGGCCGAAAATATCCATATGTAGTAGCTCGAGGATCCTGTTTGTGTTTGTTGTGATGGTTTGATTCTTGAATGATGCTCAGGTTTGTTTTCCCATCTTGCACGCTCTGCAGACACCTTCTTCCTTCTAGAAACTGACTTGTGGTAGGCCTTCCATAAGCTTGTGTTTGGCTAAGTGTTTGATTGATTGAAAATTCAAATGGCTAAGTCTATTATGTCATAGCCAGTTGACTCCTTAGGATGAATTTGTTACGATAAGGCACGTGTCAAGCTTTTCGCTCTCCCAATCTACATAGTAGAGACTTCCCTTCTTTATACCTTTTACAAAGTCTCCTTGGAGTCTTTGTCTTTGAGTGAGCAATCTTCGTTGGCAAAAGTCACATCATATCCAGATTGGATAAACTGACTGATACTCAGCAGATTGTAGTTGAGGTTGGCGACTAAGGATACGTTGTTGATGGTGATTCCATTGCACTCTAAGCATCCTTTGCCAATTACTCTTCTTTTTAGTCATCTCCAAAACTGACTAGTGTCCTCTTGACATCTTCAATTTTTAGAGGAGATTGCTCTCACCGGTCATGTGAGTTGAACATCCACTGTCCAAAATCCATGCTCTCTTCATCTTTTTGAGTTGACCCTGTACCTGCAAAACAGATAAGGTTAGACAAAAGGTACCTGTGTTTCTGTGGGTCCTGCAGGGTTAGTCTTATGGATCCATCCTTTGGGAATCCATACTTGCTTCACCTTAAATCTAGGTGACACTACTTCCTCTCCTTTTCTCTTCTTCTTTAGATAATTAATGCTATTACTATGCATGTTTGAAGGAATGGAGTGAGTGTGTGAAACCTTGCCAGAAACTGAGTTTCTAGGAACTGGCTTTCTTGAAACTGAGTTTTGGTTGGGTTCTCGGAAACTTAGTCCGGAGGGTACAGTTTTCCTTGTCCTGAGATTAGATACATAATTGGTTTCAGACCTCGTATAGTATTCCTTCCTATACGGATAATTTCTCTTCTCATACGAATTATTAGTAAAGAACTTCGAATTTCTAGAATCCAGAAATCAAACTGACTTTCTATAAAGTCCAGTTTTAGCTGTTGAAGTGGGTTTCCTTTCATTAAGAACATTTTGCTTCATCCACTTCTTAGGCATAGTTGGCTTGCGTTCAGGATAATTTGACTTAACTGTCAAACTCTTTTTAGACTTGGGTACTAAAATCAGTTTTGAAACTGACTTTCCCCTTCTATCCTGATTGGCCACTAAAGAGTCTTTGTCCATACTGACTACTCCTTTACCTAACAGCTTAACTTCTAAATAAGAAGTCTTCTTAAAGTGATGATTAGACATATTTCTATTCTTAGAAGATAATGCATGATTGCTGAAATTATTTTCTGTAAATCCTAGAACTGACTTGTCAGATGAGTGTCTTTGTAAACTTAGAGCTTCTGATACTTTACTTGTACTAGAATAAAGTGAACATATAAGCTTTTGGTCACTAGAAATTTTTAGTTTTTGAGACTCGCATTCTTAAGAAAGAGATTTAAAAGATTTTAGAAAAGTAGAATGTGTAGGAATTTTATGTGAAACGAACCGCCAAATCCTAATAAGCCGTACTGTTCATGGATGTTGAGAACAATAAACAAACGATAACCCTAGCATGCTCCTAAAAACTAAATGCAATGGATATTCGAGTTTACCTTAACTCCATAGTATCAGATCCAATCTTTCGCGCTTGAATTCCAATCCCTTGATTCAACCAAGCGAATTAGTTAAATATGCGGGAAAAAAATTAGCAATAGATCTAATTTCTAGATTTAATTAAATGAAAGAAAAGAAGAGAATAATTTGTTCTCCAGATTAGGTCTTCAGATTTGTAACCCAATGTTGTTCAATCCTGCTACTAGTGAGGATTCCACAGGACTGTGAATCTGAAAGCCAGAGTCGAATTTCTTCTTCTCCCAGTCACACAGGAGGCGTCGCCCACTCTCTCTCTCTCCTAGGGTTTTTGTGATTTTGAACTGAATTGGGGTTTATGAGAGAGAACTGTCTATTTATAGACCTAGGGTTGCAAACCCTAATGGGCTACTGGGCTCCATTCAGCATATTTAATTGAGCCAGACCTAGGACCTAATACAAATAATAAAGTAGGCTTAAAAATTATTTAATTCCCATGTCCACAACCCAGGATACAATTAATTAATTAATATTAATTTTTTTTCACCACAGAATTAATACTGACTTACCCCTTTATTACCGCGTAATGAGAACGAGCTGCATTTACTTGAGAATCCTCATATTTAAGATTAATGGACATTCATTAATTTATTGGAGCTTCTGACAAGCTACCACAATTAATTAATTTCTTATTTCCTGAGCAGTACCACTCAAAACTTATCACTCGTGCTTGAACTTAATCAGCCTGCAGGATTTTAGCACGATGAATGTTATTGAGCTCCTCAGGGAATGTCCCCATCCTATTACTCAGATATACTTACCTAGCTCCAATCTCATGATGTAATACACAAACTACTGTTACCCAAGATGCTGGTATACAAGCACGTTACTCAGGCTCTCCACCAAGACAAGTCCAACAGTCAACCCGTGCATACCCCTGAACCTTCATTAGGGTTTGGACTCAATCAAGATCGAGATCTTGTACTCTCTGATGTCAGACAGTAGAATACATCTCACTGTGGTACAATTATTACGCAACCGCACGTACCAGCATATCAAGTAATCAAGACAGATTACTTCTTTCTGACTATGATGCAGCCTACACCGATTGACTTATCCTCATACGCAGTCTCGACTGTGATAATATTTATATCTCAGCAGGTCAAGTGATCATATTGTCTTCTGCGATCTACAACACACCGTATGATCGTTCCTATCGGTGAGATAAGAGGATACCATTGTTACTCACATGTAAGTTTGTTAAACAGAAAGGAAATACTGTTGAATGTATACTCGTTGTAATAAATGCTTTATGTATACAAAACTCAACAATCTCCCACTTATTCTCAGAGCATTACATCTGCTATTATAGAGTATACAGTGCGTCTATCTAGCCTAGCTATCACATTAACCACTACTAGTGGTAGGCATCCACCTCAGACATAGTTCATGAATATGTCTTTCGTAAACCTTCTGTGGTATGCACTTTGTGAATGGATCAGCTAGGTTATCTCTAGTGTCAGTCATCTTGATCTGCACATCGCCCCTCAAAACGATCTCTCGTATGATATGGTACTTTCTCTTTATGTGTTTTCTCACCTTGTGAGTTTGTGGTTCCTTGAGTTCGCCACTGCACCATAGTTATCACAATGAATTGTGATGCTCTTAGGCAGACTCGAAATCACATCCAACTCTAAAAGGTAGTTCCGAAGCCATACTCCTTCTTTCGAAGCTTCGGAGGCGGCGACATATTCCGCCTCCATGGTGGAGTCAGCAATGCATTTCTGCTTTGCGCTCCTCTAAGATACAGCCCCATCTCCCAAGGTAAACACATAACCTGAGGTCGATTTCTTCTCATCCTGATCCCCTTGGAAATCCGAATTTGTGTAACCCACAGGGCACAAATCCTCACTTTGATAAACTAGGGAATAATTCCTAGTTCTCTTCAAATACTTGAGGATGTGCTTTACCGCAGTCCAATGCGCTTGTGCAGGGTTAGACTGATATCTTGCTACCATGCCAACGGCATAACAAATATCAGGTCTGGTAGACAACATTGCATACATGAGACTACCCACCGCAGATGCGTATGGTACAAGCTTCATCTCATCTTTCTCACTCTGTGTCACAGGACACTGCCCAGGAGAAAGATGTACGCCAGGTCTGAAAGGTAGCAAGCCTTTCTTGGTAAGTTGCATGCTAAACCGAGCTATCACAGTATCCGCATAGGATGCCCGGGATAAGCTTAACATCCTTTTTCTTACAATCGCGTAAGAATTTAATCCCAATGATGTACCCAACTTCTCCCAAATCCTTCATTTGGAACTGTACCAATAACCAATGCTTATTCTACGACATCACTCCCTCGTTGTTTCCAAATAGGAGTATGTCGTCCACGTATAATGCAAGGAAAACCACGCTCCGACTGACACAAATTAGGTATACACAACTTTGGTTCTCCAACAGTGAAAATCCATAAGATTTAATCACATCGTTGAAACGTAAGTTCTACGACCTTGAAGCTTGCTTAAGTCCGTACAAGGACTTCTTAAGCTTCCAAACAATATGTTCTTTGCCCTTGCGCATATAACCCTCGGGTTGCTGCATATAGATGTCCCTACCTTCTTCAAGGTAACCGTTCAAAAAAGCGGTTTTGACATCCATCTGCCAGATCTTGAGGTCTAAATGCGCTGCTATGGCAAGAAGTATCTGAATGGATTTGAGCATGGCTACGGGTGAAAAGGTTTCATCATTGTTTATGCCCTCTTTCTGACTATAACCCTTTACCACCAGCCTATCTTTGAAAGTCGTAACTTCTCCATCCGCTCCCTTTTTTCTCTTGTATACCCACTTGCACCCAATGGCCCTAAAGGCATCACGCAGCACAGCTTTCTGGTATACATCCATAGCGGTTATGGATTCTATTTCAGAATCCATGGAGACACGCCATTTTTCAACATCCTTGTCATGCACTGCCTCTTTGTAGGTCAGTGGGTCAGAGTCTTCATGTCCGTCTTCAGGGCTAAAGTCCGAAGACTCACCCATGAACATGTACCTTTCTGGTTGAAAAATAACTCTCCCACTGTGACGAGGCATCGGTGTCATGTTAGCAGTTGGTGCAGCAACTTGTGGTTCTGCACCTTGCACTGAAGAACGCACTGGTGGTGTTGTACCTCTCACAGGTGCACCCACGTTCACACGTTCACCTTCCCTTGAAATTGCAATCTCATCTTCAATTTCTTGAAAAACTATATCACTCCTTGTCTTGTGGTTTCTCACATACTCGTCCTCCAAGAATCTAGGGTTGGTGCTAACAATGATTCTCTGACTCTCAGGACAGTAAAAGTAACCACCTTTCATTTGCCTAGGATACCCTATAAGCAGCATTACCTTGGTCCTGCTTTCTAACTTATCAGGTTCCTTCATCAGCATGTGTGTCGGACAACCCCATACTCTAAACTTGTACAAACTGGGTTTGCATCCACGGAAGAGCTCACAGGGTGTCTTAGGAACTGATTTAGAAGGCACCAAGTTTAAAATGTAAGTCGGTGTTTCCAATGCGTATCCCCAAAATGAAATGGGTAAGCTTGCATAACTCATCATTGATCTCACTATCTCCAAAAGAGTTCTATCCCTTCTTTCGGCTACACCATTTTGTTGGGGAGTACCCGGTGTAGTCCACTGTGATGTAATCCCATGATCTGACAAATATTGCAGGAACTCGTTTCCAAGGTATTCACCATCGTGGTCAAAGCGCAATGACTTGATAGTTTTTCCGACCTTCTTTTCTACCTCAGCCTTGAACTCTTTGAATTTATCAAAACATTCAAACTTGTAGCGAAGCAGGTAAACATATCTGTATCTTGAGTAGTCGTCAATGAAAGTAACGAAGTACTCATACCCTCCACGAGCCTTTGTGGACATGGGCCCACATATGTCAGAATGGATCAATTCCAACACATCCTATGCTCGAGACTGACTAGCCTTGAAAGGCCTAGAAGACATCTTTCCCTCGATGCAGGATTTGCAGACTTGATAAGGTACATGCCGAACTAAGTCCAATGTACCGTCATCTGCGAGTCACTGAATTCGCTTCAAGTTGATGTGACCCAGTCTCAAGTGCCAGAGATATGTAAGATCCTCATCAGAAGAAATAAACTTTCTCTTTCTAGGATTATCAATTTCAGATGAATTACATGCAACGTTCGCGGAAGACTTATGATGACAGTTAATGACATAGAGAGAGTTATTCAGCATTCACGACAGATAACAACGTTATTACCAATGATAGAAACACCACTATCAAAAATAACTGAATATTTATCAACATAAAGTTTCGAAATTGAAATAAGATTCCGCCGAAAATCCGGCACATATAAAACATCTCTCAAAATCAAAATAGAATCATCAAAGTACAATGTGAAATCTCCAATGGTTGCGGCACTCACTCGTGCTGCATTCCTCATTGAGATGGTAACCTCATCATTCTTCAGTACCTTCCTCGGTATGAACCCTTGCAAAGTGTAACAAACATGGTCAGTAGCTCCAGTATCCACTACCCATGAATTAGTAGAAACCATGCTAAACATGTTTTCGTTACAAATGCAAATGACGTACCTTGTCCCTTGCTTCCGCATGCGCTCTTGCTTGAAGTGAAACCAACCATCTTCATCTTATTTGACCTCCTTCCACGTCTTCTTCGATCAATCAGATTCTTGTACCCAGTATATACCACATCTTTCAATGTGTTCAAACTGTGCACAAAATCTGATAACTCAAAATCCCATGAAGGTACGAAAGACTGTTCTGCCAGGAGATCAGTAGCAACTCTTTAAAAGTATGCTCGCTTCTCTTAGCTACATTCTTCTTAAAGTCATAGAATGAAAGAGGTAATGAGTTCAGGATTATATCGATCTTAGCCCGATCACTAATACATCCACCTCTACGTGTGAACCGATTCATGGTGTTATCCATCATCATCACATGTAATATCACAGAACTACCATCAGGGTGATGAGATCACAACTGATAGTTCGTTCCACTTCACCATACATAGCCACCAAATTCGTCCAGATCGCAATTGAGCTACAATAGCCCATGTACTTGAGCTTCAATTCTCTAGACAGATTATCCGAGATTAACTTGTAAGTAAAATCTTCAGATGCCACCCATCTGTCATAGAATTCCTTCTCACGTCTAGAGATTTTATGGTAATGTGGGGCAAGTGGTTTCATAGTAAGAACAAATACATGTTGCTTAGACAGGAGAATATACTCAATGCAATATCTCCACTCAGGAAAGTTTAGACCAGTTAAGAGATTTTGTGCAAGAATATTGATGACATTAGACATACACATATCTAAAATAAATAAATAATCTTAATAAGAACATACATGCAGAACATTCAAAAATAAATGCATTGAAAACCTCTTGATCAATCAAATACAAATGTTTTCCACTAATAGCCCAAGAGTTCCCACCGCAAGCTACACTCGTAGACATTTACGATGTCACCTTAACCAGAATGCGGGTTTTAAGCCCCAATCCTTTAATTTCATACCATGTCAGGAATCCTTAAATATGAAACTAATAATTAGTGAAAAACCTTAGACCAAGTCATCTCTCAAGAACAGAGAAGCAGCAACTGCATTATATTCTAAGATGCTTCTAAGCACTTAACCACAAATTTAACTCTAGCCAAAAGAGACGATTTGGCATGGCACGTAACCATACAGCACGACCCTTAAAGCCTTCGTTATTTATAATTTAAACCAATCCTAAAATACTTATGAGAAAGAATTACGCAAGCTACACTCGTAGACGTTTACGCAAAACCCTCCCACTATTCACTTGATTTAAAATGTTTGTCTAGAAATCCCAATTACTGCAGCCCATGCACCTCCAGGAATTAGCAAGCTACACTCGTAGACGTTTACTAAGACGGGAGATACACTTACAGCCTAGGATCACTTTGTGAAGTTCTATTGATTTTAATTAAAAAATCCGCTTAGTATTTTTGATTTAAAAGGATTCTTAAATGCGCACATAAATGATTTCTTGTCATTATATTTTCTCAAATTTTTGCATGTAAGTAAACAAGTCCAAAAATTCAAAATATAATCCAACAAGAAATTAATCACATAAGCATGCTTTTTAAAGCTGTAAATAATAAAGTAGTAAAACAAGATTTCCTATTATCTGCACATGCTTATTGCGCAAATAATAAATCACATATCATATGAGGGCAAATAAGACAAAAAAAAAATCCTCGTGGCCCCAAAATAGGAAAATAAAAATACTCCTATCTATTACAAAATTTGAAATTTGGATAACTCCAAATATTCTTCAAATCTTTCACAAATATTCAAGGGCCTTGATATCCTCAACCACCAAATATTTTTGGATCTAGGGTTTTGTGATTTGAAAATTGGTCCAACAATCCAACTGCAAACCCTAGGGTTTACAATATAATTGCACCAGCCGTCAAACTATGAACCACCACAGTAGAAGCAGCCGCCAGCGACAGCCACCGTCGCCGCATCGCTAGTCGCCTGCCGGCGCAGGCCCTCAGCCCGCGCGGCTACATTGCCGCCGCCGCTTCGCCTGCGGCCGCACTTCGCGGCAGGCCGCCTGCCTGCCGCTGCGCTGCGCCACCACAGCCGCACGGTACCGCGGCCTCTTGCCGACGCCATCACCTTGCCAGTCTTCGTCTTCGTTCTTTGACCCGTACAATTACAGATTTGAAAATAAAATTACAATAGATGATTCTATTACAATTTTCCCTATCAAATCTAATCACGGATTTTCTCATGATTTTACAAAAAAGATTTAATCCAAACACGGATACACCACCGCAGATTAAATAGAACGGGTTGCTACGAGGAACAACAACCAAACCATCCACAACAATTAAATAATTCATGCATGCACAATCAAATTAAATTTCTCATCCAACAGAGCCAAGAAAACGAGACCAGGCTCTGAAACCAATTGTAGGGATTTCATGGCAAACCGAACCACCAAATCCAAATAAGTAGGATCATTCATCGATGTTGAGAACAATAAACAAACGATAAAACCTAGCATGCTCCTATGAATTAAATGCAATGGATATTCGAGTTTACCTTAACTCCGTAGTGTCAGATCTGATCTTTTGGGTTTGAATTTCAATCCCTTGATTCAACCACGCGAAATTATTAAATCTGCGGAAACATAAATTAGCAATAGATCTAATTTCTAGATTCAATTAAACGAAAGAGAAGAAGAGAATAATTTGTTCTCCAGATTAGGTCTTTAGATCAGTATCACAATGTTGTTCAATCCTGCTACTGGTGAGGATTCCACAGGACTGTGAATGTGAAAGTCAGAGTCGAATTTCTTCTTCTCCCAGTCAAACACGAGGAGGTGCCCACACTCTCTCTCTCCTAGGGTTTTTGTGATTTTGAACTGAACTAGGGTTTGTGAGAGAGAAGTTTCAAGAGTAACATCTTCTGAATCTGAGCAATAAGATTCAAAGTTCTCTTCTATGCATGCTATAGTAATTGAAACTAAGTTAGGGATGTGTATCGAGATAGTAGACTCGGCTTCAGTTTCTTCCTCTTCTCCAAGCTTGGCTATCAGCACCGGGAAGGCTTCCTCCACGGCCTCATCATCTGATGTGTAGTAGTCATCATCATTATTTGAGATGTCCCGCACCTCAGTTCTGGAAAGCATGGCCTTTGCAACTACTTTGGAAGCTTTCTTCTAGAACACCCTCTTCAAGCGCTCCTTTTCCTCCTTGGAAACCAGTGGTGATGGGTTTTGTATACTGAAAGCATTTATTACAATGAGTATACAACTGTTTATTTCTCCTATCTGTTAACAATCGTACATGTATGAACAATGGTATCCTCTTGTCTCACCCATAAGGACGATCATACGGTGTGTTGTAGATCGCAGAAGACAGTATGATCACTTGACCTAGTGAGACATAAACCTGATCACATCCGAGACAGCGTATGAGGATACATCTGTTCGGATGGCTGCGGCATTGTCGGAATAAGTAGTCTGTCTTGGTTACTTGACATGCTGGTACGCAGAGGTGGCGTATTGATGGACCACAGTGAGATGTATTCGTCTGTCTGACATCAGCGAATACAAGATCTCGTTATATTGATTGAGTCCAAACCCTAACGAAGGTTCAGGGGTTTGCACGGGTTGACTGTTGCTTTGACTTGCCATGGTGGAGAGCCTAAGTAACGTGCTCGTATATCCGCATCTTGGGTAACAGCAGTTCGTGTAGTACCGCCTGAGACTGGGTTTAGGTAACCATATCCGAGTAATAGGATGGGGACATTCCCTGAGGAGCTCAATAACATTCATCGTGCCAAAGTCCTGCAGGCTGATTAAGTTCAGGCACGAGTGATAAGGTTTGAGTGGTACTACTCAGGAATTATAAGATATTAATTAATTGTAGTTACAGCTTGTCAGAGGCTCCGATTAATTAATGGATGTCCGGTAACCTTAAATATGGGGATTCTCAATTAATGCAACCCGTTCTCATAACGTGGTAATAAAGGGGTAGGTCAGTATTAATTCTGTGGTGAAAAAGAATTAATATTAATTAATTAATTGTGTCCTGGGTTGTGGACATGGGAATTAATTAATTTATAGGCCCACTTTATTATTTGCATTAGGTCCCAGATCTGGCCCAATAAGTGTGTTGAATTGAGCCCAGGAGCCCACTAGGGTTTTATAACCATAGGTCTATAAATAGACCTATCACTCTCTGAAACCCTAGCCACTTTTCATAAGATTCAAATCAGTTGAAACCCTAAGGAGAGAGAGAGAGGGGCGCCGATCCTGAAAGAGAGAAGGAGGAGAATTTCGATTCTGGTCCTGCTCAAGTCACAGATCTACGGAGTCCTCACCAGTAGTAGATCTGACCAGCACCGGGACACGGCCCTGAAGATCTGATCTGGAGAATAGAAATCCTATTTCTTTCTTTTCTTTATTTTCGATTTTATTTAAGAAATTAGGGTTCTAATTTCTAATTCCGCAGATAAAATCGAATTGTGTGGTTGAATTGGAATTTGGAATTCAAACGCAAAAGATCGGATCAGACTCGACGGAATAACGGTAATTCCTCAATCCACGATATGTATTAAATTCATAGGAGCATGCTAGGGTTTTGTGAATTTTGATTATGTGCAATAACCATAAATCGACCCGGTTCAGTTTGGTTTTGGTGATTCGGTTCACGGTAAAACCCTACAAGTGGGCACTCATACTTGAGGTGATCTGGAGAGTTGCACTCAAAGCATGTTTTGGGAGGTCTCTCGCTGAACTTTAGTTCACTGGGTTGTGAACCTTCCTTCTTCACTTTGGCTTTCTCAAGAAGTCTTGTCAGCTTCTTCATATGCTCTTCAAGCTCTTCAATTGAGCTCTCTTCCTCCTTCTTCTGGTAGGAAGGTGTTGGTGCTGACTTCGAGGTAGACGCCTGTCCGGTTGATTTGTCAGCTTGGTAAGGCTTTTGAGGCCTTCTCTTGAACTCCCTTTTTGCGAAAAAGGAAACATCTTCTTCCGGATGTGTGCTGACATTCCGCACTACTTCATTCATGTTCGTCATTTGTATGTCCCATTCATGGGCTTAGAGACATCTTTGGTCGTTATCTTGGAGAGATCCCTTTCCTTTAAGCTGGTGGCTTTGACGAACCAGTCCCCCTTGGGCATCTTGGAGAGGATTTTGGCGTTCATATCTGCAATCTCATAAGTTCTCCCCAAGTTTTTCAGCTCACAAATAATAGCATTGAATCTAGCTTCCATTGATTTAATATTTTCACAAGGAAGCATATGAAATGATTCATACTTATCTACACAATTTTGAAGCTTGTTACGCTTCATCTGAGTTATCTCTTGGCTGAGAGTGCCAAGGAACTCCCAAATTTTCTTAGCGTTGTTGTGCTCGAGAGCTTCAACAACCACTGGCTCTGGTAAGGATTGAAGGATGAGCATCATGACCACTGAATCCAGCTGAAAATTAACTTTGTCATCATTCATCCACTCTGCATAAGGCTTCTCCACTATCTCCTAACCCCCTGCTCCTCCGAGCTAAGTATTCACTTTGATGATCTTCAGTAATCCGGTAGATAGAACCTCGGCCATCTATGGGTGGACGTTCTTCAGCATTATCAATGAACGCTTCTTCCATATCTCAAAGTTTTCTGATGAGTACTTTGGAAGCTTTGAAATCTATGATACCACTTGTTGGTCCCGAAATCAAAGTAGAAAACTGTGCAGCGGAAGGTTTGTAAATACATCGGAAGTAATAAAAAGACAGTTGCACTGGTTCAGATAAACAGAGGTAAGTCAGTTTTGTGTGTAGAGGACTTAAGCTTAGGTCTGTTCTTGTTAAATTAGTTTCACAGAGTATACTCTCCAATACTTGGACAAGTATTGGAGGTTTCAATAGTCAGTTTGCGAAACTAAACAAGGCAGAAATATAAATAAAGCAATAAAGAACACACGATATTTATAGTGGTTCGGATCTAAATATCCTACATCCACACTTCAGACCCAAGGTCCGGATAATTTACTAAGTAAATACAAGCCTCCTTACGATCTATACACAGCCCGTCTGTGCCTCCGCCCTTCGGTCAACTATGGCACTCGCCTAGAAACTCCTTGCGGACTTAGTCTTCAAGTTGAAGTGAGGACGGCACCGCGCAACCTTCTTCCTGGTGGTTGGATGTTTACTGTTCTTCCCAGAACTCAGTTGGTTGGCATATGCCCGTGAGAATCAGTATCCCAGAGTAGGAACTGACTGCTATGAATATATCTTGGAAAGATATATTCACCAAAGAAGTGCTTCAGCTTGAGAGCTTCTGCCTCGTGCTAGGAGAAGTAAGCACGGTGTAATAACTTGAGTCGGAGACTCAAGTCTCGTGTTAGGAAACACAAAAACTCAGAGAGTTTAGCAGAGAGATGACTTTTCACGTATGAAGATTTTTAGAGTTCGTTCAAACTTTGTAACCGTTTAAGGTTGAAATGTAGGCCTATTTATAGAGGGATCCTCCGACATTTTGAATTTTTGCCCGTTAGACACATAAATCCAGACGTTAGACTCATAGAAGATATTGTCCAATCGTAGCCCATGTCATAGGTCTGATCTGCTCTGCTCTGCTTTGCTTTGTCAGTGTACTATACACTAACTTTATGTCAGACTAAGTTTCAGTCCGAGGGATCCAAGTTTGGATAACCTCGTACTGACTTTTCCTTGGGTATAGATATGCCTAAGTCTGATTGAGCTTCAATATCTTTCGAATAGCTCGAACTTTAAAGGTAGAGACCTTATACTGACTTCCCAAGTTCAGTATAGCTAGTCCTCATACTGACTTCCCATAGTCAGTATAGTAGACCCTCATACTGACTCTCCACAGTCAGTATGGAAAACGCCCTCATACAGATTTCTCTTGATCAGTATGGAAAACCCTCATACTGCTTCTCCTTGTTAGTACGGGAAAGCCCTCATGCTGACTTCTCCTGGTCAGTATGGATGGACCTATACTGAGTGCTCCAACTCAGTTTTGGTCAAGGCTATACTTGGTGGAAACCAAGTTTCAAGGCGTGTTGATTGTCAGTTCTCGAGCATCTCCTTTGCTCGGTCTTCAGCCTAAGTTCTATTACAACTCGATCGATCCTATACAAGGATTATTTTTTAGAACTCTAGAAATTGAAACACTGACTAAGATGGCTTTTACAATCTTTGACACAACAAAACACAAAAATAAGGAAGGATTTATCTAACAAAAATCCTAACACTCATCATCACCCATTTTCAACTACTCTTTCTCTTTCTTTTGGTTTAATTAATTTCCTAACTCATTCATTTCTAATTGTTTTCATGATGAATGTTCTTTGCAATCCAGAGTTTGTCTCCATCACGTCTAATCACTACTATAATCTATATTCATTTTCTTTATTTAATGTGTAACAGTTCATTGATTTCTTAACAATTTTGGTAATTTATAACTTCTATTTAGGATTTAGGTAAGTATCGTAGAGAATCTTATGTCCATTCTCATATTCAAAAAGGTTAGTTAAGCGGGAGGAGAATTATTTGCGTAGGGCATGCAAGATCACATTTACAGGCAATCTTAATCAACTTCCACAATTGAAGTTGTAAATGAAAAAATAGTTGGTTATCAATGAATCTGTTTCAGTTTGTCGCTGGATTTTGGAGGTTAGTCCAAACTTAGTTTTCTTAATATTTCAAATATTATTTTTTATTTCTTTTTCTATGATGTTTTGTTTGTCAAAGAACAGGAAATGGAATTAACATATAGTTGTTTGTGGGAAACATTTAATATCATTTTTACTACTTTATGTGTTGGTTATGGAGAAAAGAGTTGTTAAATATGTTAGCATTTGCATGTGAATTGTGACTTCACCATTTTATAATTGCTTCTTACTTTCTGCAGTAATGAGAGACAGAGATATTGATGTATTAATATGGTGTTTGGCTTGAGACATGATAATGCAAGCATTGTCTACTTACAACCGCTATAAATCGAGGTTTGTGAAATATTTAGTGACACCTATCTAGACCAAGAAAATATGTGTATGGGATATTTTCTAATCGTTTGTATTTTTTTTTCTTTTATAATTTATCGACTATAATGAAAATCATATTATTCTAGTGATGGTCAAAGATTTTTTTCGTAGGAATTACAATTTTAGCTTACAAGAAGGAATTATGATTTAGCTTACAAGAAAGATTTTCACACCTTCTATATCCCACATTTATTTTGTATGAGGAACCACTAAGACCTAGATGCTTTTTTATGGGATGAAGTGCTTCTAAATAGGGGCGGCAATCTCCGACCCGACGATAACTCGACACGAACCTAACACAAAAAAAAGCGGGTTGGATCAACTCATTTAATTTTTGGGTCAGTTTCGGATCGAACCCTCTCAACCCATTTAATTTTCGTGTCGGATTTAGGTCAATCTCGGGTTGACCCGCGAACTCATTTAGCTCACCAATAAAATTAATTATTATTACTATTATTTATGAAATATAATTATATAAAAATTTAATAAATAAAAAATATTCCAAAACCTAATTTCCCTAAAATGTAAATCAGATATCAGATTCGAGGGCTTCATCTCATCTCCCATCCGAGCCTTCTCGTCGGCTTCCCATTTCCCATCCTTCTCACCAGCAACCACGACTTCACCAGCCACCGTCGACATCCTTCTCGTCGCCGACATCCTTCTCATTACCCATCCATCTCTCTCGCTCACGCCGCTACAGCTTTCCTCGCGGCTCGCCCTTCCTTCTTTGTCGCTCGCACTTCGCAGACACACAGAGTCTCTCTCTCGCTCGCAGACAACAGACACACCAACCGCATCACGCCTCTCGTCGGCGCCGCTGCTGCTCGCCCTTCCTCCCTCTCTCAGATCGTTGTCATTTCCGGTTGTTGAAATTTGAGCATAAATAAACACAATTTTTTTAATTTTTAAAATAATAAAAGAGGTCATTTGGGTCAGTTTTGGGTCGACACAAAAATAAACATGCCAGGTTTGGGTTGAAATTTTTGACCTGCGAAAATATACGGGTCGGGTTTGGGTTGGCATATCGCTTGTTATTATCAGGTCGTAATCCGACCCGTCAACCCGAACCCGACCCATTTACCACCCCTAATTCTAAATATCTTCCAGCATTTTTTTTTCAATGTTCAAGTCAAAATAATTTAATAAATGCAATGCAGGATATGGAAGGCAATTAAACTACATTATACATCCAAGGTTCATTAGTTGAGTTTGAAAAGTTACTAATCACAATTTTTGTAGAAAGTATGCAAGTTTTTTTTTTAGATTTGATTGAATTAAATATATTAAAATAATATCATTTCTTCTTGACATCTTCCTTTTAGTTTAACAGACTTTGCATTATGTTGTTTTTAATTTTCTTATAAGCCTACCCATAGTTTTTTTTTTTTTTTTTTGGATTAGGGCACCCACATTGGGTGGTGGGATCTTAAACAAAATAAGATCCTACCATATGTGTACCATATCAACAATTACTATTATTTTATATTTCATAAATATTTACATTAACATTTAATATAATTTTTTATTCATCCACCTTTTATTTTCTACTATTCATAGGTCTCACTTGTTATAATAATTACATAATATTATATTTATATATATATATATATAGGGGAGTGATCATATAAGAACTCCCCTTACCATGTGAAAATAAGAACTAATCACGGTCATCCAATTGTGATCCAACGCTCAAGACTAAATAAATCCCGTCTGCATTATAGTGTAGTAAAACATGCATTAAAGGGTAATTTTGTAATATTTTTTCTATCTCCTCTAAAATCATCCTAAATCTTTAAATGATCAATATCTCATTCGATTTAGATTATTTTTTAATGTATCATATATCAAATTAAAGGTAATTCAATTATCTTTCAAACGAAATCCCTATTGCATATGTTTCGATTTAAAAATCATCGTAAAAAATAAAAAGTAGTGATTATATGCATAATCCTCGTAACAGTACACGGATTCTTATATAATGAATGGAGTTGCACAATATAATGCATGAAGTTGCATTATATAATGCAGAATATGATAGATAAAATGCAATAACTTTTTTCCTGCAAGATAAAAAAATTAAAATTCATTATCTTTGCATACTGTAGATAATATCATAATTGTTATAAAAGTTGATCATATATTACTTGTTTGTAATTATGTATTTTTTTGTTATATTATATAAATGAATATTACTATATTATATAATGCATGCTTGTTAGGTATATAATGAATGTTTGCTAGGTATATAATGCATGTCGAGGTCAATATAATGCATGAAGTTATATAATGAATACAATTGCACAATATAATGCATGAAATTATAGTATATAATGCATAATATAATAGATAAAATGCAACATGTTTATTTCAGCGAAATCATCATTCATCATTATATTTGCACGTGCTATGTATTATATAGCAATAACATATGAATTATAATGAAAGTAATATAATTTTTCTTTAAAATAAAAGTAATACCATATATAATATGCATAATTCTCGTAAAAGTACACAAATTCTTATATAATGAATGCAATTGCACAATATAATGTATGAAGTTGCAGTATATAATGCAGAATATGATAGTTAAAATGCAACATGTTTATTTCAGCGAAATCATCATTCATTATTATTTGCACTTGTTATGTATTATATAGTAATAGCATATGTATTATAATGAAAGTAATATAATTTTTCTCTAAAACAAAAGTAATACCATATATAATGGAGGAAGTAATACTGTATAATGATAGTAATATTGTTCTAAAATAAGAGTAATACCATATTATAATGTAGGAAGATGTTTGTTAGGTATATAATGAATGTTTCCTATCCATATAATGCATGTTTGTTAGATATATAATGCATGTCGAGATAAAATATGCAAACAGAATCTTAAATAAGTACAAAATGACAAAAATACCCTATAATGCAGGTTTTTTGAGATAAAATGCCCGAAAATTTTAGTAAAATCCTTTGCATTCATTTATCAAAATCAATGGCGATGATTTGTTCTTATTTCTTATGGTAAGAGTGGTTCTCACTGGATCGCATCCCTATATATATATATATATATATTCCTCATTTGTTTTTATTAAATATAGATAAATAAAGTATAGTAACTAATTAATTAAATTATATTTAATTAGTTAAATTAGCTAAATAATAAATTTAATTTAATTAATTAATTTGAATTAATCAAATTCTATATTTAATAAAAATAATTTCACATTTTATATTTTATTTATATGTAAAATAAATAAATTAAAATATGAAATAAAAGAAAAAGAAGTTAAAAGAATTAGAAAATTATAAAAAAAAAAAAGGAAAAAGGAAAAAAAGGCTGGGGACGCACTCCACGCCCAATCAGTGGCACGCATCACCCCCATCAAAAATTTGGCCCACATTGATGCAAGATATGAATCTTAAATAAGATCGGACTTCTTTTTTCTTTCTTCCATATGGGTTAAAATGTGCTCAGATAGGGATGTTAACTTGATCAAGACCTATTGTGCATGCTTTTAATAATTTTATTTGATATTTTGATTCGAAATAATTAATTAACTTATTTGATTAGGTAACTATTTTGGTGGGTAACCAAATATTTGGTAGAGAAGGTTATAGAATATTTTTGTCTACACTTTTAATTAGTAAATTTAAATTTGTTGAATTTAATTCAAAAGTTAAAATATTCTAAAAACTATTATAATATATATGGTGAACATGTATGTACATACATTAATTATACACGCACATATAAATATTATTCATTTGAATGTGATTACATGTAGGGGTGGCAATTCGTGCAGATCGAATTGTTATCGTGTCGATCCGTTATCGATCCGATTCGTTAACGCTCAATCCATATCCATTTCGTTAAGAAAAATTTAAATCCTTATCCATATCCAATTCGTATCCGCATTCCCACAAATCCGACTCGTATCCGTTAAGGATTCGATAAAAATCTGATCCGAATGATTCGATATATATCCGATCCGATAAGGATCCAATCTCTTGATATAATAAGAATTCGTTTCAATAAATACAATAATAATTCAATAAAAATGCGTTGAAGTAATATAAATATGCATAGTTGGCTGTTCTAGTATTGTGGTAGATAAATAAATAAAATTGTAACTTCATTTGAAATTAAGATTCTCAATCAAACATCCAAAAATATATAATAAGTCAACATATATAAATCTTAAATTCAAATACTAGATTACAAATATTTTGATTTCCAAATACCCAAAATACCCAAATATTTTGAAGGCAAAATAAATTAATTAGAAATTTAAAATTCATAATAATAATATAATTTATAATAATTATCTTTCATCGATCATGATAACACCAACTAGTTTATTAGTTTATACAGTTTCATTGAAAACTTAGAGTTGAGAACAAAAATAAATAAAGAAAGAAAATTATTAAGTTTATTATTATGAAGAAAATAAATATTTAAAAAATATAATGAAGAAATAAATTAATTGTTAGGAATATTGTTAGATATTATAAAAACCCCTTAAGATTGTAATTGATTTGAGGATAATATGTTTTGGTGCATCAAAGCTCTAGCAACTGAGTATCGAGTCAATTGTAAAAGTCTTGTATAGGAATTCATACTCGAGTTGTAATAGATAGGAAAAAATCAAGAATGCTGAAAGAATCAGCAGACTTGACAGATTGCTGAAGATTGTGAAAAAAAAAAGAAAGGGCCAACAAAGCGGAGAAACATCACAAGAATGCTGAAGGAATAACTCCAGCAGAATCCGAAGGTCTGATCTCAAACTGCTGAGATACCCAACGCACGCCAGCGACCAGCAAACGACAATCAACAATCAAGAGAAGTTACGGAGTCGTGAATCAGACGGATCACAAATCACAAGAAAACCCGACCAATGAGAGGATAGAATAATCATGATGCACAAAGGAGGTTTTAGAGCTACACCAAAAGATCCGTTCTGACAAAGACGGCTACAGATAGACGCTATGCCAATCAGAGACAAGGAGAAATGAAGAGTCTCTGTCCACTGCAGAAAAAAGAAGAACATAGATAGTCTAGCAAAACCTTTGATTCTAACGGATAGGATTAAAACAGCCGCTTGAATCCACACCTATAAATAGGTGTCGTCCTAAATTGATTCAAAGGTTCGTGAAATTCTACACTCAGAGAGAGAAAAAAGAGGTCAAATACATTCTCTACAATACGCCAACACATCCGAGCTAAGTTCTTGACTGAAGCTTTTAATAAGCTTTCATCTCTAAAGCTCGAGACCTGTGAAGTTAAGCTTCAAAGGTTATTTTGGGATTCTTTCTATTCTGGAAAGAATCTAGCAGTCACGATTGCCGTGCAAGTGTGATTCTTACGGGCAACGCCAACACAAGGATAGGTTCCGGGAAGAACTATAAAACTCCCAGCAGTCAACGTCCAAGGAGAAGGGAGGTTTTTCCTCACTCTACGGAGCGACACCGGTTGAAGATTGAAGATCAGGGTGCCTGAAGGTGCGCGCTGATCAGACGGAGGAGCTGCTCAATGTTAGAGATCAGGCTTGACGTTGTACTCATTCTTCTAGTGAATTTTCATTCGGAGGACTCAAGAGTGGACGTAGAACAATTGTTTGAACCACTATAAAATCCTTGTGTTCTTTACTGCTTTATATTGTTATATTCTACGCATACATATTTGAAACTCAACACATCAAGTGTTGAAGTATAAACTGCAATATTGAAATTAAAGATTATTCGAGCTAAAACACATTTGATAAACCCTTGCTAAGTCGAGACCTTAGCAAGATTAGTGCAAGATTAGATTAATACTTCTGCTGTATACAAAACACCCTGATTGGGGACCAACAAATGGTATCAGAGCGGTTGGTCTTTACAGACTAGCTGCTTTTGAGTCGCTTAGGACCAAATCCAGATTTTCCTTGCATATTTGTGGTTCTGTGTTTAGCTCAGGATTGAAGAAATGGCGCACAACGCAAAGCTTGCAAAGTTCTCCCCAGAATCCTACTCTACCTGGAAAAAGAGGTCGTTGATCACTTTGTTAAATATGGATCTTGAGATGAGACATGTGATCGAGAGGGGACCGATTAAAATCCAGAAGGTAAAGATAAGGGTCGGAGAAAAACCATTTGAAGAATGGACTCAAGAAGAGCGAGCACGTGATCAACTCAACTACGTAGCCATGGATTTAATATTGGGTGCATTATCACCTGTATTAGTGGCAGAAGCTTTGGAGTACGACAATGCCAAAGAGATATGGGATTTTCTTGGTACTCTAAGCAAAGAGACTAATCAGATGAAGAGAAACAAGCTACAACAATGGGTAGATAGGTATGAATCTTTTTGATTGATTCCAGGTGAAACCATCAAGGACATGGAGGGCAGATTCAACAACATTGTAGCTGAGTTAATGAAATTGGGAAGAACGTACGAGCTTCCGGACATGAACTCAAAGATTCTCTCAAGACTTCCAAAGGAAGATTGGTTCGTCAAAGTAACCAGCCTAAAGGAGAAAGATTTGTCAACACCAAAGATGTGTTTGCTCAACTAAAGGCCCACGAATGGGACATCACACAGATCAACAAACATGAAGCTGCTCGTACTGGAGTAATCACTGAAGAACCAGTCGAAGATGCTGCATTCTTTTTGAAGAAAGATGGACACAAGTGGAAAACAAAGAAGCCATTCCACTCAGATCGACCAGCCCAGTCCAGTTCAACAAAGGAGATTCCTTCCACCAGCGAATCCAAATTCAAATAAGTGGAGTGCTTAGTCAGCAAACTGGAAGAACAGATGAAAAGGCTGCAGAAGCTGCTGATGAAAGCCAAAGGGAAGAAGGAAGATTTCCAGCAAAGTCAACCAGCAGACAGCAGAAATGTCAAGAGAGCGCCAAGAACATGTTATGAATGTAATTCCCCGGATCATCTGAAGTTCGAGTGTCCACGAGTAGATCCAAAAGAACGAGAAAGACTGAAGAAGTTTTTTGAAAGGCGAGCATCAAAAGCTGTCACCAAAGCATTGTTGACAAGGACGGAGATACCAGACATCCCATATTATGACGATGAAAATTACTCATCAGAAGATGAAGAGAATGTTCTCATGGTGTTCATAGCAGATATCAATGAAGAGCGGACAGAGGAATCTGCTCTAGCTACCACAGGAAACCAGGTAACACACTCTACTGTATCCATTACGTCTACTTCTGATAACATGCATGTATTGTTGATTCATATTGCTCAGAATCAGATGAGATAACTGTAGAATATTTGCTGAAAGAATTTTCTAAAGTTCTTGCATTAAAGAACATTTTAGTAAAAGAAAATTCCTCTCTGAAATTTCAACTTTCTAATTTGACCAATGAGATTATAAAATCTAGGTCAGCAGACGAGGAACTCTCAAAAGTGAAAAATGAATTCTTCTCCTTGAATGAGAAATTTAGCATTTTAAAACAGGAAAATGAGGTTTTGAAAAACAATAACTCCATGCAAAGTGTGTGTCAATGCAAATTTTCAAAAAGCACAAGAGATATGAATGACATTTTAAGTGTCCAAAGAAGTTCTAAAAACTTCGCTGGAATAGGTTTTGATAGAGAAATGTCTTGCGATGTTGAATCGAGTAAGACAAAGAAGATTATTTTTGTTCCAGCTACTGGGAAGATTCAGCAAAATGCTAGAAAAGACAAGAGGGAAATTCTTAAATCTACTGCTCAGCAGAGATTTTGGCAGACGAGTATCCCTCAGCTGACTACTCAGCAAAGACTTAATTACAAGTCTGCTGAAAACAGACTAGCAAAGTCTAAGTATGCAACCCAGCAGACTGTTTCATCTGCTAGGAAGGTTCATACAAATGCTAGCAAGGTTAAGCAATCTGTTGAGATTGCAAGGAAGCCAGCATACACTCCAAGTAGAAGGAACATCTACTTGAGGCCAGAGTCTAAAACAAATCATTTTCAAAAGACAGTGATGGCTCAACACACCACTACACATTCCTTTGCAAATTTCAGTAATTATGCCAAAAGGAACAGAAGGGTAGTGAGACGTGATAACAAAAGGAATATCAAAATCACGAAAGTCTGGATTCCCAAAGGAATAATCCAGAAAACTAATCCTGCAAGACCCGTAATTGATCGGGTATAAAAAATATAACTTCTTTGTTTTGCAGGAACAGGGTCCAGGAAGAAGAGCCTCAAGAAAACTCAAAGAATGGATCCTAGATAGTGGATGCTCAGGTCACATGACAGGAGATGAAGAAATCTTCACAGAGCTTCACAAGTTCTGAGGAGCTTCGGTCTCATTTGGTGACAACTCCAAGGCTAGATTAATTGGAAGAGGGTGCATCGAGCAGAATGGAATGCGAATAATAAATGTTGCCCTCGTCGATAGCCTCAAGCACAATCTACTGAGCATCAGTCAGCTAAGTGAAAATGGATATATTGTTTCTTTCTTTAACACAGGCTGTGAAGTTGCTGATAGGACCACCGGTGAAGTAAAGCTGAGAGGAATCGGGAAAGGAGGACTTTACATTGCTGATTGGGAAAGTGGTCAACAAGCATCATGCTTTATAGCATTCAACAAAGAAGAGACAAACTGGCTATGGCACAAAAGGCTAACGCATCTAAACTTTAGAACTATCAATTATATTGCCAAGAATAACATTGTTGCAGGTTTACCTCAAGAAATCTTCAAAGAGGAAGGAATATGCAGAGCCTGTCAACAAGGGAAACAAGTCAAAGCATCCTTCAAATCCAATCCAGAAAAGGCCACTTCAAACAGAATCCTTGAGCTGCTGCACATGGATTTATTTGTCCCTGTAACACCTCCCACTGTAGGTAACAAACAATATACCTTAGTTGTTATTGATGATTATTCCAGGTACACATGGGTGAGGTTACTCAAAATCAAGGACGAGGTGAAGATTATCCTTCCGGAGCTAATACTCAAAGTTCAAAATGACAAAGAGCTCACGGTGAAAAGGATAAGACATGACAACGGTACAAAATTATGTAATGGAGCATTGATGGATTTCTGCGTTGATGATAGGATAGAATATGAGAGGTCCACCGCAAGAACACCCCAGCAGAATGGCTTGGCAGAAAGAAGAAAAAGGACTCTCAAAGAAGTCATGCGAACAATGCTCGCGGATACAGATCTGAGTTAAAGGTATTGGCGAGAAGCTACTATAAATGCGTGCTACACACAGAACAAAAGCGGAATAAATCTTCGATTCAACAAGACTCCCAACGAAATATATCATGGTCGTAAGCCTTCCTTAGCTCATCTTCATATTTTTGGTTCATCATGTTATATCCATAATAATGGAAAGTCAAAGTTAAGTACTTTCTCTCCCAAAGCTGACGAAGGAGTGTTCCTAGGATATGGACATCCATCTCACAAAGGATATAGAGTACTTAATAAGACAACCAAACTTGTGGAAATAACATGCAATGTTATTTTTTATGAAGCTACTTTAGTGCGTAGGACCATGAGAAGTCAAACAGATGAGACTCATGAAACCAATGATGTCAATGGATCTTCGGGCTTGAATACTTTCGAAGTTGAACCAATTGATTCGACTAGGTTAATGAATGAATCATCATCTCTACTGGAGACCTTGACTGATCAGCCGACAGTCAAGATGGCCGGTGATGCAACTGGTAATGCTGAGGCCACCATAAATTCTCTCAAAGAGCTTACATGTCAAAAGGGAACTCAAAGAGATGAAGTCGTCAATCAGAATGAGGATACAGCTGAAGGTTCCCAGAATGGAGAGAGAATCATTAAAGATAACTCTGCTGAAGACAACCAAGAGCAGACTGCTGAAGACAGAAATACTACACTAGCAATCCAGATTCCAGCAGACGACATGCCAGAAGACCGTCACTCAGCAGAAGACACCTCAACAAGTGTAGCAGACAGCTTGCAAACATACAACTTGTTGATATACTAGTCACAGAAGAGTCTATCGGACCAACCAGCAGTCAAGACATTCCTCTAGAAGAGCTACAAAGACCTAAATGGCTGCTTAGAGATCATCCGACGGAAGCAATTCTAGGAGATATTGCAGATCCAATCCGAACCAGACACAATGCCATGCTAGTCTGCTTTATATCTCAAGAGGAGCCTACTAAAGTAGCAGACGCACTCAAATCAGCTGACTGGATCAACGCAATGCAAGAGGAACTAGCAGAGTTCACAAGGAACCACGTATGGGATCTCGTCGATCGGCTAACACATCAGTCAGTAATAGGAACCAAATGGGTATTTAAGAATAAGCGAGACGAAACTAGAATCGTCGTTCGCAACAAACCCAGACTAGTGGCCAAAGGATATGCACAGTGCGAAGGAATAAACTTCGATGAAACCTTTGCTCCGGTAGCCTAACTGGAAGCAATCAGGTTATTCCTAGCATATGCTGCTCATAATGGCTTTATTGTATTTCAGATGGACGTCAAGAGCGCAATCCTGAATGGTGAATTAAAGGAGGAAGTCTACGTGGAGCAACCTCCAGGATTCAAACGCGGAAACAAGTTGTACAAGCTACGAAAGGCTCTCTATGGTCTGAAGCAAGCCCCAAGAGCCTGGTATGAGACGCTATCACAGTTTCTGCTGAAGAATGGATTCAGGAAAAGGAAGATCGACAGGACACTATTCTTGATCAAAGATGTCGAAGACATTCTACTAGTTCAGATCTATGTGGATGACATCATATTTGGATCAAGAAATCTAAACCTCTGTGAGAAGTTAGCGCGACTTATGCAGACTAACTTTCAGATGAGTTTGATGGGAAAAATGTCATACTTCCTAGGTCTGCAAGTTCAACAATCCAGTGATGGGATATTCAGTCATCAGAAGAAGTATACCAAGGATCTTATCAACAAATTATGTCCAGAGAAGATGAAGATGTTGCGGATTCCAATGAGCACTGCCTGCCAAATTTCAATGGATGAAGAAGGCGAATCTATAGACCCTAGAGCATATAGAGAAATAATTGGCTCACTGCAATACTTGACAGCCGGCAGACCAGATATATTGTATGTTGTAGGCGTATGTGCTAGATATCAAGCAAATACAAAGAAATCGCACATGGAGTACGCACAAAGAATTGTCAGATATCTGAAGGGATAAAATCTTTAGGAATTTGGCATCTCAGAGCAGATGATCTCACACTCGTAGGATACTCATATTCAAATTTCGGGGGCTGCAGAATTGACCAAAAGAGCACGAGCAGAACATGCCAATTCCTAGGTCATAAGCTGATAAGCTGTTTCAGCAAGAAGCAACACTCTGTAGCAACATCCACAACAGAAGCAGAATACATAGCTGCTGCAAGCTGCTGCACACAAGTGTTGTGGATCAAGCAACAACTTTAAGATTATGAAGTCAACACTGGTTGCGTTCCCATTTATTGCGAACACAACAGTGCGATTTGCATCACGCAGAATCCGATACATCATTCCAGGACAAAGCACATCGATATCCGACATCACTTCATTCGAGACCACGTTGAGAAAAAGGATATCTTAGTGGATTACATCAGAACAGAGGATTAGCTAGCAGACATATTCAACAAACCTCTAGCAAAGAACAGGTTTAAGGAGTTTTGTCTTAAGATTGGTCTTTTGGAGTTAGATAAGGTTATGGAAGAATGAGTCACAGCTCTCATTCTGTTCTTGGTTTTTCTCAAGAGTCGGAATTCTATAGTCATTTGGATTTCTTGAAGATTATGTGGAATAAGAGTGTGTCCTAGCTCACGCTCTTCAGGAAGGGAATACTGAAATTTTAACAGATTGCTGAGTCCTAGCTCTTAGCAATCCAGATGATTAGATATAAGAGAATATTGATTCCAGCAAAATAAGTTAGGAGATTGCTGAGTCCTAGCTCTCAGTAGAAGAAAAGAGGCTGCTAAATCAATCTTGGGAAATTGATCAGATATGGGAATAAATATCGGGATACTCAACCGACGTATCAATTAGAATCATCATCAATGATAAAGCGATGATACATATTTGTTATCATTACCGAAGATCTCGTTCAAGGCTTGAGACAATTCAGTTCTGAAAATAGTCGCCACGTGGAAAGTCATTGCAAAACCGTCAGTTTCCTAGGTAGAAGAAGTGTTTAGAAGAACAAGTCTCTAGGAGGGATTACGTCTATTTAAAAGAGGTTGTCTTCCTTAGAAAATCATATCCTAAAACCTCAAAACCCTAGATCTATCTTCTGCCTTTCACTGCCATTTTTCTAAACCCTGCTCGAAGAGATTAGAAATGTCGTTCTTTACAATCTCACCAAAATACCTCCAAAATGGGTTCGAGCAACATGGCTTGGAAGTCTCCAAATTGAGAGGAAGAGTTGTAATCTTCACAGAGATCACATCTAAGAAGATTCTCTCAATTCTCGGTTTACCATGGACGATGAGCTTTCTCATATTAGAACCAAATGGAGATAAGAGGTCCATTCTGTCAGGCCATGAAAGTTTTCTCGTTGGAGAGATATAAACTTGTCAGGTGGTTTGAAGATGGATATTCCTTAGTCACAAGGAATGGGAAAGCCCTCTTGGTTCCAGTCAACCAAGGTACTCAAGGGGCCCATTCAATTCCTTCCCATCTCTTCTTCCAAGATCAAGCTTCAAACCGTGGAGAAGAAGAGGAGATCATTGGAAGACTCTCAGATGGAGTAGATGCAACACGAATCATCTACTCAACATCTGAAGAGTAAAGAAAAGCTCGTAAATTTAGCTGTTACTCAAACAGCTGACATCCAGAGCTAGAAGATTTGAAGTACGCGGACAGAGGGCACTGACCTGAGCAGATGGTGAGATCTGCTAGTGTCAAATGTTTCCGCAAGAACCAGCCAGATTGTCCGCGGAAGAAGGAGAGTTTTCCACCGAGAGCAGGAAGATGAAGAGTTGCTCGTGGATATCTCTCAAGGACATTGTTGTGTAAGCAAGGCGGCTTGCAGCAATGAGCTCGGGGAAAAGACCAGGAAGGAGCAGATCTAGCAAAGGTGTTATTTGGAGCAGTCTAAAGACAAATTCATCATTGTAAACTTGTAGTATTATACTTTGCAAAGTGTAACTCTTGTAAATCAATGATATCAATAAAATGCTCAATTTGATGACAATACTCTGTTGTCTTAAATAATGTAAACGCCTAAGTCAAAATGCTAGATCAATAGACTCCTCGTGTAATTAGAATCCTATCAAAAATAAGATGGTTTTCCATGAAAAGGATTGATAAATTTAAAGGAAAATTAGATGATAGGAATTCCATAAGGTCTCCCAACCCCATCGAAAGAAGAGTGCTTGAAAACTGAATAAAATCAAGCAAATTACTCTCTGCTGACTGCTGAGTCCAAGCTCTCAGCAGATTTCCGACAAATACTGAGGTTGAGCTCTCAGTAAAAGGACTCTTGAACTTAAACATTTCATGGAATTCAAAAGACTCCAGATGCACTGCTGAATCCAAGCTTTCAGCAGATATCCTGTGAAAGCTGAGTCCAAGCTCTCAGCAATTTGATGAAGATTGCTATCTAACTATAGCAAACAAGAATCGGAAAACGTTTACTAAGTTCAAGCTCTTAGTAAAGAGACTCTTTGATCTTAAAAGTTCAAAAATATTAAAAGAGTTGATATTGTCTACTGAGTCCAAGCTCTCGGTAGAACCCTGAAGAATGCTGAGCACAAGCTCTCAGCAGACATCTATAGATTGCTAAGGATACCTCCTGAACACTGCTGAGTCCAAGCTCTCAGCAGACTATAAGCATCTATTGAATGAAGGATCTTCCAAAGTAAATGCTAAGTCCCAGCTCTCAGCCAACAAGGTCTAAGGAATGAATAGATCACAGCAGACTTACGAAGCTGAATGCTGAGTCCAAGCTCTCAGCAATTTAGGTGATCTACTACATTCTTATAAAGGGGTATTTCAGATAATCGAATGTTGAGTCCAAGCTCTCAGCATAAGCCTTTCACATTGCTGATATGCTTTCCAAAACAAATGCATGTTTGACCAGCAAAAGAGGAAGAGATAATCATTTCAAATATCTCAAAAGGCGGGATTATCTTTTGACGGCAAAAGCTACAGAGTCCGCATTAATTGAACAGGACACTCTAGCTCAGGGTGGAGACGAATACCAAGAAGACACGTCAGCCACGCTCAAAGTTCCAATTTCATGGGACATAAGACGAACCGTCACCAACTACCCAACCGTCGATTCATCCATATCAGAAGCATAGATTCAACCGCTCACAGTAAAGAATTTTTTTAAAACCCTAACACTTCTATATCTTCTGGTTTCGAAATTTCTTCTGCACTACACTTTTTGAGCTTTTCAGAAGAAACATCAATGGCAGAATCTTCCAACCGCACCAGTTCCCCTGCAGAGTCATTCGGACGGCCCAACGTGTCCGAAGAGCCTGAACAATTCCAACCGACGTTCACAGGCATCTACAAGACAGAGGATATTGATGAATATGTTTCTTACTATCGCCTAGTTGTCATAAGTTATGGTAAGGTGACCGGTGAACTCACCCACAAGCAGAGGAGAGCCGCTCAAGTCAAGAAGGACAAAATACTCTATGAGCTGCTATTCGGAAAGCATTGGTGTGAAGTTCTCATAGGTAAATTGGACCAAGAGAATCTGTTGAGATATCTGTTTGCGGAACCCAAGAAGTTTTGTCTGCAAATAGTCGCATATTCTTCACTCGTGCAGTAGTTGATAAGGAAGAGAAGTTCTTCACCACAAGTGTTTTGGGTATCAAGATTATGGTAAGCCCAGAAGTTTTGGAGAAGAAGTATGGACTTCGGAACGATGGAGAAGATGTCGCCAACTACAAAATCAACGATGAAGCCAAAATGGAAAGAAGATGGCTGCGATGGAAGACGGAATCCTTCAAAGAGCCATGGAAGATAGCTTCACCGCTACGGTCATTGGAAGAGCCAATGAAGAGCTTACAAAGGTTTTCATAAGGATGTTAGTAGGCGAAGTTGGTTCGCTTTCTGAACTAAGTGCTAAGAAGTTTGCCATTATGATGGTGATTGAAGATCAAGTTCGCGGAAATTGGGTGAAGTTCATCTACACCAAATGTGATACGATCCTCGCCGGGAAGATTTAGATCGCAGCCCAAGAACAAAATTTGACACGAAGTGGAAACGACTCGAACATTGCTAGAACGGAAACGACAATAGGATGGAAGTCCAACAACACTAATTCGACCCTTCAAATGACGTATTCCAAATGAATCTCATATACACCCCAAGAAGCTGAAGAACTATCGACCCTTCAAATGACGTATTCCAGAAGAATCTCATATACGCCCCAAGAAGCTGAAGAACTAATGACGCAGAATGGTAGAAGACACCACAATCGGATGTGTAAGTCCGATTGATAAGTCAATATTGAATTTCAAGGTACTCCACAGAAATTCAAGAGCTTTCAGATAATTGGAGAATAAAACTCATGAATATTATTAAACTGAAAACTGAATTACAATGAAAATATGAAGCCCTATTTATAGGAAGAAAATCAAATCTCTAAACCTAATCTAACTAGGAAATCAAATCTTGCTAAAAATTAAATCTAACAAATCTAGAAATCAAATCTTGCTAAAAATCAAATCTAATAAATATCCAAGATATTTCAAGACAAATTAAATCTTCTCTTTTCTTCAATAGTATCTTGATATATCTTTATCTCTCATAAATCACAACCTCAATAATTTAATTAAGTCCAGATGACTTAATTAAATATTTCAATTTTGGACCCTTCAATAATTTAATTAAGACCAAATGACTTAATTAAATGCTTCAATATTGGACCACCTTGATTCTCATCAAAATGGCTAGTGCATGTCTACAAAAACAAGAGTATGAAGTAAGATCACACATTCACTCAAGATGTGGGCTTTGGATTGAAGATAAGCCACTTTTTATAGGGAATCATACCAGAAGGAAAATGCTGCCGCGGTGCGGATTTGATCTACTCCGACTACATACTGCCAACCAGGAAACAGCAACCACCGAAGAGTTTCAAAGATCCCTTAATTTCGAAGAGAAAGAGAAATATCAATCCTCATGATCCATGCTCTGACGAAGAGGATACACATCAAGGAAATGTGGTCATGCCTACTGCAGTTCCGCTTACTGCCGAAGAAGTAGAAAAAGAGAGGCGAAAAGCAGAAAAGGATGCCCTGCTCACTGAACTTGAAAACTTGATCAAGAATTCATCACAGGAACATGGTCAACCCCCTGAACAACTCACTTTGAAGAGGAGGCGTTCATAGGGAAGCCCTCAGCAGAGAAGGAAGAAGCCAACAGATGATGACGATCAAACCAATAAGAAGGGCAAGCAAGACAGATTCCAAGGCACAACCATCCAGGTCACAATGCCATAGGTAGATACTTCTCTACAATCCCAGATGTCATCAAGGAAACAACGACCGAAATCACAGATTCCACCGCAAAGTGAAGGCTTAGATTTTCGGATGAAAAGGATTCACGGAAGAAGAGGCGAAAACAGAGAGCGCTTCAAAGGGCACAAGAACAGAGAGATTATGCCAAGTTCAGATTGCTGATGACTCTTGAAGAGAGAGACTCTTGCTATGAAGAAGTCATG
Organism: Plectranthus barbatus; assembly: GCA_026898455.1. Classification (NCBI taxonomy): domain Eukaryota; kingdom Viridiplantae; phylum Streptophyta; class Magnoliopsida; order Lamiales; family Lamiaceae; genus Plectranthus; species Plectranthus barbatus. The sequence goes on from JAPKLW010000329.1 coordinate 251,931, forward strand.
GCAAGCTACGCAGAGCGCAATGCCAAGATTCAAGCTGGAGAAGAAATCGGTCGTATTACATGAAGGGATATTGCAAAGACACAAGCTGAAAAAGGGAAAAGCAAGGTCACGTTTGCTGAGGATGTCGAATCAGTCGCTGATCTTGAGAAAAGACAAATGAAAGAAGCTGTGAAAGAATCCAGAAGATTGCAGACTCCAGGTCAAGGAGAAAGGAGTTATGATGTTATATCAATTCAGCCCGCCACCGATCAAGGGGGAAGCGTAATTGCTGAAGAATTTTCTGAGAAAAGGTTGATACAGACTGCTGTGCAAGATGAAAGCAACTCTGTTGCAGAAAAGGAAATTGAAAAGGAACAACTATTTGCGCAAGGAGGAAGCCAGGTTGTTGCAATTTTGACAGAAGCCGATCTGGTGCAAGAGTCAGACCAGATCCCATTTACAGATTAAGAAGACAAGGTAGCAGAGAAGGATAATGCTAGCCTTAGGGAAAACGAAGAAGACAAGGGTTCACAGCAACCAGAGGTAGCTATATCAACAGACGTCCAGCAGATAATGATCGTAACCGACAACACACAGGATGCTGAAGCACCAACTGCTGAAGAGACATCAATTCCTAAAGAAGCAACTACCTCCATGGATGTTGATACTCGAGCACGACTACAAGCAGAGCTCACTGCAAGTGTGCGAGCCAGGAATGAACAGTATCTACGCAGATTGGGAATGGACCCATCAATAGTTCCAGGGTGGAATACTATTGCCGATACTACAAGTGTCTTTGTGAGAACCATTGAATCCATCTGGCAACGATGCATTCCGATTCCCAGCTCTCCAAAAGTTTCAGGTATATCCTTCAGTGATATTCCTAGCTCTAATCATGAGGAAGATGCAGGAACTGTCACAGATGGAGAATTTGTATTCCTAGAAGAAACACTACGAGTGCCCATGGAAGGACTACCTGACAAGAACTACAAAGCAAAGAGGATTGCACAGTGGTGTCATCCTGTCATGGTAAGAGATGAGGAGAACGATGATCTCATCTCCTGGGCAAAAGATATTTGTACTTTCATAGACGCTCAAGTTGCCACAAAAGTCGAGAATTCATACCCTACTGAATTAGAAGGCGAGTCGTCCGATCAAGAATGGTTGAGAACAGAGTTTAAGACATGGCACTTCTTTGACTATGCCACTCATAAACTAAATTATGAGGACCGCTCAATCTTAATGGCTAGGATGGGTCTCAACTACTGGAGGAGTAGAGAAGAATGGGCAGACGATTAAATGGATCAGACATCCAAACGACAGTATACGGAGAAGCAAGTAGCTGCAAGACAGCAGAAGATCAGGGCTTACAGATTAGCCGCTAGAGATCGTTCACTGCCACCGTCTGAATATGCTGTTGAAGACTCTCCACCATTCGTTCAGCACTTTAAATCTCCTGCCATTAGACGATAGATGGCTGCAGCTAAAGAATTGAAGAAGAAACTAGTCGAAGAACATACCACATGAAAGAGAGAAGAGGAGAGGAGGAGAATATTGGAATTTAAGGAACGAATCCTTGCTCAACTTGCCAACACATCTTCCAGGATGCAGAATGTTAGGCTTCCCTCCCCTGTGATCGATGAAGAAGATAGAAGGGAGAATGCACCTACTGAAGCAACCCATGTTGATCAACCATCCACCTCGACTCAAGGACTGGCTCTATGCCCTCCATCGAGAATCAAATAGTGCTATCAGAGGAACCCCAAGTCATGACAATTGAGCCCTTGAGCTCCAGCACTTATCAGATGGACCTCATGCAATTTATCTATGCCATGGTAGGATGGATCATTGAAGAACAAATGGTACCGATCGTGCGCAATGAAGTTACCAACCAAGTGTCCGAAGCAAAAGACACAATACTTGTTGCTCAACAAGACAACTTCGAGACCTTCTCCACCGGAATTTTTGTTGCGATCAAAGAAGGGGAAGAGAAGAGGTTAGCTGAAGAAGCAGAAAGTTTAAAGGAGCAAGAAGACATATTTTGTCGCTTCGAGGCCAGAAGACAACAAGAAGAAGACCTAAGGAGACAACGTGAGGAGAAAGAGAGAGAAGAACAGAGAAGAATTGAAGAGAAGGAGAGAATCAGGAGACTAGAAAGAGAAGTTGTCCTGGACAACTTCATGAAGATGATAGTGGAAACACTCAAGAATGTGAAGAAGCCTACTGTCGATTCTTCAAGTGCCAGACATGTTGCTGATTCAGACTCTTCAACAACTAAAAAGTAATATCTCTCTTAACTCTATGGGTCTCCTGGTAGAAAAACTTATAACTTTTGATTTTCGATTTGGGTATGTGTTTCATGTACTTCTAAGCATGATATTTTGAATGGATACTAACTCAGGTTGAAGACAACATATCATTGTCCAATGCTGATCTAATTGATTTAGCTGAAGTTACACATTCAATGTAATCAACAAACTGCGTGGATGTGATGTGTATGATTGCTTGATAAAATTGTGTGTGAATGTGCTATGTGCTGATCTAATGAAAGATATTGAAGCCATTTACCAGATGAAAATTGTTGAATAATCGAGCAATACCCTTGATGTTTTAAGGGGGAATGTTTAGGAACAATACTTAGTCTATGGGAGTTGATATGCTGAGAATAGATCTAATAGGAAAATTCTTTGTAATCTCAATAATCAGCTTTCCCATGATCAGTAAAGATTAAAGCTATAGATAGAGGCTTTGATCGCACCAAAAAGAGGGAAATTGTTAGGAATATTGTTAGATATTATAAAAACCCCTTAAGATTGTAATTGATTTATATGATAATATGTTTTGGTGCATCAAAGCTCTAACGACTGAGTATCGAGTCAATTGTAAAAGTCTTGTATAGGAATTCATACTCGAGTTGTAAAAGATAGGATAAAGAATCAAGAATGCTGAAGGAATCAGCAGACTTGACAGATTGCTGAAGATTGTGAAAAGAAGAAAGGACCAGCAAAGCGGAGAAACATCACAAGAATGCTGAAGGAATAACTCCAGCAGAATCCGAAGGTCTTATCTCAAACTGCTGAGATACCCGACGCATGCCAGCGGCCAGCAAACAACAATCAGCAATCAAGAGAAGTTACGGAGTCGTGAATCAAACAGATCACAAATCACAAAGAAACCCGACCAATCTAAGGATAGAATAATCATGATGCACAAAGGAGATTTTATAGCTACACCGAAAGATTCGTTCTGACAAAGACGACTACAGATAGACGTTATGCCAATCAGAGACGAGGTGACATGAAGAGTCTCTGTCCACTGCAAAAAAAAAGGAAGAACGCAGATAGGCTAGCAAAACCTTTGAGTCTAACGGATAAGATTCAAACAGCCGTTTGAATCCACACCTATAAATAGGTGTCGTCCTAAATTGATTCAAAGGTTCAGAAATTCTACACTCAAAGAGAGAAAAAAGAGATCAAATACATTCTCTACAATACGCGAACACATCCGAGCTAAGTTCTTGACTGAAGCTTTTCATAAGCTTTCATCTCTAAAGCTCGAGACTTGTAAAGTTAAGCTTCCAAGGTTATTTTAGGATTCTTTCTATTCTAGAAAGAATCTAGCAATCACGATTGTCGTGCAAGCGTGATTCTTACGGGCAACGCCAACACAAGGATAGATTCTGGGAAGAACTATAAAACTCCCAGTAGTCAACGTCCAAGGAGAAGGGAGGTTTTTCCTCACTCTACGGAGCGACACCGGTTGAAGATTGGAGATCGAGGTGCTTGAAGGTGCGCGCTAATCAGACGGAGGGGCTGCTCAATGTTAGAGATCAGGCTTGACGTTGTACTCATTCTTCTAGTGAATTTTCAGTCGGAGGACTAAAGAGTGGACGTAGAACAATTGTTCGAACCACTATAAAATTATTGTGTTCTTTACTGCTTATATTGTGATATTCTGCGCATACATATTTGAAACTAAACACATCAAAAGTTTTGAAGTATAAAGTGCAATATTGAAATTAAAGATTATTCGAGCTAAAACACATTTGATAAACCCTTGCTAAGTTGAGACCTTAGCAAGATAAGTGCAAGATTAAATTAATACTTCCGCTGCATACAAAACACTCTGATTGGGGACCAACATTAATAAATACAATTTTGGTGGATAATGAAAAAGAAAATCATGAACCTAAATTAATATAAAATTAATTTATTAGTTATTATACTTAAATTGATCCAAATCCGGTATGTTTTTAATAAATTATCCGATCCAAAATTTTTGTGTCCTAATTATGTCGATCCGATGAGAATCCGTATCCGATAAGCCCCAATCCATATCCATTATTATCGTACAAATTTGTATCGGATTATCGACTCTGATAAAAAATTGTCAGCCTGCAGCGCTAGGCGCAATGAAATGATACAGTCGGACTTTGCGATTGTACAAATTTCAAGTTATAAATAGATATGGCCACGGGCCGGTTCCAAAAAAATGGAACCTGAACCGGCCCGCCTAAACACGGTTACGGTTCCGGTTCCGAACCAACGGTTCGACCCTTTATTTATTTATTTTTTAATTGTAAATATATTTTCTTTCTTTTGAGAAATATTTTGTTTGTATATTTTTTTTAGTTTGTACACAAATTAAATAAACACAAAAATATAGAATGAATATTATAAATTAAGATTACAATTACAATAATGAATGGATATTTACAATTTTTTTGAACTACACAAGTTATACAAATTACAAGATTAAAGATAATATTATTACAATAATTGAAAATTAGAACTATAAAATAATTCGAAATAAATTTTAAAAAAAACTTTGATAATAAGGGGGAAGGGGAGGGGTTAATTGAAAAGGGCTTGCACTTAAATTTTTTTACCTTAAAATTAAGTTGCCTACGTATCCCTTAATTTTCATTAAAGTAATCAAAGTCCACGTAGTTCTCTTACCTTACTTACCTTTAATCGGAGTCAAAATCCGCATCACCTAGGCCATTGGAAGCATTCGTACTTGCCACGCTTGCTTCGGAGTTGTAAGCATCCTCGTCGTCGAAGACGTGCCTCCATTCCGGTTGTTGCTTTCGGTCTTCGGCATTTCTCCAATCTTTAAGTAAAACTTGTGCTTCCTGATAAGCTCATTATTTCACTCACTTATCTATATTATTTTATGTAGTTTTATTGAGTTTATATATATATTTTATGCATGATGTCAATATTAGGTGGTTTTAGGTGTGTTTTGATGTTTATGCAGGTTTTTAGGCCTAAACTCACGAGAAAACCGTTCCGAAAGCAGTGATGTGTAAGAGTAGCAGTGAAGAGTTTTTCCACAATAGGAATTCGGGCTATTGGCGCATGGCAATGGATGATGCTTTGAGTTAGCTCTCCAACGCAACTAGAATCGGGTCAATCGGAGTTCGGATGAGAAAGTTATGGCCAAAACCGTGAGACCGCGCAGGAAGGGCTGAGTCAATATTTCCACGTCGATCGACGCGGACCTCCTGGCGCGGGAAATTGGCTGAATTCGAGATTTTTCATATCTTTAGCCCTAGATTTGATATGATACACCTCCACCTCTATAAATAACCTTGTAAAATCGAGTTTTAAGCATGTTTTATTCCAGATTTCAGATTTTTAGAGATTCCAAGAGTTCTAGGGTTTATGTTTGAAGACAGAGTTTTGTGGGAAGACATTCCAACCCAAGTTTTTATGCAATTCAGGTTTTATTTTTCTATGATGAATAATACTCTGAATATGTGTAACTAATCTCTTCCTCAGATTCTAGGGTTTCGAATTATCAATGTATACATGTTTGATTAATTGAATTATTTTCCCTTTCCCTTCGTAGTTTGTGAAATCTGTGCTTATTCATAATCTTGATTTGTTGGCCACATATTAGGATTATCTAGTTGATTACTTGAGACGTAACTGTGATAGTTTTCAATCGAAAGAGATTTTCACAATATAATCTGATTTCTTGTCGTAACTGAAGGAGATTGATTGTAGGGATAAATCTGTAGATCTTTGGAGTTAGTTAATTTATCTTGAGACCGAGCGGAGATAGGTAATTAATTAATCTACTTTATGAATTGTCAAACAAAGAAGTTCATAATATTTTTCTGATGTTTCACTACGAAGAGGAATTAAAATTGGGAATTAATCAATTCATTCATCCATGTCATACTTGATAGGTAGATATCCCTGGAATCTGTGCTTCTCTTATCTGACTTCAAAATCTTTTTAATTTCCTGTTTAATTTTCATTAGCAAGTATTACAATTTCCAAAACAACCAAAACTTTTTGATTGCTTTTCCTAACCAGTATTTTAAGAACGTCTGATTTAGTATTTATGATTTTTCGTTGCTTCATTCCCCTGGATCGATAACCTTAGGGTTTACAAATTTATTTGCCACTATTTCTATAATTAATCTGTAGAAATTACAGTGATCACTTCCAAATTGGCCGGTGTCAAGTTAGACCTTCTTTCATCCAATATATAGCGACCCGAGCTAAAAGCTTGTTCCACGACATCCGTTGATGCGGGGACGGCTAAGAACTCCTTCATCATCGTACTTAGGATTGGGTATTGTTGATGCCGCCTTGACCACCATAGTAGAATATCAACCTCGGGTGGAGTGTTGTCATCTTCTTCTTCTTGAACCTGCATACAATCACCAACATACATTTCCGACAAATAAACATCTAGTTCGCTTTGTTGCGAACTAGAGGGATGGTTTTGAGACATAATATTATGGATTCTAGCTAACAAGGGGTTAGCACTAGTTTGGCCGGAAGTAGTTGTCCTAGAGGTAGATCTAATTTGAACTATGTGGCTATATGTGATACAAAATGAATCGTAAGTTTCACGTAATGTTGAACTAAGTTGGGTTTTAACTACATCGGCAGAGGGGAGGTTCAAATGTTCTACAGGAATAATTTCGTCGGGCCCTATAATGCTAAGGTTGATAAAGCGGTATAATATGTATCAATAAAAGAAAAAACACCTTCTAATTTAATACTAGGATCAAATACTTTAGCAATTAAAAAAACGGAGGGAATCTCCCTAAAATATTTCAACCATTTTGTTACCATATCAAATATTACATGCCGTAATTCGGGAACGACACTACATTGATTAAATTAACAAGATATATAACAACAATGATATAAAACTTTAGAACTAGTGGGATAATAGACACCGGATAAAACATTAGTTGCGTTAGAAAAAGATTTTAACAATTCATGCAAATATGAACATGCATCCCAATGAGATAAATGCAAGTTAACACCATAATCATCAGTTCTAAAAAATTGTACTAATAATTCTTTATATTTAAAAGTAGCATTAAGCATTTCATAGGTGGCATTCCACCTAGTAGAAATATCGGTTGGAAAACGTTTTGCGTGGACTCCATGACTAGTACAAAAAGAAGCCCATTTCTTTGCAATTTTTTTATGACCATGCAATTGTAAAACTGCACTTCTAATAGGTTGGATTGAATGGCTATAAATTTTCATTCCATCTTGAACCGCTAAATTAAGAATATGAGTAATACAACGACAATGGAAAAACTTACCTCCAAGGACCGGATTGCACTCCAAAATAACCTCCCTTATTGATGTGGTGTTGTTGCTTGCATTATCAAAACCACTAGAAAACATTTTGTCATTTATTTTATATTGGTGAGCTATTTTTATTAATAAAGCCGCTATATTTGATGTCGTATGAGGATCATTAAATTTTCGGTATGCAATTATTCTTTTATTTAGATTCCAAGCGGAATCTATCCAATGAATGGTTACACCGAAATAATGATTAACGGATCTAACATCATCCCAAATATCGGAGCAAATAGAAACCCTATGATCTAATTTTTTAAATTGATCTCTTAAAGTCAATCTATATTTTCTAACTCTATTTCTTATTCCACGCGCCATAGTTGTGCGTGGAATTCTTTTTTGACAAGGTTGCAACGGATGTATATATTTTCAAAAGCCGCTTTATCCATTAATTGAAAAGCTAAACTCTCAACACAAACCCATGAAGATAATGAATCCTTACATTCTACCGGATCATATTTATAAAGAGGGGAAGATGAAGATGTACCATGGAAAGTAGCAAATGTACCTTGGTTTATTTGCGTTTGACCCTTAGACATGCCTATCTCAAGGGGATGCTTCACATTCATGTGTCGTTGATATGTTACATATCCACCACCGACGGCATATTTGTATCTCTTAAGGCAATAATTGCAATATAGATCAAATTGTTCGGGAGCACCTATAATTTTATATTTTTCTAGTTATATATCATAATTAAAATAAAATATTAATTAAGTATAAGAATTTGAAATATAAATAAAAATACCATGTACCTTTCTTTTGCTCCTTCGCACGAACTTTTCGGTAGTGCTTTGTGAAAAGATCGGATTTCGAAACTTTTGGACTTAAATTGGACTCGAAGGCATCTTCTTCATTTACCTCGGGGGGGGGGGGGGGGAACACCTTCGTTGCCTTCATCTTCCAATACCTCACGAAATCGCATTTCGATATGAAGATTACTCCCACCACGGCGACGTTGACGAGGTGTACCTCTAGTAGTAGTCTCTTTAGACTTGCCTTTGGCCTTGGCCCTCTCGTCGGCACCACCAACACCATGACTTGAAGACATATTTGAAATTTGAGAGATTGGAATGGAAATGTGAAAGAGAAATTGCAAAAATAACTTCAAAAGAAGAGTAATTGAAAGAGAAATTGAATAATTGAAACAAGAATATGACAATTGTTGTAAATCTAATCCTTCGTATATCGCAGATAAACAATAATGGAGAGAAAAATAATAGAGGGAACAAGATGGAGAGAAAATAGAGAATATTATTAATCATTGATGTGTGGAGAATTACAATATGTTGTCCATATATAAGAATGAAATCATATCTTCTATATAAATCTAGAAAGATATGTATATATCTCTAAAGTATATCTTAAGTAATGTCCATCAAATAAATATATTTATAACACTCCCCCTTGGACATTACTTCGTTATGTTCATGCCTCGTTAAAAACCTCGCCGAAAACCTAATGGGATAAAACAGTCAAGGAAAAGAGTACATGACATACGTTTATTATGTGTTGCACTAGATGCCTCATTAAAAACCTTAACTAAGAAAACCCAATGGGAAAAAACTTAGCAAGGGAAAAAGAGTATATCTGTTTAGCCTTCCGGGCATAATGTAAACCTTCAAGGTTTAATTTTCAAAATGTCGCTCCCCCTCAAGACAATGATATTCAAAATCTTGTAATTATAAGTAATCCAATATTATCCATATATGTAGGAAGTGACTCTATGAATAATCTTTAGGATTATCACGAGATTAAACATTCTGGATAACAATCATTCTTGGGAAATTGAAGTGGCTGAAAGAATACAACTCTAGTGTACCCACTACTCATTTATGCAACACAAGTGTATTATCCTCATACTAGAGGGTGAAGAATATTTTAAGTATCATAATATCATATGATCTTCCAATATATGCAAAAGAATATTAATCATACTCCTTTTGTAATTCTCAAAAGAAAATATCATGTATGAGTGGTTTAGAAAAGTATTCAAACTGATAAGAAATGTCAATACCACAACAGGGAACAAAATAAGGAGTACAAGATCTATAATTATCAAGATCAAATAAATATTCATTTATTCACTTAGACCACCAATGTCATACTTGGTTTCTTATAGATATACCAAGATTTGTATACCTTGAAGATAACAAATAATGTGCTTATTTCAATATCTCTTTGTAAGAGAAGCACAAAGTCTTGCTAGCAAGATTATTTTGAATATTGTATCAGGCCTGATAAAATATAGTGTACAAAAGACACTTAAATTGAGAACTTATGGTCCAAAAATATCATGTTATCTTCTTTAAGTCTAAATGAGACGTTATCCACTTCTGGGGATCAAATGACATTGGTGTTCTGAATAGATATAATAGATCTCTCTAGAACTCTTACACATCGACTGGTGTTATAAATAATAATAACTCTTTTGAGAGATTGTCGATCTGCAGGTCGACATCATACTTGGTCTTGTCCAAGTCTTTTTATTTCATACTCCGTCTTTAGGCATGAATTCATTTTCAAGTTAATATATTCCTTCTTCAAGAGGAATTTATACAGTGATCTCATCACTATATATGTTGCGATCTATTTTCTATAAGATCCATCAGGGATTTAATATAAATATTATCGTACAATGACTCATATCAATATATGGTCATGGAATTTAGTAACTGCATATATAAATTTCTATTTTCTGCCATAAAAATCAAGTAGTGGAACATTATGCCATCCAAAATAGGAGAGTGATTTATTTAAACTCAAGTATGGGTCTCTGCGAAAAACCCTTGAGATATTAATCTCACTTTATATTTCACCACATCATAGTAATCATTATATCCTGCAGGGATAATAATCATGAGCGAGTTGATCTCTATTCCAATTGCTCATTTTTATATTTTTGGCTACTTCTAGCATTTAAGCTCTGGATCCAGATGAGAGCAATAATGGAATAAGTATGTTGTCGACAACTACAAAGTTTATGTTCTTCTCCTTTACTTATAGTATTCATGGCATATCTGATTTTTATCATTTCCCATAATATTTTAATGTATTTGTTCCGCAATCCCAATAATTTTATTATTTGGTGCACGTGCTAATGTATTGGGATTCATGTCTTCAGGACAATCCTCTTCGAGAGGTCACATATTCCTCTACAGGGGTCACTGGAGTGTTATTTATATATTTGATTTTATTCACCGCGGATTTTTAATTTATGCACCAATATATATCTCATACTTCTGGTATGAAATCTCTCATATTTCTAGTATTAAGAAGTTTCATTTATTTGATCTATTAGGGTCTTTAATTGTTTATGGTGCATAAGTTCAATCACTCCACTATATAATATAGATGCATTTATAAATGCATATGGCAGATTACTTGCTAAACATTGCAAGTTTTGATTCATTCATGTGTGGCTTTAACTATAAAGATCTTTTTTATTCTTTTACATTTTTCGGCATTCCATTATCTTTGGGCTTATATCTCCCCCTAATGCCGACAAATGATCTTCTTTATATTTACAGTCAGCGTACTCTATATGGGCTGCTAGGGTTTATTTATAGACGGAGATTTTTGTACAACGTATATTTTAATTTATATTACGTTGAGAGCCCATAGAGTCATATTTTTGGTGGTGGTATACAAATATAGACTGTAATAAATTGATTCGCAGATGGAAAATGATTATTTATTTACCACACTATTACATGGGGGTAGTCACAATATGCTGCTGGTCGGATTTAAAGGAATAATGACCATGAATTTTAAAGCGACCCTAATATTTGATAAATTGGTCAAAATATATCTTCTGAAAGATAAATTTTTATTTGTATGTGATATCACATTATGATAATCCGACACTTTATAGTAATATGCCCAATAAGACCCAAGTACTCATGTCATAAGATTAGAAATTATGGGTCATTAAATTTTATTTTCATCGCAACATGATAATTAATGTTGAATAAATGCATAAAAAATTCAAGTAAATAAAACTCAATAATTTCATTGTGCATAGATAATTAAAACAAGTTCATAATAAGTTCATAAACGAAAATCAAAATAACAATAAAAGGGAATGCAAAACATAAGAAATCCTAAAGATCTTTAAAGGAATTTAAAAGTTCAATTTGTTTGGATCTTCATCCTGAACGAGCTTATCTTTCAATAAGTCATAATCATCATCTTCATCATGATTGATAACCAAGTTTGCTTCAGGCAAATCTTGGGTATTTTTGCCCTTCTTTTAACATTCTTTGATATGCTTCCACTAAGTGCAAAGGAGCACGACATATGCGAGACCAATGACCATCACATACACACCTATAACAAACTTTCTTATCAGTTGCTTGTTGAGATGAATTTGCCTTTTGTAGGTGTGGTTTATTGTCATTTCTTCTTCCATAACCTTGAGATCTATTGTTGTATCCATGATCTCGGTCATCCCATTGTGACCAGTCTCTTCTACCATGAATGTATCCTCGACCTCAACCTCGTCCTCTACCTCTTGTAGTATTGTATTGTTGGGCAATAGCATGTGCTTCAGGCACAACTTGTGAACCAACAGGTCTTGCATTATGGTTTATCATAAGAAATTGGTTGTGTTTTTCTGATACAAGTAAAGCATATATGAGTTCAGAATGCTTAGCATAATTTTTTGCTTTGTACTGCTGCTGGAGTACAAGATTGCTAGCATGAAATGTTGATAGATTTTTTTTTTCTATCAGCTCAACTTCTGTAATGATCTGCTTACAGAGTTTTAATTGCGATACTATGCGGTGCAAAGCTGAATTATATTCAGTTACAGACTTAAAATCCTGAAATCGCAAATTCAACCAATCATACAGTGCTTGAGGTAGGACTATTGATCTTTGTTGATCAAAGCGATCCTTCAGGGATTGCCATAACACAACGGGTTATTTTTTAGTAAGATATTCATTTTTGAGGTCTTTATTCAAATGATGACGAAGAAAAAGTAAAGCTTTTGCCTTCTAGGCAGAGCTACTTGAAGAGCCTTGAATTATAGTCTCGCTTAGGTCACATGATGTAAGATGAATCTCAACATCTAAAGCTCATGTTAAATAGTTATTGCCATCAAGGGCGAGCTCAACAAATTCTCTTTTATTTATATCAGACATTTTCAAACTACATGAATCATATAAAAGAATATGTTACTAATATTACATCAAATATGAGGACAAACGTATCAAAAAATGATTTCGTAGAATATGCGTCATGAAATAAGCAAAACCATAGGCATTGGACCAAAAAAAAAATATAATAATAAGAATCGCTTTTTTTAAAAAAATATACATTACATATGCACAATTAAAATTAGAATCTATGTAATTCAGGTTGCAATCACTTTTTTTTTTTTTTTTACCAATGTCATTTGCATTGATATTTATGGACAAGCCCAAAAATTTATCATTGAACAAAATATACGCATATAATTATTAAATTAAAATTTAGGGTTTAAAATTACCTTGCAGGAAAGACACGATTCTTTCCTATGGCATAAACACCAGAATTCTTCAGTTGATTAGAGCTTCGTGCTGATAACGTGTTGTAAATCTAATCCTTCGTATATCGCAGATAAACAATAATTAAGAGAAAAATAATAGAGGGAACAAGATGGAGAGAAAATAGAGAATATTATTAATCATTGATGTGTGGAGAATTACAATATGTTGTCCTATATATAAGAATGAAATCATATCTTCTATATAAATCTAGAAAGATATGTATATATCTCTAAAGTATATCTTAAGTAATGTCCATCAAATAAATATATTTATAACAACAATGATTGCACTAATTGAGAGAATAGAATGAGAAATTTGAGATTGAGGTGTGGAAAATATTGAAGGAAAGGGGGGTATTTATACAAAAAAAAAATGAAGTTTAAAAATTCGTCCGAACCACCGGTTTCGGTTCGGAACCACCGGTTCAGAGACACGTGTTTATTTTGTTTATTTTGCATATGTTTTCTTTGGTCAACAAGAACAATAATTTGCTAACACCACTGCTTTAATTACTAATAGTCTCAACAAGGAGAGGTCGCAATGGTTGCAGATCTTGCTACTCCAGCGTACAAACTTGAATTAGCGTCTGCTGTTCCATCTGTTGGCTTGGTCAGTAATTTTTGGTTTGGGATTCTTCAGCATTTCACGGTTAACTTTGTTCGACTGGTTAGCCAACTATTTATTAATTTTTTCTTATTGCAGCCAAAAGCCTCTGTCAAATTTCCTCTTGGTGAAGTTTCATTAGAGGAGAAAGAGATGGAGGAAGGAGAAGAACAGAAAAGAACTTTATCAGTGAGTGGGATCCTCAAAAACAATATTCTCAATGGAATGTGCACTGCTCAATATGATGAAGAAAATCTGGATCTAAGATATGCATTTTAGGTATTTCATCTTTACATTGTTTAGGGAAATGTTCTTGGCCCCGTCAATGGTTTCTATAAGTTAATGAAAACCAAATTTGTCTGATTTTACACTTTATCCAAACTATAAAATCTTCAACTTTAGTGAATGTCTGTCTTTCGTTTCTTTTAATTTCTTACTTGACACATTAATGACCTTGTTCTAACAATCAACAACTAATATATTGATGAGTTTATTTTTTAAACTTTCACTTGTAGGATGAGCAACTAACTTTCATTCCAAGCATTTCTCTCCCTTCAAATGCCTTTTCATGTGCTTTTAAGCGGAGATTTACTCCGTGGGACAAGTTGAGGTCTCTCTCTCTCTCTCTTACTGTCTTGAATAATGCAGCAAGCCTAAATTGTTATATTCTGGGGTATTAAGAATCTATTTTTGCTTCACTTGAAGTCTTCATGGGGCTTTTCTGCTCTTTCTGTGGACTTTCGATGACTCTGAATTCATGTCAATGATTCTTTATGTATATAGTGAGATATGATTGCTCCTATGCACTTACTCCACTCATGATCTTAGTTGCAAATTTCTCTACTCCTTTCATTTAATGTAGATGTAGATGTAGATTCTATTATTTGGATCGATGGTTTGAAATCTTGTAGGGCATGAGTTCAACACAGCTCCTGCTTTCCCAAAACCCCATTCGGCTCTATTGCTCTGTTTCCCAAAAAAGGGTGCTTAGCAACCTACTGGCTGCCCACCTGGCGCCAGTAGGTGGCTAACCACCCTTTTTAATTTATTCTATGTGGTAAAAGAAATGAAATAAGTAGTGAAAACTCTAAACAAGATTCCTTGAATGATTGTATAACGTTAAATCTGAAGGATTGATAACATTTGAACTTTTTTATTTTAATTTTTTGAAAGTATTTTGTGATGATTTAATGACTTTTCATGATTCCTTTCCAGTTTTTGGGATGATTTGAATTTAGAAATACTTGTGTAGGATATTAGATATAAATTAATCAATCTTTGCTTTGTTGTGCCTTTTAAAGATTTCGTTTGGTTGTTACTTTTTTGTGCTTATCTTCTTTGGGTGTTGCTTTTTTATATTTGTACTTATCTTCTGATTTTGGTGGTTATATATTTTGAGGTGTAAAAAATAGGTTGGTCGGCTTATGTGCTGTCTAAAGGGTAGAAACCACCTAGGCAATGCACATATCTGACCTGGGCGCCTGAATAGTGACTAGCGAGTAATGCAATAACTTTGAAATTCTTTCTAGGGTTTGCCATTAATTTGTAGATCTGCTATTGATGAGGTGGGTTGGACCAACAAGTTAACTGTCTCTTTATATGGTACAAAACATATTAAATAGGGTAGTGATTATATGGTCTTTAATTACTTATCTTTACTATCTAGAATATATAGGTTACATTTAATTTACTGCGAGAATAGATTGGTCATCTTTGTATAAATATGTGGTTTGAGTTGAATGACACAACACAATACAGAGACTTCCTCTACATATGTTTTCATTTCAATATTTTTTGATTACAATCTTGGTATGATTGGGTTTCAGATCACATCTAATCAAAGATCAAACTGCAGCACCAGAAAAATCATAGGAAAAGTGACTGAGCATATTGATACCCTGATACTTCATGGAGACATATATAGCATTTTGGCTGACGCTGCCAATAATTGTCCATTACTTCGTCCATAATCATTACCAACAAGAATGCTTCGCCGTCTCTATAGGAGATGTGCTATTTATAGCACTAAATCATTGGAAAACCAATTTAATGACTATGATTTCTTTGTTTTTTTTTTTTTTGGTCAGCCACTTGTACCACTTCGACTCAAACAATTGGAGTGCTTTCTATTTTTATTTGTTCCTTTTTCCCTCGTAAATGAAATATATAGATGTAATGATTTTCACCTTCTTCAAAAGTTGTAATTTTTGGTACAGATTCTTTTGGTTATTATTGTTTTGGTTGATCTCAAATGTATCCATTTGCCATTTTAGAGTTTGAAGCTCTCAATGAGAGAATTAATCCCATATAGGTGTGTTTAGATGAGCTCATGACTACAAGTTTTGGATTTAAATCTTGTCAATTCTTTAGATTGAGCTACCATTAGAGAATTAGCTACTTGTGATTTTAATCAATTATTCTGAAAGCTTTGAGCTATTATTTTAAGGTTGGGAAGTGTTGCAAGGAACATGCTCTTGAGAGAGAATTTCATAATTTTGCTTTGATCATATATTTTAGGGCTAACTGCATAAAAGCCACATTTGACATTTAAATAGCCAGATTGAATATAATTCACGAATTACTTCACTTATTTAATGCAATATTGTATTGATTTCTTTAGGGCTAATAGTTTTTGAAATGACATGATAATCTAATACAAACTCGTACAATAACAATAATAATAATAAGGTCAAATATGACACGAACACAATAATTACATGTTAAGAACATGAACTCGTTTACCTGTTAACACCAAACGAAAATTACCTGTAAATAAATGATAATTATTTGTTAACACGAAACGATAATAGCCTGTTAACATGATACTAACACGAATACGAGAATCTTTTTAGAGAGACAGTAGGTAACATGAACATAATATAATTATCGGAGAATATGATATATTATTGGATAACACCACCCGATACAAACACAACACAAATTATTATGTTCTTAATAGGTCAATACGAAAACGATCCAACACATTTGAATTGCCAATTCTAGATTGGTCTCCTCTCTATAAAAAACGCTAATCAAGTTCAATTAGACTCGTGAGTTAATTAAATTAAGAATTTTAAAGTTCGATTGAGTTTAAAAGGAATTAATTTTAAGTTCTTTCAAACTTATCTCCAATAATTTATGAGCGGATTTGATTCATACTATTCCTAGAATCCTAATGCAGGTTGAATTTTCTACAAATGGAAAGATGGAAATTGATTTCAATTTAGTAAATTACCATGTTAGTATGTCGAAATTGAAAAAAAAAAAAGGATGAAATTTGGTGATCAAATATTATTATATCCACTGACTTATTTAAAAAAGCAATGAATAATAAATGGCATAAAATGAAGAAGCGTAAAAAGGGAGGACCCTCTCTCTCTCTCTCTCTCTCAAAAGGGCCTTTACAAACAAGGGCAGCAGAACAGATTCTCTCAACAGCTGTGAGCCAACCAATTCAAAACCTTTCATTGCATTTGCTGCTCTCAGAGCAACTCCAGCCCACCTGCAAACTCAAACGCAAACACCAAATTTTCAAAAAAATTGATCCAACCCTACTGCAAACCAGTACAGCAAAACCCAAAATTTGGTGTTTCTCTCTCCTATTGACGCAAATATGCGTCTCAACTGTTCAAAACGCATTTTTGTTTTCAAATTTATTAAATGCCCCTCATGTTTTATAAATTTTATATATTTGGTTTTTAGTGCTTAAATAGTTTGAGATTTACAGCTTTAATTATTTCATTCATTTGTTTTTATGTTGTATTTATCTGTATATATATATTTTATTATTTATCATTTTTATTAATTATAATTAGTTTTAGTTTAATTTTTTATATTAATTTATTTTATCTATGTATTCTACTTGTGTAAATTTAGTTATAATTGTAAATGCACAATTAATAATATTTTTTTTATTGTCAATAATTGATTTACACATGATAATTTTATTTTATTTGATATTAATAAATGGCTCAAATTGCAAATTTGATAAATTATTGGTAGAATTTGAAAAGTATAAAAAGTTGTGGGAAAAAGAATATGCTAAAAATATTCTTTTGAGTTTGAGTTTGGTGTTTTGGGTTGGAGATAAATTACTGTTCGATTGGACATTTACTGCATTTTGGGTTTGAGTTTGGTGTTTTGGGTTGGAGATGGCCTCATTAGAAATTCTCATCTTCTATAAGAAAAGCCAAACCAAGATTTGTACAAATTAACCACTGTGTTTCCCTAAGATAAAGTTGAGGACCAATGGCGACTCCATCTTTGAGACCTCCCAATCTTGATTCTTTCAAACTCTCTCACTTCTCCACAGCAATCCCCATTACAGCTAGTGTTAGTAGTTTCACCCATTTTGTTTCTGTCTCATCCCCTTCGCTTGCTCGTACAAGCTTTGGCTCTTGTTCACGCTCCACTTATCTCCGGAGAAAAAAGGTATTTTGTTTTAGTTTCCCCCTTTATTTGGGGCCCATTTCCTTTATTCTTCGTGTTCGTTTATGGCATGTGTGGATATGTGAATTTTATATCAATGTTTTGCCCTTTTCTGGGATATGGGTTACACAAATGTTTTTGTTGAAGGGGAGAAAGATTTCATTTTTGGATAACTTGGTGGATTTTGTGCTGCGGGCTTCTTTTTATGTGATTGATTATTATTATTATTATTATTATTGTTATTTTCCTAGATCTCGATTTGGCTATTAATGGATAAGCTTCGATTGCAGATTTGATTTTTGTAGTGCTGATCTTATCAAGGGAATTTTCTCCATTTAAAAACATTTGGGAAATGTGAGGAGATTTTTTGATCGTTTGATGAATTACTATATTCTGAGCTGATTGCAGACCCAGAAGTAATTGTTTTCTGTTACACGCATAGTTACACAGTTGTCATGTCTTACATCAAGCGAGTTTTGTTGTTAAAAGTGGATTCGATGTAGCTGTTTTCTGATTTGTTGGTGAACTATGCAAATAATGGTGGAGTTCTACATTCTGTTTGTATTTAAGTTATCTGTTAACCTAGTCTGCGATAGACAATAATTTGTGAAATTTATATGAATTTGTTAGTAATGCTGGAATGACCTGATTTTGCTCAATTATATGTTTACTATTTTAATAAATGTGAACTTGAGAAAGTTCATTTTGGAGAATTTTTACTTTTTTTTTTTCTGTAAAAATTTTCCTTTTGCTTCATATTTGGAGTATTGATATGCAGTTTTGAGATTTTTGTATTTTAATGTTGATTACAAAATTACATATTTTTTTTCTTGCAATGGTATTGGCACATTCAATCATTAATAACATTGGTAAAAGGATGATTATTCGTGATTAGTTGGATGCTTCGGGGCTGAACCTTTTTTTTAATTGAATGATAATGCACTTGCCGCTTAGATGTGAAAGAGAAAAAAAAGAAAAGAATGGACTATTGTTTTATGTGAATCTAAATGTGTGAACCATAGTTTCACCTTGTTAGCAATGAAATGGATATAAACATAACAACATAATTCTATTAAGATGTTAGAAAACATTAGCGATGAGAACAACAATTTCCACCTTTGAGCTGCATAATTGTTCATGTTTTAAAAGTATTGTGACTGCTGGTCTGTTCCTAACATGACTCTGGGATCCTGAACATTAGATGGCAGGCTACTCCTTTGTGACATATGCGAAAATTGTCCATGCCTTAGTAGGAGAATATATTAGTTTATAAAAAGACATCCATTTATGTTTTTGTTGGCCCTTGTGCGCATATTATTCAATATCTTGGTATGCAAAAACTGTCCATGTCTTAGTAGGCAAATATATTAGTTTATAAAAAGATATCCATCTATGTTTCTTTTGGCCCTTCACCCTTGTGTGCATATTATTCTATATTGTTGGGAAATCTGGCTAAGTTTCCTTTCCCTCAGTAGCACTCATAGAAATGTTGTGATTTTGATTAAGGGGCGGCGCACGAATCACAAGGCTATTTGTTAGATCATAGTTTTGGTGCATCAAATCCTAAGTCCTACCAGCGTCAGTTTTGTCTCTAGAATAGCTCTAGTCTCAAATGTAAAGTCCTGTTTAGGTCTTTTGAGTTGTAAGTCGTAGCTGATCAAGACTCATGCTGGCTACTGTTCACCAGCATGAGATGTGCTTACCAGTTGAGAGAAGTCTCACCAGCAAAAGCGACTGACAAAGACTCATGCTGACACTGTTCATCAGCATGGAATAGAGCTATTGATTGGTTACTGTTCATCAGTTGGGAAGATTTCACCAGCAGGAGGCTGAGAAATCTTACCAGCAGAATATGTGTTCTGGCTGACACTATTCACCAGCGGTGAAGCCACCAGTCATGGGAGATTCCAAGGGTTAACATCAGACATATTGGTAGACTTAGATTGTGCCAGCGTAAGTCACCAGCAGAGACTGCCAGCACAAGATCACCAGAATGATCTACCAGTCGGATGTTACCAGCAGAATTCAAGATTCGCTCTCCCAAAGACTTAGAGACAAAAAGAAGATTCGTCGAGGAATAAACTGACAAGAGGACTTCCTTAAAAGTCTATCAGTTCAAGACACCAGTTCCGATTCCTCGTACTGACTTAAAGAGCCGTTCTGACACAAAGAGATCTGTGTCAGATAAAGTGGACAAAAGCATGGCGCCTTCCGGAAATTCCTACCTGCCGCCGTCAGAAGGACATGCGACGACAGAGACTTTTCCGGATGTGTCCAAACGGCTAGTAGATTTGAATGGGATCCCTCGTCTATAAATACCTGGGATCCATCAACATTCAATGTTCTTGGCCGACTCTTCACCTACCGAAAGACTGAAATTTATTACGCTCAAGCAAGTAAAAGCATACAACTTTCGAGGCCTCTCTAAAGGCTATCCGTGTGTTGATTTATTCAAACACGAGACTTCAAGCTTCCAGCTTGTAAGTTACAGATCTCTTTGGTGTTCTTTCTCCTCCGAGGAAGTTCACAGCAGCTCTTGTGCCAGCCAGCACTTGAGTTATTACGGGCAGTTTGCCGCATTGAGAAGACTCGTTCTTGGGAGAACTCAACACCCAACCAGTCAGAGGAGGAGGTTGAAGTGACGTGCTCGCACTCCATCCATCTGACGAGAGCTGAAGAAGGACAAGGACCGGGAGCGGTTGATCCAGTGGACTGGTAGACGGGGCATCTACCAGCTGGAGATAGATCGTAGGAACTTTGTACCTGATTGCTCTTATAGTGAATTTCCAGTGAGTCGACTGGAGAGTGGACGTAGATCAGTTGATCGAACCACTATAAAAATCCTTTTGTCTTTATCAGCTTTCTGCATTTTCATACTGATTTGAAACCCAGCACTCAAGTGCTGGTGTATATCTGAAAACTGATATAACTGTGCAAACAAGGCTAAGATATTCTAAGTCTTGAGCTACCAGCTGACCAGCCAGTCGCCAGTCAGCTGAGTACTCATAGTGCCAGTTGACTTACCAGCTGACAAGGTCCCAGTCAGCTGAGTAACCAGCAGAGTGCAAGAAACGAACTAATACATTTTCCGCTGCCAAGTTATACCCTGATAAACCGGGACCAACATATATCTTGGTTGAAGGTGTTTGTAATGTCATTAAGTTTATTGGATTTGGCTAATTGTCTTATATTGTAAAGTTTTTGGATACCATCAATTATTAATTACATTAATAGGAGAGTTGAGGTGGATCAAAAGGCATTTTGTCCACACATCAACGTGTAAACATTCCTTTCAAGCAAATTTGGCTGAGTAATGTAGGATCTGCCCAATTATTTTAGCCATAATCTGTGTGGTC
Source organism: Plectranthus barbatus (assembly GCA_026898455.1). Taxonomy (NCBI): domain Eukaryota; kingdom Viridiplantae; phylum Streptophyta; class Magnoliopsida; order Lamiales; family Lamiaceae; genus Plectranthus; species Plectranthus barbatus. The sequence goes on from JAPKLW010000329.1 coordinate 273,453, forward strand.
ACTGCTACACTCCATTCGACATACACCTTCTTAATTGCATTAATGATTTAATGTAAAAGAAGTTAAAAAATAATTAAAAGTAAATGTTATTTCTTGAGATAATATTTGCCAACATTGAAAGAAAAGGCTGAAGTATGAAAATGCCTGCATATGAGATCATTGTGATTAGCAATGTAGAATATTGCATAGAAGTTGGGAGCCTCCACTTATATGCCCATCCACACTTCCACAGGGATCCAATGTGGGGCATCATAATATAGATTTTTTGGTCCATTGGATAACTTTAAATTTGTGCTTTCTATGGTTCTGTGCATGATTTGTTTTCTATACTCTCTTGATTTCATCTGCAATAATAGTGTTTTGTTTCTTAGTAATAAATTTAAGTAACAAAGGATGGAATGAGTTCACATTGAATGCCGAAAAAAACGAAAAGCTTGATACACATGTCTCTTCTATGTCTATTTAAATGTCCATTTTCCAGTAACAACCTCACCAATATTTATCTATCTGGAATAAAAAAGCCATTCATTTTATGGTATATATTCCGTGAATCAGTTGGTTTTCACTAATGATTTACTACCAGGGGGCTGTGTTTTCTATGTGCTGGTATAGTTGCTTTGTGGTTATGAGGGAACACGACAAAGTATAGAGGATTTGGGAGATGGATACAAGAACGAGACCCAGATGATAGGTTCAGATGAAGAAACCTCAAAGCGGATTCCAACTCAAGCCCAGTCTCTTGTTGAAGGATCTGGAGCCGTTTTGGTGTCCGAGTATAAACCTGCAACTGATGTAGACTACTTGCAGGTATGCTGATATCCAATTCTTAATTATGTTTTTAAGTTTAAACTTCAATCTTTTATGTGGGTATTTCTTGTGTAGCTCATTTTACTCAACTTGAATTGATACATACTCCCTCCGTCCCTTTTTAATAGTCTGATTTAGTTTGGGCACAATAACCTAGGCATGTGAGTGTAAAATGAGTTGAGTGGAATTAATATTTTATTGTTGTGTGTGAAAAAATCACAATTTTTAGAAACAAAACTATTAAATTGGGACGTATGAAAATGGAAAACAAGACTATTAAAATGGGACGGAGGGAGTATTTGGGTTGTTCATATCTTCTATACGCACTGTATGAATCTTCATATATATGTAGCAATTTAATTATTACCTTATTACACAATAATGGATTTTTGCAAAAGATTAAGTCCTTCTTGCTTCTAAATTTGCAACCGCATGATTGAGTCGGAGTTATTTGTTGAATGCCTTCTCCATTGTTACTTCCCTAATTAGTTTATAGTTAGTATAATACAAGAGATAATTTTTCTGATTGACCCATGTTGAATATATGAGTCGTTTCTCAATCATGATTTGGGTTAAGCTTCAAAATATCATTCAACGTCCATGATGATGATGATAATGATAATGTATCACTGGGTTTTAAAAAGCGCGAGGCGAGGTGAGGCGACAAGGGTGCGAGGCGTGAGGTGCGAGGCGACTCAGGACAAGGCGAGCGCCTCAAGGACCCCCCTTTAAAAAAAATATACATAATTATATGTAATTACTCATACTATATATCGTGTCATTAAACAAGGTGCAGTAAGAAAGTAATTACTAACAAGAGCTGCAGCAGGGCTGTGGCTAGGCAGTTGACGTGCAGCGGGTCTGGGGCCTATGGGCAGCGACGCGGGCGGTGGGTGAGGGTCTGGGAAGCAGCGCCAGCGGTGGGTCTGGGCAGCAGCGCCGGTGGGTGAGGGTCTGAGAAGCAGGGACGGTGGGTGAGGGTGAGGGAAAGGAAGGGAGTCGACAAGATAAAAAAGAAAAAAAAAATACTTAACGATGCTGCAGGCTGAGCGACGGCGACCGGGCGACGTGGGATGGCCGGCGACGGTGGCGCGCAGCGGCTGGCGGGCAGCGGTGGCGGAAGGGAGCGGCCGGCAGCGTGGGGTGGGTCGGTTGGGTTGGCTTCAGAACGTGCGATTTCGCGTGCGTTTTTTCTTTCGAAATTAGGAACGAGGGTTGGGGTGGGTAAATTTGAATTTTAGGGTTTTATTTTAAATATTAAAAAAGAAAAAAAAAACTGAAATGGCAGTTTCCACGAGGCGATGGCATCCTCACCTGGGCGCGCTTCGCACGCCTCGCCGCGCCTCGGGCGCCTCCACCGCGCCTCACGGACCCTGCGCGCATCACACCCATTGAGGCGATCGGCCTGTTTCGAGGCGCGCCTCCTCGCCTAGGCGCGCCTCGGGCGCGCTTTTTAAAACACAGATGTATCATCACCATTCCCATAAGGCTCAAACATTGAAGATTAGGATTTCGTTTGCTCTTGGCGGATTGTGTGTAAGATGTATAATGGATTGTTATGTTTTTATTTCAGGAATTACTGGCAATTCAACAACAAGGGCCAAGATCGATTGGCTTCTTTGGGACACGAAACATGGGGTTTATGCATCAAGAACTCATCGAGATTCTCAGCTATGCGTTAGTCATAACCGTATGTTCTTGAGACCCAAAATCTTGAAAAAGGAATGTCAATCCCCGATTTTTTTTTTTTCAGTTTTAAAATCCTAGACCCAGTCCCTCTTTATCAGTTTTCTTCTCTTTATTTCTCAACCGTGGTTTTGGGAGGTTTAAGATTCTTGATCTTTTCCTCCTTTAACCCTACCGCACCTTCTCTACACAACATATGTAATATGCATTTGTAACACATATATTGTTGAGCACATATGCACAAGTGTATATTCTTTATAAAAATATTCCATAGTATCTGAGCAATTTTATACATACAGCTAAATGTGCTAAATGTTCTCTTTCACACACAATACGCACACCTATGTGTGTGTGTGTGTATATATATAAATCATCATCAATTTCTTGAAATAATCTTACTCAGTAACACACATTGAATAGACACGATTTACATCTCTAGTCAAACCTTTTCCAAAACATCCAAACAAATACACCTTAAAACATTAGTGATCTGCCACTTAAGCATTGTAATGAGCTCTATTTGTCTAATTTTCTTATTTACTTACCCTTTTAAATTCTTATATGTCGCTTTCATTGCAGAAAAACCATATATTCACATCAGGAGCTTCAGGGACTAATGCTGCAGTCATTAGAGGAGCTCTTCGAGCTGAAAAACCAGAGCTGCTGACTGTGATATTGCCACAAAGTTTGAAAAAACAGCCTCCAGAGAGTCAGGAGTTACTTTCTAAAGTAAGAAACAGAGTTTATATTTGGTTTGATAACTGTGATTTTAGATTGATATCTCTGTCTCTCTCCATGAAACCTTGTATGAACATGAAATAACCAAACTTTTCCCCTCACACCTCTTGTTGCAAATATTTGTTGCACATCAGAATTGTTGGACTATATAGTCTTCAAAAACGTAGTATGTTGGGACATACTTGCGCAGAATCTGATCTGATAACAGTGAAAAAATGCCATGCTAGTCTTGAGTTTTAGGCATTTATCATAGTTTCAGTGTTTTCTGTTTCTAGGTTGCTCGGTGTTTTTTATTACAGATTTTTTGTTCTTCTTATTGACGACCATTATGGGTATATTTTCTGAGATCTTACTTTTTTTTTTAGTCCCATGTTGAATGTAAACACCACCATTTTTTCATTAATCATATCATCTTGGAAATTAGAAGAAACTAAGATATGAAGATTTCTGATGCCATATTAACTTTTACTTTTAGGCTGTGTAGATATTATTTCCTAAATCCCAATAATCATTCTTTTCTACCTTCACTTTCCTTTCCTTTCCTTTTTCGTGTTTACAATTTTTGGTTTGCAGGTACAACGTGTGATAGAGAAGCCTTACAATGACCATCTTCCCTTGATAGAGGCTAGCAGGTAGCATTTCTTTTACATGGATGTTTCTCCTCGTAGATACCTAACATGCATTCTCATGAAGCAAAATTAACAAAATCTACACCTATCATATGCATCTGTTGATCTCGTCTTGAAGTGGATCTGTGTTCCAACACACCAATCTAAATATGTACTGAATTTACCTACAATCCCAAATCAAGATTTCACTGTTTCCTGTTCACTTCACCAGGAGAGAAACATTCTTGCATGAATATTCTATTTTATAGAAACCCGATTAGAAACTATTGGCAACTTAGACATGTAGCAGTGTAGTTTACAGAAAATCACAGAAACCTGATACTTTGAAGGAGACAAACTTTAGCCTGATTTCGCAGAATATGATACGAGTTTTTCTTAACCGCGTTGTACCCATGATCGCAGGCTGTGTAACATGGACATCATCTCCCAGGTGCAGCAGGTGATCTGTTTTGCTTTTCACGACAGTAGGTTGCTCATGGAGACCTGTCAAGAAGCCAAGAACATGCGAAAGATTGTTACCCTGTTCTATCTGGATTGATGGTGACTCTCTATTCGCCTCGTGCATTGCAGATGCTGAGCCTGAAACCTCTCTCTTGCTTGTAGAGTAGAATGCACAAAACAGATGCCCTTTTTTTCCCTATCATTTCCAGAGGAATTAGTGAGTATATTGGCTTATTTTGGCCCCTCCTTTAGATGATGGATTCATCATCTTGGCTACTACTACATACCAAATGCTCAAGATTTTAGGGAATATGAAATCATTTGCAATGTCTCATAGCAGCTACAAATCAAGTATGTCTTGTTTTCCCATAAAATCTTATGTTTTCATTTTTTTATCCGCTCAAATTTATTTACTTTAATAAGAAAACACTAGTCATAATGGCTTAATAATGGAATAATGTGTAAAGTATGGATGATGTCTTCATTATTCTAAAATTATTATTATGAGAATAGTCTAATCTATTATTATACAAATTTCCAGTACCACTTTTAGAATTCCAGAAGTTCTGAATTTCGGGTTTATTTGAGTGTTTTTAAGTTCAATAAATAATATAGGCTAAAGCCTCCATTTTTGCATGTCTAAAAGGCATAATCCTATCAATAACCTTGTTTAAATAGTTTATGGATATAATTGGTTTTCTAAATGTTTATGGATAGATAACATGGATAAATGTGCAGTTTCTCCATTTGATGGAATCATGAAATTAATTATTAAACCAAACTCATTCATAAAATAATCAAAATCTTTGTAAACCCTGGCCGACTAAATGATACTTAATAATACTAATCTTAAGCATTAGAAATTAGTTTTTTTTAAAAACATGTAATAACAAAATAGAAATTAAACACAGTGTGTTGTATGCACACTAGGTGTTCGAGATCCAGTTTTAAAGTAAAATTTTGAATAAACCAATAAATATGGTTTAAAATTTTTTCGAACCAAATTAGCCAAATAATTTATCTAAACGAACCGTATAAAAACAGTTTGATGGTTTGAAATAAAATATATTTAACTTTCAACTATCTACTATAGAATATCGAGAGTGGAGACTTTAGTTGATTTATAGAAAAGTAGAGCTTAAGTGTAAATTAATTGATTTATATTATTTGTTATTGCTTATTATAATATAATTTTAATTTCAAAATCTTATTTTTATAATTTAATGTAATATCAAAAGAGACATGTAGGTCAATTATAGTAAATTTTTAACCTTAAAATTTCAAAAGCAAAATCAAAAGAGACATGTAAATTATAATAAGGATGTTAATACTTATTTCGATTTAAAAAACCATAATAAAATTATAATCTTTAATATTAATACTCACTATTTATTATTATTTTTGATTTGAAAAATTTAAAATTAAAACTAGACTATGTTGACAAAGAAATTTGAATATGAGTCAATTGTATGAAAAGATAGGGACTTACCAAGTAAATTACAACTTATACTTATGAACTATAATATATATATGTACATTTACGACCGGTTTAAGCCTTCAAACCGTAACCACTCTAATTTTAACCGACTTGAAAATTTTTAAACTATCAGTTTGAAAATTAAATTTCAAACCGACCAAATTAATACGGTTTGACGGGCCAAATCATGAACACCCTAATGCACACACACATAGTTGCTCTTGAACTTGAGATACATTTATGCCTACCAATTTTTATACAACTGTGAAATGCTAATAAGCATCAGAATTCCTAGTAAACAAGAATCTTCATAATATGCACATCTTTAGCAGAATATACAAGTTCTCACCAATATGCAAATACTGGAACAGAAAGACTACCCATCGTACACTATCAAATCAAAAAACAACGCCAGCCATCTGAAAACTTCAAGATACAGTGTGGAATCGCGTTGAAGTCGAATGTGTGATGCTGGCTGAATGAACTCCCTCCATTTCAAGCAGGTAAGGGTTCCTCCATAACTGCAGTCATGCAAAAAGGTATATTCAATTGGCTGGCCTTAAAACAGAGATAGAGAGAGAGAGACCTTTTGTAGGTTGAGAAGAAATCTGAGATGAAGAATGTGGAGCTGCTTTTGGGATGGCTGGAGCTTTGGTTGGCACGTCAGGAAGGTCCAGATCCTCTTCTTGTTCTTCAGTGGAGGGTGCTTCAGGCAGATCCTGGAGGGTCATCTGTACAACAACAGGATGATATTATAGTTTAGTATTTTTAGTTAGTGTGTGAAGTATTTGAATATGGTGAGATTCCCTTGTCAGCTTAACTCACCATTCAAATCTAAGGTGTCAATTGTATAAAAAAGGATGACATACCACTTCATATGGTCTTATGTTTGATTAGTTTGGACGTTTAATTTAATTGGATATGATGTTAGCTTCAGTTCTTTTCGAAAACATGCGTATATATATATGATAAAACTACGAACTCAGCACAAATAGGATGAAAATGATTTATATGAATATGTTAATCTGGCAATTGAAGCAGTTATGGTATAATAATGGCATAAAACATATATATATATATATACCTGAGCTTCTAGATTCTCAAATTCTGATAAAACTTCCTCTTCATCTTCTGCTGACAGCTTCTCTCCCAAAATGGTACTAATTTCCTATACTCAAAATACAATAATTATCAAAGAGCTGGAGAACGACTTCTCATAGATATCTAGGCGTTAAGCTTTGTGACCGAATTGAGCACAAGTTATTCTTGACGCTGCTGTTTGCTTGCAATAATTCATGTCATATTGATAGATACTAAGGGACTGCTCATGTCTAGCTATAGTGCTTCAAATGGAGGCCAACCGGTTAAACAAATCTAGATTCACTAGGCTAGACTTTTAGCATGCTGTCTTGTCCATTTGGTCTATGGCCAAAAACAAAAGATATATATCTTCATTTATCATAATACAAGCATAAAGATTTAGTACATTATTAGCAGAGTGCCTGGTTTGGTTGATAAGAATATAGAACTCTCTAATTTTAACAAGGAAAGAAAATTCTCTGATCAACCATATGATTCAGCACCAGAAACTGCACATAACTTAGCAATTAAAGATGAAACATTGTAGACAGATAGTATACACAAAACATACTCCTCATCTAATGGAAATGAACTATGTTGCAATATCTGGCGCAAAACTCACATCTTGATAAGCTTTGGCCTCGGCAGTATCGTCCATCAGTTTTTGAACATCATCTAGGTTTATCTCACTTTGTATTGCTTTAACCGCCTTATTTCCAGATACCAAACTATCAAAAACTGCCTTTTGCTTGCTTGCCAGTTCAACATCTGCTAACTAACAAAATGCGCCTAAACTATAATTCGTAAATATTGAAGCACACTGAAGAAAACTTGAACGGAGTAACTCACTTGCTGCTCTACATTGATAAGCCAACCATCGACTTGCTTTAATAGGTCTTCTTGAACCTTCTTCTTCTTCAATGCTAACAATGCCCTGTCTTTTTTCTTTTCCCCAAGTAAATCTTTTGCAGCTTGCCTCTCAGCTTCAATGACAGCCTCTAGCTGTAGGTATTGACGACAGATATATTACAACATGCAAATAGCATCAAAGCAATTCACACTGTGAGGTGGCATGATAGATGAATGATTGTACCAAAATTCAGGACTTAATATAAACAGCCAACTGTGGTTGTAAAAATTTTCAATGAAGTCATCAAAAGTTTGATAGAAAGTAATGTTAGTTGATGAATACTAGAAATCATTGCCAAATCTGAAATGTCTCACATTGGTTAAAGTTGTATGAACCACCATATAATAGTGAACCCGCTCTTTAAAAACTAGTTTTGTAAGCGTAAGTAGAACCTAACACCAAATGCAGAATCTCGGGCCTTTACTTATGGCTAGCAAAATACCACAAGCTATGTTAAGATTTGCTGAAAAGTAGAACAATTACATGTTATTATTGAATGCTAATGTACTATTCCTTTCATCTGCAGCAATTCGGACAACACATAAAAAAAAAAAAAATACTACAGAAGCTCTATATCTATCGTCTAGTGCAACAAGTTACAGATAACCATTCTTTGTAGGATTTCCATTACCAATAAGCAGCATCCCATCAACAAAAGGCTGAAGTTAATTATAAAATGCAAGAAAACTCAACTTCAACAATTCAACACAAATTGAAGAGCGTTATTTGCAGAGCAACTTTTAGCTAGGAAATCTTAAAATACGGTTTTTAATATTAATCCATTAATTCACATTGCGAATTAGCAGCCTCATTAACATAAAAAATTATGAATTCAATAAAACCCTTTTACATTAATTTGAGAAAAATGGATTAATTAAACAATGATTGATGGTGGAGGAAATCGCACCTGCTGCTGATATTGGCCAAGCTTACGCCTCTGAGTTTTGAGTGAAAGGATGGCTCTATCTACCTCCGTGATGATCGGTCGCTTCACAAAAGCATTCCCCATCTTCGCTCAATTTCTTTTTCCAGAAAACATCATCAAAGTTACAAGTAAAACATATAGAAATTTAGGCTACCATAATATTTTTTTTTTATTTTTCCCTCAATCAATGTACGGAGAATATTTATTTATATGTATTGAGAATTTAATATGATTGTATGAATTTCAATCAGTTCTACATTTGGGAAATAATCTTCTTCCAATGAAAATAAAAAATATAACTATTTCGTCAAATGAAAATTTCAATTTATGTGGATCTCAAGTTCCATTTAGTACGGTCTAACCATCTAGTTGAAAAGGATTTCTTATATTATAATGCAAGAAAGAATGAGGACAATAAATGAATTCAACTGTAAGGTCGTCTATTACACGAATCAAAACTATTCGAGTTCATAATCAAATTCGTTAACTAAACTTTATTAATTAAGTTAACCTTGATATAATAAGACTCATTTATTGGAAAAACACAGTAGCAAACAGCCCGTTATTCAGTTACACAAAAGCAAAAGTGGAAAAACATTGCAGTGTAATACATCATCATCAATCAATCCACTATGAATGGCTTGACTTCCTCATCTTGCTCAAAGCAGCGCATGTCGTTTTCGTACAAATACACCCACCCTTCAATCCCCTCGCCGTCTTTCCTGCCCATCACCGCCACGGTGTTGCTGCGCGGCCGCTGCGGCCTCATGAACGCCCAAACCGGCTTCCCCTGCCCGAAATCAGCCTCGTTGAACTCCAGCTCACTGCAATCCGAAAACATTAGGAAATTTGTCTCAGGTTTCTGAAACGATTTCATCAATCCCCCCAAACTATTCTTGATGATCTCGCGCCCGTCTCTCTCCGCCGACAGTATTTCCACGTGCTCGCCTACGCTCTTCGAAACAGCATCGACCATCAGATCGACCAGCTCCCCAATCCCGATCCCGCCGTCTGGCGCCGCCGCGCGCGGCGGCGTCAGCGAGGTGAAGCACAGATTCCCACAAGCGTGCTTCGGCTGAGGTGGGATTGTTTTTTCCCGCATGTTGACGAGTTGGAAAATGACGAAATCCCTGCATTTCCCGTGTTTCGCGCGGTCGACGCCGATCAGGGCCTTGGCCAGAACGGCCAACGCCACGGTCGCTTCTGAGATCTTCTCCCCACCGACTGACTTCATTTCCGATTTCAGCCTTGCCAGAGCTTCCTTGTCGAACAGCAGCCTTTTCACGAGAACCTTGTTGGGGTCGGCGGCGCCAGATCCCTTCATACTAATCCCGAAGTCGAGATCGGTGAGCGGGAGCAACCCCGGGAGATCGAATGTCGGGGTGATTCCGACTGCTTTCTTCACCGGATTACACGCGCTCGCCCAGGCGGCGATGAACGTGTCGAGCGCCGGCACGTCGAAGATCCTGTGGGAGACGCTGATGGCGACCGCCACGCCGCCGCACGGGAAATGCGTGGCCTGGATGGAGAGGAGAGCGGAGGAAGGAGCATCATCAGATCGGAAGTACTGGTCTGGATAGAGATCGCCGAGCAGGTCGGCGTCGGGCTTCGCAACGAGGTCCGGCAGGTCGATGCCCCGAGCTTGTGCTTCGACAAACTCGGCGCCCTGATCACTGCAATCAACCAAGCGATCGCTGTGGATGTATCTTCCGGCGAGAAGGTAGAACTGGACTAATGTTTTGGCCAGAGATTCTTCCAACTGCTCCGGCTTCGACTGGTAGAAGAGAACAACAGCCAGATTCATTGGAGAGAGAGAGTTGTCGAGGAAGGAGATTTTGTAGTGCTGGAGGCTTTGAGGGGTTGGGGTGTGGGGTTTTATCAGCTTGGTGTTCATCTTTTGGATCTTCATGTTTGTTGAACTCAGTTTTCAGTAAACACTCTTACACTCACAGATATCTATAGAGGGTGTAAGTTGTGTGCTTAAAGGGTCCATTTATACTAATTATCATATACATTATACTTTGAGAAAATGAGATGTGATTTGATATTAAAATTAAAGTTTATACTATCTCGTCTTTCGATTTGATAGTAACAACGATTGGGATATTAAACATTAATGATTAAAAAGTAAATATAATTCTTTAAGCATAATGACAAACTACTCCCTCCGTCCCAAGGGAATTGTCCCCTTGGGACATGGCACAATAACCAATGTAGTGGAATGTGGTAGAGATAGATAAAATTATTATTTTATTAGTTAGTGTGTAAAAACTTTCCATTTTAGGTAAGGGGACAATTCGTGTGGGACGGACGAAAAAGGAAAGAGGGACAATTCGTGTGGGACGGAGGGAGTATATTTTAAGCATAATTTATAAAAATAATTAAATATAAGTGTTGGATATAACCAAAATCGGCCCATCAAGGAAGCCCAACGAGAGGCTCATCAACATTCTTGCAGGCCAAACAGCGAACCAGCCCAGCTGGAAGCAACTAACAGATAAGGAGGAGCTTGACAAAAACAGTTCGATGAGAGCGAAGACACCCTTCCAGAGGGGCGGACGGGAAATGGACCACCCAACGATCGGAAGGGCTGCTCAACGGTCAAGAGAGCTGCCGAGCGACGTAAGGATAAGCTCGCGAGAAACTCGAAAACAATTGGAGACAGGTGTCGCAATAACCCAAAAAAATCGGAGGTCGCTACTCAACGGATCCATTGAAGATCCTGGGAACCCTAGTGCGCTCAGACCTCTATAAATAGCCCCTTGTAAACCAATTTTCGACATCCCTTCTTTACTATCGACTGCTCTCTAGACTCACTTCTAAGCTGTATCAACTAATTCTGTCAAGCTCGACTTCGTAGGACTAGCAACTCGACTGTGTAATCTGTAGCATCCCCTAACTGAATCTATTCTCATTCATTTATATTTTCGTTTTTCGTTTTATGCCCCATTTATTTTGCATATTATTTGCTGTCATTTCCTCCGTTATTCGGATCTAGAGTTCCCAGGGCCTGTATCCGTACAAAACTAACCTCAACAATAAGATTTTGAAAAAAAATCTACACTAGACCATTGATTTTTGACATTACTTTTGATATTGGATCTATTTCCTAAAGAAAATTATACATATTTTTTAATAAATAATAATTTTTAATCTCAAAATCAATATAAAAAATTAGATTATTTTCTATTTAGTAAAGATCTTATTCTTAATATTAGTCGGGGCGGCGGATGTAGTGGTAACCCCATTTTTTTCTTTATTATTTATTATATATATCTTTACATAATATACTCCTAATTTAATTTATTCATATATTATATCTTCAATTCTTATTCCCACTAAAATCTTTAATATATAATATATGGAGAACGTGCATGCAATATAAAACGGGCTTAAAAAAATGGCATGCCAATGTGAGAAAAAGAGGTAGCTGTCCGTCTAGGCGGTCGTTAGTGATACAAAAAATTATATTTTTAAGTATAAGTCTGAATATATAATTTAGTCAAACTATTTTATCTGGAGTTGGTCTCCTAAGAGACGGTCTAACTATTTTTTATTGTGAGACGGGCCTTAATACATCATTTCAATAAGTTAAATACATCATTTCATTTTTAAAAATTACATTATTTGCAACAAAGAAATACATCATTCGCAATAAAGAAACATATCATTTCATTACATTCGTCTCACAATAAAAATGGTGAGACATCATTTGTAATAAAGAAATACATCATTTCATAAAATTCGTCTCATAATAAAAATAATGAGACCGTCTCATTTGAGACTTTGCCTTTTATCTGATATTATATATAAATACGAGACTTATGAATATGTATCTAGAGACTAGAGAGTAGAGAGCCATTATTATTGAATATTTGCATCGCCCAAAAGTTGTGAAAAGGGACATGCAAATAAAATAATTAAATTATAAATATAGTTAAGCCAGCCGAAAATGACTCGGAGCTAGATTCTGGATACATTTAGGTATAACTACAAGTACTTTTGAATAGAGTCAAACTAGTTTAGATTCAATCTGATTATTATTAAGTCGATTTTTATAACAAAAATAAATAAAAATTACTATGAAAATATATAGCTAAGTTCGTCTTGCTTTCTTGAATTGTGTATAAATGTATGCCATGTGTTAAAAGAAAAACCTGAAAATCAATAAATTTTATTACTGAAATTTAGTTTGTTCAATATAGGATGACAATTTAGCTTGAAGTCTATAATTTGATCTGATTAAACCAAATCAAAATACGGATTAGAGTTGAAATATTTGATCTGGAAAAAATCTAGACTAAATAACTCGAGGACTGATGGAGCTGAACCCAAAAACCGACGAGTCGGCCCGATTAATCTTTTTATTAATATTTTTCTTATCATAATTATTGTTGAGGTTTGAATCGTAACGAATACAAAGTCCAAGGAATCGCGTGGAAAATAACAAAAAATAATCGAAAGAAGTTGTAAATGAATAAATACATGCATACAAATGAACAAGTAACCATATGCTGATCAACAAAGGAGGTCGAGATACAAGAGGAAGCTGGTCAAACAGTGTTTCAGCTTAGCAAATGAGCGTTTTTGTGCATAAAAATGAGCAGGGACGATAATGAAGAGGTCTCCCCTATTTATAAACTATAACAGGTCCAAAATACAAAGTAGACAACCCTAACCCTAGTCGTCGCAACTTCCATGATTTTCGGGGTGGTTGCAACAGTTGGACGAGATCATTGTTCATTTATCGAAACTACTTGGTCCTAACTATTTGCACGACCTTCTTTCATGACCTACTCCCACAACCAACTGTAATTGACCTTCTCTCACGACCAACTAAAGTTGACCTTCTTGGCCCCATTACAATAGCCCTTTTAATTTTGGGATGTATGTGCATTAGATAACAAAGTCGAAACAATTTTGTGAAATATTAAGTTTAGCTTTGTAGAGTTGATCATAGTCTTAATTGAGTTTGAAGTGCTGGGTTTCGAGTCACTGTGTTGAGGGAACTTGTGGAATAAGTGGCACCAATCCCGATGAATCTATATAATCTTGTGTTAGTAGTTTTTATGAGAATTCCATGCAGATAAGCTTCGGCTCTTCGCCCATCTCCGGAAGGATAGCTCAAGAGCTTAGTCATGGGCATGGAAACCATGTCATTCATTGATAAGCGCTTCATTGAACGGTCCTCTGTAAAAATCTTTGCTTCCGTGACAAGTATTTCGGCAGCCCCATAGGGTCTAGGAAGTATATGCCTCCCCATTGCTTAGACCCATGTTTTAATGAGGTATTCTTTGCAATTTTCTTGATTCAAGAGGTCAAAAGTCATAGTAAATCATTGGTTAAGAAATGTTATCAACAACCCTTTTAGATTCCTGGCAACTCAAAATTAAGAGTGACCAGGTTGTTAATCTCAGCTCTTTAGTTTGGAGTTCTGGTATTGTATCTTAGCTCCTCAATTTAGGAGAGCTGGTTTTTTTTTTCAGAGCTCTTCATTTTTTGGGAGTAGATTGTTTCTCCCAGCTCCTTGTGTTTTGGGAGTTGGTCGTTTTGTGCATAAAAATAAATAGAGATGAAAAAGAAGAGATTTTCCCTATTTATAATTTTAGGGGACTAAAATACAAGGCAGAAAACTCTGACCCTATCTGCCACAACTTCTATGATTTTCGGGGCGATTAAAATTGTTGGGCGAGATCCTCTGATGTGGAATTCACTTAACAAGAAAATAAATCACTCTCAAGAATAAAAATATCGAATCTGTATCTCTTTTCACCCGCTATATACTAGTTACTAATGAGATCTTTTATATCTAAGTGCGATATAATTGTTGAGTTGAGTTTCTAGTCTAGGCATTAGTAAAAATAGCTAAGTTGACTAACCATTTAACAATGAAAGCAATGCAATCAAACAAACAATCCTCTGACAACAACAATCAATTCAGCAATACAACACAATCTCATCAACAAATCACAAGATACCTCACAAAGGAATGGGAACAAAGATAAGGAAACTATGATATTGGAAAGAACATAGCAATGGACAATTGAATCTAGGTAGACCAATTTTTATCCCAAATGATGATACGATCCTCGTCGGAAGGTTTGGATCGCAGCCCAGGAACTCGAATGGTTCGACTCAGACACGATGCGAAAGCAAACTGAAATTGATAATAAGGGAAAATCCAACACCTTTAGATTCAAAAACCTTCAAGTACCGTGGTCTAAATTGAATCTCCTACGACCCAAAAAGCAAATTGATCCAACAATGATGGATATAGACAAAGACACTACCAACGGATATGACAGTCCGATTGATTAGTCGAGATTGAAATCCTAATTGATGAGTAGAATTTCAAAATTGAGCATTTCAGAATAAAGGAGAAAATCTCACAATTTTATTAAATTGAAAAACTGAATAAATTGTTCAATAACAAGGCCTATATATAGGCAACTCAAATCCTAATCTAATAAGGCAATTACATTCAAAAACTAAAGCCTAAATAATTCGAAATTCACTAATTAAATAAGACCTAACATATTGGCCCAAAAACTGACTAAATAAAACTAAGCCCAATCATTACACATAATTAAATTAATAACTTTTGTGCCTTCATTTAATTCTTCAACGAATGTTGACTTCTGGGAAATATTTGCAGCTCAAATGTCTTTAATCAACACGCTCAATCCAGCCCTCAAAGTCCTAGATCGAGCTCTAGTCATCGGCCCACTTGAAATGTAGACTGGATCGTCTCTCACAGATGCAACTTGGGCTCCATCATTCCCCTCTTCTTCAAGAGGATTTGTTCTCAAATCCAAGCTGTCTCCTATGTCAAAAGGACTTAAATAAGCAACATTAAACGTAGCACTAACATCATACTCACCCGGCATGTCCAATTTGTATGTATTATCATTTACTTTCTCTAACACTCGGAAGGGACCATCTCCACGAGGTAACAACTTCGATCTCCGCTGCAAGAAAACCTCTCCTATCTCATATGCAGCTAAACCCAATCTCCAGGCTCAAACAACACCTTCTTGCGCCTTTTGTTTGCTTGCTTGACATATTGCTTAGTACGACGCTCTATGTTCTGCCTAGCCTTCTCATGAATCTGTTTCATTAAATCAACTCTTTTCTGCCCATCAAGGTTAGTAAACTCTTGCATAGGTAAAGGAGATAAATCCAAAGGAGTCAAAGGATTAAAACCATACACAATCTCAAAAGGTGAAAACTGAGTAGCAGAATGAGCGGAACAATTATAAGCAAACTCAACATGAAGCAAACATTCTTCCCAATTCCTAATATTCTTCTTAAGTACAACTCTCAACAATGTAGACAAAATCCTATTTACTACTTCAGTTTGACCATCAGTTTGTGGATGACAAGTAGTAGAAAACAACAATTTAGTTCCTAACTTACACCACAAAGTCTTCCAAAAGTAGCTCAAGAACTTAGAATCTCTATCTGAAACAATGGTCCTAGGGATACCATGCAATCTCACAACTTCCCTAAAGAACAAAGCAGCAACATGGGATGCATCATCAGATTTATGACAAGGAATAAAATGAGCCATCTTAGAAAACCTATCAACAACCATGAAAACAGAATCACTACCACGCCCAGTAAGTGGCAAACCTAGCACAAAATCCACAGAAATATCAACCCAAGGTGCAGTAGGGATAAGCAATGGGGTATACAATCTATGAGAACTCGACCTAGACTTAGCCTGTTTGCAAGTAATGCATCTTCTACAGATCTTCTCTACATCACGTTTCATACGAGGCCAAAACAAATGTTCATGCAACACAACCAAAGTCTTAGCAATACCAAAATGACCTATCAAATCACCACCATGCGACTATAACAACAATAACTCACGTAGTGAACACCTAGGAATGCACAACTTATTTCTCCTAAACAAAAATCCATCATGCCTAAAATATTCACCACTAGCAAATGACTCACATGCAACTTATATATCACCAAAATCCTCATAAGAAGTATACAAACTCTTAATGCATTCAAATCCAAGCAACTTAGCATCTAAAGTAGAGATCAAGGCATACCTCCGAGACAATGCATCAGCCACCACGTTTTCCTTACATTGCTTGTATTTGATGACATACAGGAAGGTCTCTATAAACTTCATCCACCTTGCATGCCTCTTATTCAGCTTGTGCTGCCCCTTCAAATGCTTCAACGACTCATGATTGGTGTGAATAATGAACTCCTTAGTACACAAGTAATGTTGCCACATTTTCAAAGCTCTCACCAAGGCGTACAACTCCTTATCGTAGGTAGGATAGTTCAATGTCGCATCATTCAGCTTCTCACTAAAGTATGCCACGAGCCTCTTCTCACGTATCAACACAGCACCAATACCAACTCCAGAAGCATCACATTCAATCTCAAAAGTCTTAGAAAAGCTAGGAAGAGATAATACCGGGGCATGTGTCAACTTATACTTCAGCAACTGAAAAGCCTTCTCTTGTTCTTCTCCCCGTCTGAACTACACATTCTTTTTAATCACTTCAGTCAACGGGGCTGCAATGCTGCTGAAATGGGGTACAAAACACCTGTAAGAGCTGGCAAGTCCATGAAAGCTGCGAACATCGCCAATGCTCTTAGGCTGTGATCACTCCTTGATAGCTCGTATTTTCTCTTCATCAACATGCACTCCATCTGCACTAACAACAAACCCAAGAAGCACCAACTTATCCGTGCAAAAGATGCACTTTTTCATGTTAGCAAACAATCTCTCCCTACGAAGTACATCCAAAACAGAATATCATGACTCCTACTATAAATCAGAATATCATCAAAATAAACCACTACAAATCTGCCAATGAAAGCTCTCAAAACGTGGTTCATAAGATGCATAAAAGTGCTAGGAGCATTAATTAAACCAAAATGCATGACTAACCACTCATATAGACCAAGCTTAGTTTCAAAAGCAATTTCCACTCATCTCCCTCCTTAATCCTAATATGATGATAACCAATTCTCAAATCTATCTTAGTAAATACACAAGAACTATGCAACTTATCTAACATATAATCTAAACGAGGGATAGGATAGCGATACTTAACCGTAATATTGTTGATAGCACGACAGTCACAACACATCCTCATGGTCGAATCCTTCTTGGGCACAAGCAAAACTGGAACTGCACAAGGACTCAAACTCTCCCTCATGTGCCCCTTGGCCAGCAACTCTCTGATCTACCTCTCTAGTTCCTTTGTCTCCTCCGGGCTGGTTTGGTAAGCTGGTCTGTATGGAAGGGTTGCTCTAGGTACAAAATAAATCTGATGCTCAATCCCACGAATGGGTGGCATCCTCAAAATCCTGCAAAAGAGAGGAAATAAGAGGTAGAGAATCAGGAATGTTAGTTAAAATCAGGTTCTCCTTGTAGATCAACAACACCAATGTTTTCTCCTCCTGAACCGCCCACTTCAGATCCCTAACCGTAGCTAAAAAGGACTGTTGCACCATCCCTTTCTCCTTATTATCTCGTGGCTGCATCTCTACACCTGATTCCTTTTGCAACTGGACTTGATCCTCATAGATTTGTTTAGGGGTCACAGGAACAAGTGAAATTTCTTTCTGCTTGTACTCAAATGAATACTTATTCGTTAAGCCATCATGCTTCACACGCCTATCAAACTATCAAGGACGCCCCAAAAGTATGTGACTAGCCTACATAAGAATCACATCACACAACACCTCATCCTCATATTTCCCTATGAAAAACGGCACCTTGACTTGCTTCGCTACTTTAATGATGCCACAATCATTCAGCTACTGCAGCTTGTATGGTCTAGGGTGCTTCATCACCGGTAACCCAAGTTTCTTCACTATCGACTGACTTGCCACATTGGTGCAACTGCCTCCATCTATAATCATGTTGCAGACCTTATCATTGATATGACAACGAGTATGGAAAATATTCTCCCTCTGCTCTACATCTCCGATTGCAGGCTGGGCATTCATATCCCTTCTCATCACAAAATTCAGCGCTGTAGGCGCCTCAATCTCTTCTTCATCCTCATCAGGGTCATCCAGATTAGGCATCTCCGGATCAATCTCCTTATCAGTCGCAATCTCTCCATCATCCCGAATCACCATCACTCTCCAATTTGGGCAATCGTTAGAAATATGCCCAAAACCTTGACACTTATAACACTTGCAATGTCTATTTCGAGTTATAGCGGCAACACATTTACCTTGAATTACGTAATCTGACTTGGGCTTCACAAAAAACTTCTTCTCCCGTCAAGGCTGCTCCTCCTCTTTCTTCCATGGAGCTCGTTTTGGTTTGGAACCACTTATAGTCTTGTATTCTCTCCAACCTGTATGGTTTTGCCTCGTATTACTGTCGTTGACCCTCCTCTTGAGCTGTCCCTCAATCTTGATTGCCATGTGAACCATGCCATCCAACTTAACATAATGCTACAGCTCTACCATATTCCGAATCTCCCAATTTGGTCCAGCCAGAAACCTGGCCATCGTTGCCTCTCTATCCTCCACTACATTGGCTTAGATCTTAGCCACTTCCATCTCCTTATAGTACTCATCCACACTCCTACTACCTACCTCAAACTCTGTGGCTTGTTATACAACTATCGGTAATAATGATTCGACACAAAGCGCTTCCTCATAACAGCCTTCATCTCATCCCACGACTCAATAGGTCTCTCCCTTTTCCTCCTCCTACTACTGACCAACTGATCCCACCACACGAGAGCATAATCAGAGAACTCCACTGCATCCAGCTTTACCTTCTTCAACTCAGAGTAATTATGGAATTCGAGCATCATCTCCACCTTTCGCTCCCACTATAGGTACAATTCAGGATCATTCCTACCTTGAAAGGATGGAATGTTCATCTTGATTGTCCCCAAATTGTTATCAAACGACTCCTCCTCAGCATATCATCGACATCCTTCTCATACTGAGAACTCCGTCTCCTATTCGAGCTTATGTCCCCTCGACCGTTACGTCCTCCTCTCCCAGTACTCATATGACTATCAGATGAATCTCGTCGAGTCTTTTATGCCACAAAAATCTCAAGATCATCCATAGGTTGATGCATTGCATTCATCTCACTCTTCAACACCCTAGTCAATTCAGATTTCAAGGCCTCCATCATCAACTTGACTTGTCCACCACTAACAATATAATCTCCTTTCAACTCTTCAGAATTATTATTTTTAGACATACCTGCAAGAAATGTTAGATAAAAGACAAAAGAACGACCTCACCACCTCACATACACTCGTGTATCACTCAGTTATGTCAAAGAACTCACACTCGTGTATCGCTCTCAGTATAAATGGTCTTTTCAATCCCTCTAATAATCTCACACTCTCTTGCCTTTTACCACTCTTTTTTCATTTCTAAAAAACTAAAAATTCCCAAAAAATTCCACAGACTTCAATACGACTAACCAACTGAACGGGAAGACTCTAGATGACTCTAGGAAGGTAAATGACCAAAAATAAATGATTTTTTTTTCGGAAAAACCTTCAGAGGGCAATAACTGATTGAAGATGATGAAATTTGGCCAAAAAGCACCTTATGCAAAAGTTACGACAAAAATGGGATTTACTGGAAAACAGGCAAAAAGGCACTAGTACAAATCAAGAAATTAGGGATTTTTGAATTATTTTTAATCCCCCCTTTTTTTTTATTTCAACTCTTTTTTTTACTCATTTTTCTTTGCTTCGAACTCTTTCTTTTTTTTTTTTGATTTTTTTTATTTTCGACCTTTTTTTTATATGGTAATTACCAAATTATTTGGTAATTCAAAAAGGAAAATAATATGACCACCAAGGAAATAAGGTATGGATAAGGTAAAAAGATATAAGGAAAGATTTGAATTGATCTAATATGGTATGAAAGATAATTCAAATCTTGATTTCACAAAAAACTTAACAACTCGAAACCCTAATCCCAAAATTTTCGACCCTATCAATTAGAAGGCAGACACACGACATGACAAGAAAGGACACAAAAATATATGAATCACTAACGACAGGAAACAAGACAAGACTTGAAATTTTTTTGACACGAAATTAAAGAAATAACAAAACTTAAAGACAAGGAAGAGGAAAGACACGACCTGAATATTGATAGCAAAATGATACGATCCTCGTCGGAAGGTCTAGATTGCAACCGAGGAACTCGAGCAGTTCAACTCAGACACGACGCAGAAGCAAACTGAAATTGATAACAAGGAAAGATCCAACACCATTGGATTTGAAAACCTTCAACTACCGTAGTCCAGATTGAATCTTCTACAACCTAAGAAGAAAATTGATCCAACAATGATGGATATAGACGAAGACACCACCAACAGATATGACAGTCCAATTGATTAGTCGAGATTGAGATCCTAATTGATGAGTAGAATTTCGAAATTGAGCCTTTCAGAATAAAGGAGAAAATATCACAATTATATTAAACTGAAAAACTGAATAAATTATTTAAAAAAAGGCTTATATATAGGCAACTCAAATCATAATCTAATACGGCAATTAAATTCAAAAACTAAAGCCTAAATAATTTGAAATTCACTAATTAAATAAGGCATAACATATTGGCCCAAAAACTGACTAAATTAAACTAAACCCAATCATTACACATAATTACATTAATAACTTTTAGGCCTTCATTTAATTCTTCAACCAACGTGGGCTTCTTGGAAATATTTGCAGCCCAAATGTATTTAATCAACACGCTCAATTATGCCCTCAAATTCCTTGATCGAGCTCTAATCATCGGCCCACTCGGAATGTAGACTAGATCGTCTCTCATAGCTGCAACTTGGGCTCTATCAAATAAGCTTATCAATTCACACAACAATGTTTAACCCCCTTTGCACCAGCGAGAAAATCTTAGATGACTTAGACTTATCTAACTACTACGTTATCTAAACCTAAGTCACTCCCAATAGAACGTGGAGTTGCGACCTATGAGCATTCACTTCTCGCTAGAGTTGATCTATACTCATATACATCAAACTTATCACGACGTCTTGGCCTGCGTGTTGGCTACAACCTATTCCTTAATCTATCAAACACTAGGCGTAGGCCTACAATGATTGAATTGAACAAAGATCAAGTTTAATGTAAACCTCAATTGGAAAGTAAACAAAACATTCAATTAATAAAAAATATCCATTACATATCTCAATCCAACATCCTCTAAAGGTTTAGCTACTCATACCTTGAATGTGGCCAAATTGAATTATAAAGTAAGAAAATACCATTACAAGGTAAGGAGAGAGATATTTTCCCCAATAGTTGACTTCTAATCCTCAATCTTCACTTTCCTCCTCAAATCCTCTTCAATTAGGTGGATCTAGCCTCAATTCCCGTGCAGATTCATGTTTAAAACTTAAAAACCGCAAAAAGTCTCGAGCCTTCTCTGTTTTCAACCTTTTATAGTTAGTTATCGAACTCAGATTTCGCCCCAAATGAGACAATTTTGACTGAAATTCACCCACTCATGTTCATCACTTTCCATTTTCCCGTATGGTTTTGACCGAAATGCTGAGATTTTGGTCAAATTAGCTCTCTGTCCAGTAGATTTTGACAGAAAACAAATATGGTTCGGTGGAAATTTTCATATGTTCCAAACTTTTGTCCAGAGCTCCAAATTTTGGTCGAAATGGAAACCACTTCGGTCGAAATTTGGCTATGTTTCCAATTTTTAGCTCCTTATGCTTCAGTTAGGTCGAAATCAACTTAACACATAGCTCATTTGGGTCGAAATGCCTCCAAAAATGGCTCAAACCTGTAGTTTTATTCTTAATTTCCTTCCTACCCACATCAAATACTAAAATACCAAGAAATAACATCAATTCTATATAAAACATGTGATATGTGAGTGAAATACATTCAAAATGCCTCCAAAATGGCTCAAACCTATAGTTTTTTATTAAATTCCTTTCTACACACATCAAACACTAAAATACCCAGAAATAACATCAATTCTATATAAAACATGTGATATGTGAGTGAAATACATATGAAATGACCATAATGTAGCACACATAAAGTATACATTTCACACACATATCATATTCCCCCAAACGTTAACCTTTAATTGTCCTCAATTAAAACACAATGAAGTAATTACGCTACTCGGTGCAATGCATCATAGCTTATCAAATCAACATCGGCATGTCTCAACTAAATAAGATTATCACCGTCGTTTGTGCATTGGTTAATACAAGAGATTAAAACCTCTCGACAAAGTGGTTGAAACAAGAAAGCACACTCCCTTTCTTGTTTAGGGACAATTCTCTCATTCACAAGATAACAAGTTCGATTTACATAGGCTTGCATCCTATCTCACCACTATACTACAATGAACTTCCTTCTAGAATAAAAAAAAGGTATTTATTTTTGGCTATAACGTGGTTGACTAATGGTGAGTTAGTTTAGGCTAAGTGACTATCATCCAAAAAGAACCCATAATCCCCCAACAATTGATCCTCATTCAACCACTCCCAAGACATTTAACTTTATTTTCTTTCTTTCTTTTGATTTCACCATGTATTTTGCATATATCCTTTTACAAACACTCCAAATTTTTGTAGGTGCTTATTTTTCTTGATTTGCACCATTCATTATTTCCATCTCTTTTTTTTCTTTTCTTTTCTTTTCATCACACACTCTTTCCTATTTTTTCTTTTCTTTTCTTTCATGCCTCAAATACGGAATACTTATTCAACAAAATCCAATCAATTCCTAGCACCCACTCTCATAACAACCATATTCACCCTCAATACACTCATCCCCCAAACTTGTTCCTACACATATATCCAAAGAATTTCTCCAAGTTGGCTCAATCACAGAAAACAATGGTATGAAAGGCAAATATAGATCATCATAAACACCTTATACCCCCAGTGTGCAAGGTAACAACTAGGAATTGATTGCCTAATATAATTTCTAGTCTAAAGCTCATGTAAGACTAGCTAGAGAACAGATGCAAGTTCTAAATTTCTCACTATCAATCTTGCCACTCACAATCGAATATGAAAATGTCAAAGCTCAATTCTCACGGATTTTGTCAAGTCTCAAGTATAAAACGCAAAAACTCTAGCAATTCAAAGGCTCAATCTCAACATGCATCAATTTTAATGAGATCGCCCTATCATCGGCTCAAGTAAAGATCAAACTTCACGACTTTATCATGATTAAATCTCAAGTCAAAGTTGGGTACACACAAGCAAGCATGCAAATGTATAACTAAACCTAATCCAACACACAACTATCTAATGCAACTAAATAGCATGAGTAAGTGTTACCCATCGGCATACACTCGATCAAACTGCTCTCATCTGCCTTATTTGTACGTACTAACACAACACACAACCTTATTAAGCATAAAACCTTTCAACATTCATCCATATCCACAACAACATAACTACTTCCAAACCTTTTCTTGCAATATAAGCTCATTTCACAAACATTTGCAAACACTCATCAACCTTCACAAAATATAACAATACAATTCGTATCACATCCATCTCAAAACAACTATCATCCAACATAGATTACACTCATTAAAATCCAACCAACATAACCACAACCAAATCATCATCAATATATCATTAATCCACCAGCACCACCATTCACACCACATATCGAATTCAAGCTCAACATCCATCATACAAACATCACAACAATAATAAGATAGAGAACTTAAAACCCATTCACACAAATATCCAAATCTCAAAACATAAAGTCATACAACCAAATTGAACTAAAATTCAACTTCAACCTTGGGGAAAATAGTAGCAAAGCATAATTAAATGATAGAGTAGAGTAAAGGGATAAACCAATAGCTGCCCACATCCCCCTAAACTTAGCCTGGAGGAACTAAGTTTGAAAGAGAGGCTGGCGGTGGGCACATCAATCCTCTTGCTCTGGTTGCAAGTGATCACGACGACATCGGTAAGGAATGGGAACTCGGCGTTAAAGCTCTCAGATATCCCCTTGAATATCCCCAAGCGCAAATCAATCCCATCGAACCGTGTAGCAGTGGAAACTCTATCAGCAACATATGCAGTCTTGAAGGTGGTAAAATCCCCATACATGCTCGTCATCCACATTTTCAAACCCTGTATAGAAGAGGAGAGAGACTCAACACTATCAATGGTTCGCTGCATCATAGAAAACATCTATCCCTGCCACACATCAAAGGATGGTGGAGCCTGCGAACTTGATCCAACACTTCTCCCTACGGTGCATGGGGCTGCTGACTTGTTTCCCTCTCAGCAATCTCGGTCATTGATGCAAAAAATCTCGCTTTATCCAAAATACCCATAAAAGATTGGTGATCCGGAGAATTCATCAACAAATTGTAGGTATTCTTCAAATTCGATACTGTAGTTAACCTAGAGCATGACAGTAAGATAGTACAATCTCCAAACCTGTACCAATATGAGCCCGGAGTGCATGAAACCAAAAATTTTGCAATAACCAACGAAGTAATATCCAACGGTACCCCTGGTGCATCGGACCACTCAAAGGAATATGAAAATGCATCAAAACAGGTGTAATTATTCCCCCACCACAGATTGAGGGGGTTTTCAATCCATCTTCTCTACTCCAAGCATCCATCACCATATCGTCCATAGAAAATTTAACCCCATGCAACATAGCATAAAACATGTACATCTCAAACAATAACACATTCCCAGGCTCATATCTCTTTCCCCGATATCAAACCAACAACAACCTTATGCACATATCCAATCACAAGATTTTTAATCATAGAAGCTTTAGCCAATTTAGATTGAAATGTTCCCTTACATTTCTCCCCAGAAAATTTTCTCCCAAAATCTCATCACATTCATATAAGTTAGAATATAAATGGACTCCTCAGAACAACCATAAATTACATCAAGCTCTTGCCTAGTCACAATGTAAGAATGTCCTTAAATTTTAAAAATAGTAGATAAAGGTACACTTCCCGATCCTTTCATCACGTTGACTGAGGCCATGAACTCCTTAGTTTGCTCCATGTACGCAGGTCATTGTTCCGTCAAGTATTTATTCCATCAAAGGCCTGTAAGCAACTCTCATACATCGTCCTTTAAATCAAGAGTCTCGAATGTTTCCTCACAAGGATACCACGTGCACACAATGCTATTCTCCACCACAACTTTGTTCCTTGAGGATCCCTCATCATCAAAGTTTAATGGGCGGCGTGGTCCAGTGGTTTGTTTTGTCCATCGTGCTTTCCTGCTAGCCATGATCAATATTTTGAGTGAAATTTTGCACGAAATAGATGGGTAAACTAAGAATTGAAGTCTGGGAGGAGAAAATTTTGAAATAATTAAGTTTGGGACTAAATGAGCCATAATACCCTTTCAAAACCACGCACAATTTTAACCAAAATAGGCAAGTTTCGGTCGAAATTAGCCCCTATCGACCAGCTAAAATTTCCCAATCTATTTCGACTAAAATGGCAAATGTGCTGGACCGATTTCGATCAAAATCAAAATTTCAATTGTCAGCAATAAACATCACACAACATCAAATCATCCCTCACTCAACATCTATTCCAAGCAATTGCTACACTCTCTTACCTTTGCTACAAACATGAAATTCAAATGCAAACGAGACTAACCTCGATAAATTGCTGTTGGGAATTATGTTGTGATTCTCCCTTTACGATCAAACTTGTAATAAGTTTTGTTGAATCAAAGCCTTAGAATTTGGTCGATCATTGCTGAATTCTAGCATAGTCTAGCAACTCTTGTAATGTCCTGTATAGGTTAAATATTGAGTTGTAATAGATTAGAGTGCTAGAAGTCTTCCGAGCAGATAGAAGAGACTGCTAAAAGAGCTAGCAGTCAAGTGCGAAGAAGGAAATTACTAAGGCATAAGCAATCGAATGAAGAGACTGCTAAGGAAATTTACTCAGCAGTCGAAGATAAGAAGATCAATAGGATGCTAGAAAATGTTAGCAGATTGCTAAGAAGATAGGATTTGCTAGCACATAGCAGATTGCTAAAGATATTAGCAATCTGAAGTCGAAGGAATCAGGAAAGCTAGCAGATCGTTCCTAAGGAGCTTAGCAAAGCAAGACAACTAACAATGACTGCTACACTACCGTTCTGACAACCGTACGCACAAGGACAAGACTGTTCAGAAAAAAGGTCAAAAAGCACTGTACGAAGCCAAAAAAGACGGTGAAAGTCGAACCACTCCTGGACGAGGAAACCGTTGTGTCTAACGGATATGGAGATTCAAAGTTTGAATCTCCAGGTATAAAAGACAAGTCTAGAAGTGAGAGTCGACCACTGCTTCATTCACTCTCTACTCACGAACTCATACTTAAGAGATTCCTTAGACAAACAAAGTGAAAAAGTAGTCACGAGGGCATTAACGACAGAAGAAGAATCTTTAAAGCTCTCAACCACCGAGTGTCCCCTACATTCAAGATCTGACACTCAAGTGGTTCATTCAATCCTTTTTTAAGGTTCAATCATTGGGATACCTGCCAACCTTGGAAGCATCCAACAGTCATTTCTAAGAAGACCTGACTCCGACGAGCATCTTGCCAAAAACAGATAAGTTCAGGAGAGAACTTTAAAACCTCCCACCACTATCAGCGAAAGTTAAGTTTTACGAAGGTGCCGCCCTTGACTTGATTGTAGCTAGATCTGACTAAGGATTGCGAAGTAACAGAGGATAGTTTTAGAGTAGCCAGCTCGAAAGATCACTGACCTACTACACGGGAAAGATGATTCCTTGTACTTTGTATACTTTTTTTGTAAATTCTTAGCGATACAGCTAAGGAGTGGACGTAGATCTATTGATCGAACCACTATAAATATTGTGCCTTGACTGTGTTTTTACTGTTTTATTACTTGTTGATTGAGACTGTTTTAAAACCTAGCAATCATATTACTAGTGTATATCTACAAATAAATCTTAAGTGACAATTGAGAAAAACTACTTTTGAACATAATATATAATGCAAGTGAACGAAAATCGAAAAGAAATAATTCCAGAAGACAATGGAGCAGATAAGGTTTGAAGCCAGAGACTTAAACTTTGAACAGGTCAAGTAGGCCAATATTGAGAGAGAAGCCAAGAAAGCTGCTGACCAGCCTACATTGGAGGCACCTGCACTGAAGTCAGCAGAGGTAACACATGAGACCTCTACTGTCCCTAAAGGAAAGGAGAAAGTGATTCTTGTTGAGATCACATCTCAACCAGCAGCTATTGAGAACATAGTGCCTGCAGAGGAAGCCTAATCTGATGAAACTTTCACTCTAATGCTTCAAGATGGAGCCTTCGATGATCCATCTGCACCTAAAGGCAAAGGATACATTCCTTTCAGAGACCCTTCTGATGAGCCATGTCTTAGCTCTGACTCTGATACTGTGCCACACCGTCCTAAAGGTGTCGGCCCCTCCGGTTCACAACAACATGTTGAACAAACTGATAACATCATTGGAAATGCTGATACTGAGATTAGTGCTCCCCCTACTAATTTTGAGGAAGAGATTCATGATATTGCAGAGAATGTTGAGAATCCAATCGCTGAGTCAACAGAGATTCAACCGGATTTAGGCTTCATTGACACTTGCTTATCTGAATCCAATTCAGATGGAGAGTCCACGGATATCTATGATGCCAAGACCTTAAAGAAAAAAACCGCAGGAACAAATGCAGAATACCGAGTTCCATTTGTAGGACTTCCTGTTCCAAGATTCAAGCTACGAAAAGTGGCGCAGATGTGTGCAGCTACTGACCCATCGGATGAGGTAAACTCTGACCTTTTCCCCATGGCTTTTGAGATTGAAGAATTTGTGATACAAGAAGTTGAGAGAGACATTGCGAATGTCTATTACACGGAGATTGATGAGACCACACCCAAAGGAATGCAGTTAGCAGATGAATTCAGGCGTTGGAGGAAATATGATTACATAATGTACCAGCTGTACTTCGAGGATAAGTTGCTCATGTTTTCCTGCAAAGGAGCCAACTTCTGGAGAGCAGAAGAATTCTGGGTGAACAATTGGATTGATCAGGTTGCTGGTGCCAAGCAATTCACGGATAAACAAGTATTCGCTCGACTCCGTGCTATTAAGGCTCACAGACTGGTTTCTCAGTCACCATTTTCTCCCTCCTCTTTTGGTCCTAATGGGATCCCAGATGCTAGAATTGAGCTCTCAAAGCGTCAAGCACGCGCAGCTGCTGAATACAAGCGACGCCAAGCAGAATTTGAAAAGATTAAGAGAGAAAGCCTGAAGTTAAGGTTGGAAGCTGAAAAGGAAGAGGAAGAAGAGAAAGAGCTTGGGGATGGCGATCGCTGGATTGTCAAATGGCTAACAATTGATATTGATGTGTTAATTCAAGAAGCAATAGAGCGTTGTTGTGAATGATCAAATCATGGATGGAGCACAACGAATAATGAATGAGGAATCCATATACATGGCTGCATAATAGAAATTGGAAGAAGAAAGATTAGCGACATAAGCTGTTGAACGTGCTACCGCAGAACGAATCAGAAGCATGAAATTTGCCCAACGTTTATTCGATGAAGAAGCCATCTATCAAGAAACTCATGGGGAGGCAAATGCTCCAGGACTTGAGGTTGTTGTTCCGGAGTCTGCTGTGATGACAGTTGATGGTGGATCTGTCTCACATCCTGAAAATGTAGCAGGGCATGCACTTGCTATCCCTGATACTCCCATAAATGTTGAGCCTGTGCAAGTCAATCTTCAATCATATGTTGTATCCTTGATCAATACAGCCTTGCACCAACGCGACATTCAGCAAGCTAAGGAGTTTGAAGAACTCAGGAAGGAAGTTGCTAAGGTTCGCGGTGAAGTCTCAGCAGTTTAATCCACAGTCACCGTGGTTCAACAAAAGGTGGATCATGTTGAGGACAAGGTCACTCAGGTAGAAGAAACCGTTTCTACGGTACAGATCGACGTGATGGCTCTTAAAGTAGACGTTGCTGAGCACAAAGTGGAGACTGCTGCCAATCTTAAATCCTTTTCCGCCACTATCTTTGATGCGATCAAAGAGGGGGAAGAACAGATGATTGCTGAGCAAGCAAGATTGAAGAAGGAAGAAGAAGAACTGCTGAGGAAAGAGATGGACATCAAGGTGGCACAGCTAGAGAAAAGATTGGAGATAGAAGCAAAGGCGAGGGAGGCAAGCCAAGCTCGTCTAGACAAATTTATGGCACTGACAATGAGCACAATAGATTCCTTGAACAAGTCAAAGCCTCCTCTTGATGCACAAAGCTAAGATCATCTCTCTCTAGCTCGTATTTTATTATCTTCTGATCGATTTCTTTGTAACCTGTACTTCTCAAAATCATATATGAAATCATCAGATTCGCGACAAAATCCCATTGTCCACTTCTGATTTTTTTGTGCGTATCTTAGTTGACATACACTTATTGTGTATTCAACATATTTGAATGTGGATGCTATGATCTGTTGGTTGCTGATTGTTTAAGTAAATGTCTGCTGTTCTTAAGGATGCTAGGATTTCTAGCACATGATACTTTCAGAATTTATTTGTGAACACTTATCGTGTATTCAACATATTTGAATGTGGATGCTATGATCTGTTGGTTGCTGATTGTTTAAGTAAATGTCTGCTGTTCTTAAGGATGCTAGGATTTCTAGCACATGAAACTTTCAACATTTACTTGTGAATTTATAAGCGAGAACATTTCCCAGCATATTTTGAGGGGGAATTTTTTTAATCTCAGCAATCGATAGTAGGCTTTGATCGCACCAAAAAGGGCGAAATTGTTGGGAATTATGTTGTAATTCTCCCTTTAGGATCAAACTTGTAATAGGTTTTGTTGAATCAAAGCCTTAGCATTTGGTCGATCATTGCTGAATTCTAGCATAGTCTAGCAACTCTTGTAACGTCCTGTATAGGTTAAATATTGAGTTGTAATAGATTAGAGTGCTAGAAGTCTTCCGAGCAGATAGAAGAGACTGCTAAAAGAGCTAGCAGTCAAGTGCGAAGAAGGAAATTACTAAGGCATGAACAATCGAATGAAGAGACTGCTAAGGACATTTACTCAGCAGTCGAAGATAAGATGATCAACAGGATGCTAGAAAATCTTAGCAGATTGCTAAGAAGATAGGATTTGCTAGCACATAGCAGATTGCTAAAGACATTAGCAATCCGAAGACGAAGGAATAAGGAAAGCTAGCAGATCGTTCCTATGGAGCTTAGCAAAGCAAGACAGCTAACAATAACTGCTACACTACTGTTCTGACAACCGTACGTGCAAGGACAAGACTGTTCAGAAAAAAGGTCAAAAAGCACTGTACGAAGCCAGAAAAAATGGTGAAAGTCGAACCACTCCTTGTGTCTAACGGATATGGAGATTCAAAGTTTGAATCTCCAGGTATAAAAGACAAGTCTAGAAGTGAGAATCGACCACTGCTTCATTCACTCTCTACTCACGAACTCATACTCAAGAGATTCCTTAGACAAACAAAGTGAAAAAGTAGTCACGAGAGCATTAACGACACAAGAAGAATCTTTAAAGCTCTCAACCACCGAGTGGTCCCTACATTCAAGATCTGACACTCAAGTGGTTCATTGAATCCTTTTTTAAGGTTCAATCATTGGGATACCTTTCGACCTTGGAAGCATCCAACAGTCATTTCTAAGAAGACCTGACTCCGACGGGCATCTTGCCAAAAACAAATTAGTTCAGGAGAGAACTTTGAAACCTCCCATCACTATCAACGAAAGTCAAGTTTTATGAAGGTGCCGCCCTTGACTTGATTGTAGCTGGATCTGACTAAGGATTGCGAAGTAACGAAGGATAGTTGTGGAGCAGCCAGCTCGAAAGTTCACTGACCTACTACATGGGAAAGACAATTCCTTGTACTTTGTATACTTTCTTAGTGAATCCTTAGCGATACGACTAAGGAGTGGACGTAGATCTATTGATCGAACAACTATAAATATTGTGCCTTGACTGTGTTTTTACTGTTTTGTTACTTGTTGATTGAGACTGTTTTAAAACCTAGCAATCATATTGCTAGTGTATATCTACAAGTAAATCTTAAGTTACAATTGAGAAAAACTACTTTTGAACATAATATATAACGCAAGTGAACTATTTATTCCGCTGCATTTCATGATTAGGGTTAGCTATCACGACGACTCTGATCTCAGGGACCAACAATTGCTATGTCCTACAATTATGACATCTACCTACGTACAAACTAAACAAAGTAGAAGAAAACAAATTGGGTTGCATCCTAACAAGCACTTTTGTTATCGTTGTGAGCTCGATGCACATACCTTTATTTTTTAAATCATTGTCACAAGTTTTAGATGCCAGAAACATACCTTTCTTAAGTGCACTCGACTCACCCAAAAACACTTGATAATTAGTTAAGCCTTGTCCTTCATCAAATCAAGCTTTCTTCACTTGGACACCTCTCAACATATAAGAATCATCCGACAAACCATCCAAACTTCTTCTTAAAGCCAAAGATTCCTCACTTAAATCTACAAGGTTACTCAGTCTCTTCATTCCAACTCCCTTCTCAACCAATTCCTCTCTCTCATTAACCTTCTTCATAGCCACCTTATTCTCAACTTTAGCCATCTCTTTGGAAGGAAAGGAAAACACTACCTCCTTGCCATCACAATGCAATATAAGTTCGCCATTCCTAACATCAATACATGCATCCGCTGTGAATAAGAATGGCCTTCCCGAAATCAAATGCACACCACCATGATTTTCTATATCCACAACCAAAAAATCTCTGGGAAATGTGAACTCCAAAATTTCAATGTTCACATCCTCAATCACTCCTCTCGGATAACACAAAGAATGGTTGGTCATTTTCAAGAAATGTGTGGTCGGTTTCAACACTCCAGCACCCATCCTCTTGAAAAGAGTCCATGACATCTGTTGGGGCCAGACCGGATCCGGCCCATTTGGAACTTCAGTAAAGGGCTGATGACGAGCCCGGCCCAAGGTAACCGACCCATACCAGCTCACAATGACTAGAGCTCGGGTCGAACCACCACCCAGAAAGAGGGAAAAGAAGCTCGCTGAGATCGTGATAGCTCGATCGACCCAGAAAGAAGTCCGAACACAAGAGAAGAAGTCCGAAGTACCCACATCAACCCTCTGCGATCTACCTCACAGAAGAAAAAGCTTGCCAACGGCCAGTAAGCAATACATGCGGAAGACTCGAACTACCCGACTGGTGAGCCGCCCCGACTATCCAGGAGATGCCCTGATCACTGTAATTTCTACAGATTAATTATAAAAATAGTGGCAAATAAATTTGTAAACCCTAAGGTTATCGATCCAGGG
>JAPKLW010000329.1:316502-345054 GCA_026898455.1 Plectranthus barbatus
ATTACTCAAACATGTATACATTGATAATTCGAAACCCTAGAATCTGAAGAAGAGATTAGTTACACATATTCAAGGTAATATTCATCATAGAAAGATAAAACCTGAATTGCATAAAAACTTGGGTCTGGATGTCTTCCCACAAAAATCCGTCTTCAAACATAAACTCTAAAACTCTTTTAATCTCTCAAAATCTAAAAACTGGAATAAAACATGATTCGGGGTTGATTGGGGTTCTGAAAAATCGAATTTACAAAGTTATATATAGGGGTGGAGGTGTATCAAATCAAATCTAGGGCTAAAGATATGAAAAATCTCGAATTCAGCCAATTTCCCGCGCCAGGAGGTCCACGTCGATCGTGGCAGTCTGGCGTCGATCGCTGCTCCTGAAACATCTTCGTCGATCGACGAGCATTGGCAGCGATCGACGCGGCCTTTGCTTCCATCGATCTTCCTTTTCCCTCGTCGAGCACTGTGCCTTCTTTGCCTCGTCTGCGCGGTCTCACGGTTTTGGCCATAACTTCCTCTTCCGAACTCCGATTGACCCGATTCCAGTTGCGTTGGAGAGCTAACTCAAAGCATCATCCATTGACTTGCACCAATAGCTCGAATTCCTCTTGTGGAAGAACTCTTCATTGCTACTCTTACACGTTACTGCTTTCGGAACGATTTTCTCGTGGTTTTAGGCTTAAAAACCTGCACAGATACCAAAATACACCTAATACCACCTAATATTGATTCATGCATAAAATATATATATAAACTCAATAAAACTACATAAAATAGTATAAAAATAATATAGATAAGTGAGTGAAATAATGAGCTTATCATGCCCTCTAACTGCCAAGCAAAGATTCTGAAAACCCTAGAGGAGCCCTGCCTCTATAAAAATCTTCACCCTAGTAAGAGAAAGGGGAGACAGAAAACAAAATCAACAACCTTGTTACAATTCTCTAAATTAGCTTTAGCGTGCTCTTCAAATAGCATACTATTACGTTGTATTTCAATCACTAGTACCATTCTATGCATATTTATATTCTTGGTTCTCGGGGCTTCATTATTTGAGTAATTGTACCCGCAACAACATCACATTCAAACTAGCATCAGAATCACACAAGACATTTTCCACATCCATTCCTCCAATTTTACAAGCAATGAAAAAACTCTCTATATCCTTCTTTTTGCAAGCTACTCTCTTCTTCATATCCTCTCCGTTTTCTTGAAATAACATATCTTCCTCCTATCTTTCCTCTTCTTTCAACCAAGTCTCCAACATTTCTTCTTCTTCAAAAAGTTTGTCCAACACCGGTACACTTTGAATCTCCTCCGATAATGGCATTTCAATGTCTCATTTCTTAACATAGTCAAAAAATTTGACTACTTTCTCGTTGCTCTTCTCTTAACTCGGCTCTTCATGCATTTCTTCTTTCACTTCTTTATGCCTTTCTTCTTTCTTAAAAAATTCCCATTTTATCCGCCTTTGATGTCATCACTACATTGCTTTCCTCATCTCCTCTCTCACCATTAACCATGTTCCAACTCTTCTTTTGGGTAATTTCTGTGTCTCTTAGAAATTTACCGGTTTGATGTTTGACACTTAATTGTTTAGCAATGGATGAAATTTGGATTTGGATCCCCTCCAAAATACCATCATATCTTTCAAACCACTTCTCCAACTCATCGTTTCAATTCCTTCTATGCTAACCACTCCCTTGATTACTACCATTTCCTCCACCAATGTATCCCCCATGCGAATTTCCCCCAACGTTCTCTACTCCTATTGGTGGATTCAATGCATTGTTGGGATTGGCATACGAGAAATTTAGATGGACACAGTTGTTTGGGTGATAATACATGTTCCCTTGCGGGTTGTAGGGTCCTCAGTTTTTGTTTCCTAACCTTTGATTCACAAAACTCACATTCTCCAGATACCCTTCTTCCCTCCTTACGATACGTATCTCCTCCTTTCTATCACTTGAAGTAGTGAGCATATCCAATTGCTTTTGCATCGAAGCAATGTGTCCCTTCAAAGCACCACTTTCATTAGATTCCCCCATAGTTTTCACCGGCCTATAATCTCTTCATTATTTTTGCCATTGATAACTATTTTCCGCCATCTTTTCTATGGTTTTCAATGCATCATCTTCCTCTTGGTTGAAGAAAGGAAATGGACACGAGAAAAACGGGTCGACGAGTCCGGACCATCCAAGACAGACAAGCCCAGATCCCCGCAGCCAGTCCGCACTATCAATTGCATAACTGGAGGTTCGGAGATTAGCGGCATCACAAGATCTGCCGCCAAGAAAGCCAGGCGGCTGACTCGAGAGGAGGCCGTGGCCCCGCGAAAGAACCCAAGTCATCATCCGATCGAGTTCACCAGCGAGGAAGCACCGGGGCTGAGCCATCCCCACGATGATGCCCTAGTAATCTCTCTGTTAATATCGAACTGCCTAGTGAAGAGGATCTTGGTCGATAACGGGAGCTCGGCAAATATATTATTCTTACACGCGCTGAGGGAGATGAAGATCCCTGAAGAGAAAATAGTCCGATCGCAGACCCCACTAATCGGGTTCAACGGCGGGGTCCAAATGACGATCGGAACCATAGTGCTGCCTACGTACTGCGGGGGGACGCATTATATCATATCCTTCATGATCATCGACGCACCCAACGCTTACAACGCCCTACTAGGACGGCCCTGGCTACATCAGCTGAAGGCGGTGCCCTCGACGTTCCACCAAGTGGTTAAGTTTCCAACCCCTGGGGGAGTCTGCACGATCTGGGGAGAGCAGAACACAGCCAAGGAGTGCTACTATGGGAGCTTTAAAGCCGTGTGCCCCCAACAACACTTTGCCAGAAATGACCCGCTACCCCCGGCGGGAGAATCCGAAGAGACCGAGGAGGTCGGGCTTGATCCAGCCAATCCAGAGAAGAAAACAAACATCAGCGCCAGATTGGACCCCGAAGTTCAAACTCAATTGATCAAGTTTCTCAGCTCGGAGAGAGGCACCTTCGCGTGGTCCCACCAAGATATGGTAGGAATCGACCCAGAAATAATGACGCACCGCTTACAGGTCGATCCTAATCATAGACCCGTACAACAAAGAAGAAGGAAATTCCCAGCTGAAAAGAATGACGCAATTAACAAAGAAATACAGAAGTTGCTGGACATCGAATCCGTAAGGGAGGTAAGATACCCGACGTGGCTGGCCAACGTTGTGGTGGTATAGAAGAAGAACGGAAAGAACAGAGTCTGCGTGGATTATACAGACTTAAACAAGGCGTGACCTAAAGATCCATACCCGCTACCGCATATCGACAGTATTGTTGACGCGACCGCGGGGCACGAACTGCTAAGCTTCATGGATGCATTTTCAGGATACAACCAAATCCTGATGCACCCCGAAGACCAAGAAAAAACTGCCTTCATGATGAGCAAAGGAATATACTGTTATAAGGTGATGCCGTTCGGGCTTAAAAACGCAGGGTCGACGTACCAGAGACTCGTGAACAAAATGTTCGAGCCACTCATAGGAAAGACAATGGAGGTATTGTTGGGATTATATACTGAAAGCATATATGATTAAGTGTTTTGTACACTGGTCTTCATATATGTTGCCGCAACAATACTCGCTGTCTGATAGAACAAACATACAACGAATCATAATATCCTATTATCTCGCCTATAGGGATGATCATATGGTGTGTAGGAGATCACAGAGGATCATATGAATCGTTTGACCTAGCGAGATATAAACAGTATCACAGCTGAGACGGTCCCTGGATAGGCTGCCGGTCTAAGCTGCGGCACATCGGTTCATAAGTGGGCTTATCCTAGCTACTTGATGTGTCGGTACATAATTATGTATTGATGGGATCAACAGTGGGATGTGCCATTCTCATTGACATATGAATGAGCCAGATCCCTAACATACTTCCTATGATCTTAAACCTAACTGAAGGATAAGGGGCACACACAGATTGACCGCACTTTGATTTACCATGGTGGCGAGTCTTACATGTACTCTTATACCCGTATTTTGGGTGTTGGCAATTTGTGTGTGGCCTGCTTAGTCTGGACGTTTTGGTAAGCATATCCGTTTCAGGATGGTGACATTCCCTGAGGAGCTCACAAGGTTCATTATGCTAAACCCTGCAGGTTGAATTAATTAATTTAGGCATAAGTGAAAAGGAGTGAGTGATGTAACTCAGGAAATAAGAGATTAATTAATTGTGGCTAATTGTCATAGGCCAAATTAATTAATGAATGTCTAAAACCTTAAATATGTGGATCATGTTAGTTTGGTGCAACCCGTTCCTAATAACGTGGTAATAAAGGGGCGAGTCAGCATTGTTACCGTGGTGAAGGTTAAAACAATGTTTTATTAATTAATTATGTTCTGGGTTGAACAAGGAAGGATTAATTAATAAAGAGGGCTCACTTTATTATTTACATCTGATCCCTGGTCTGGCCCATTAACTGCTCAGAGCCCATTAGGGTTAGGGTTTCTCAAAACCCTAACACTATATAAAGCCCTTCTCTCTATCAGATCATTAATGTTGGAAAAACTAGGGTTTTCAGTATAATTGAGAGAGAGGGCGGCGGCTGATCCTGTAGGGAGGAACTGATCGATTCCTCCAGATCTCGGATCCAACTTGGTAGATAATCCTCACCAGATTTCCAAGGAGCAAGGGAACATATCAGAAGATCAGATCTGTAGGAACGACCGTCCACGCCGGCATCCCAGATCCAGATCCAAGATCCAAATCTATTTCATCGTTATTGGCTCCGATCTAGATCTGTAGATCAAACGGTGAAATCAGGTATTCTCTAAATCCATCCTATGCAATTAATTTTGTAGGAGCATGCATAGGATTCGCATGGTTTATTTAATTAAAATTTATTCCTGGTATCCTAAGAACGACCCTTGGCAAGAAATTCATAATGGCAACTCGTGTTGTCCATCGTAGACTCAAACCCTACAGGTATACATCGATGACATGTTGGTGAAATCAAAGGAATCCAAAGACCACGTGCACCACCTACGACAAGCCTTCGAAGTGCTGAACAAGTATCGAATGAAACTAAATCTAGCAAAGTGCACCTTCGGAGTAGCATCTGGAAAGTTCCTAGGCCATATAGTGACTCACCGAGGAATCGAGGCTGATCCCTCGCAAATAAGGGCCGTGAGAGGTATCGCACATCCCCGAAGCCCAAAAGAGGTTCAAAAGCTCACCGGCAGATTAGCCGCCCTCAGCCGATTTAT
This sequence comes from Plectranthus barbatus, assembly GCA_026898455.1. NCBI lineage: Eukaryota > Viridiplantae > Streptophyta > Magnoliopsida > Lamiales > Lamiaceae > Plectranthus > Plectranthus barbatus. The sequence goes on from JAPKLW010000329.1 coordinate 321,767, forward strand.
CTCAAGATATTCGGACCGAACGCACGAGTTTTTTCAAGTGCTTTGAAAAGGAAAAAAGTTCGAGTGGATGGACGAATGTGCGAAAGCACTCGAGCGCCTGAAGGATTACCTAACCAGCCCACCACTCCTATCTAAACCAGATAAAGCAGAGACCTTGCTGCTCTACCTGTCGGTATCCGAACATGCGCTCGGAGCGGCGCTTGTCAAAGAAGTAGCTGGAAAGCAGCACCCCATGCACTATGCGAGCAAGCCAATGCTCGACGCCGAGACCAGATACACGGCACTGGAAAAGCTAGCCTTAGCACTTGTCACAGCCTCGAGGAAACTGCGACCTTATTTCGAATCGCATCCCATCAAAGTGGTGACCTCTTACCCACTGCGAACTGTCTTCTCAAAGCCGAGCTTATCCGGTAGATTATTAAAGTGGGCAGTAGAGATCGGAGGTTACGGCCTCGAATTCGAACCACGCACAACCATCAAGTCACAAGTACTGGCAGATTTTGTAGCAGAGTTCACAACGAAACTACAGTCCGACGCAGAAAAAGAGGTCGCGAGCTTAGAAGTAGGCGAAACAGCTAGAGAGCCATGGACTCTCCAAGTAGATGGATCAAGCAACATGCATGGCAACGAAGCCGGCATCAGACTACAAAGTCCATGGGGGGAGCTATTTGAAAGAGCTATCTGCCTGAACTTCGAGGCAACAAACAACGAAGCCGAATATGAAGCATTAATTCGAGGAATGCAGCTCGCAAGGGAACTAGGGGCTCGCCGCCTACAAGTGCACGGAGATTCGCAGTCAGTGATAATGTAAATGGAAGACCATTTCCAGGTAAAAGAGCCACGACACCAGAAATACAGCACCCTCGCACGAGAAATACGGAATGAATTCGATGAGTGTGAAATAAAACACATTGCGCGAGAAGAAAATGCGGAAGCTGATGCACTAGCAAACTTAGCCTCCACTAAAATAAGCAAGCAGGACAAGCCGATCATCATAACCTGGGCCGAGGAACCGGCCACGCACAAGCCCACAGAAATCATGGACATAGCTCTCGGCAACTCGTGGGTCGAACCGATATGAAAATACCTAACGGACGGAATCCTGCCCGCAGACAGAACCGAGGCAGTGCGCCTCACCTGTGCAGCAGCTAAATACACAATCTATAACGGAAACTTGTATCGGCGATTTGTCGAAGGACCATTGCTCAAATGCCTAGACCCCGCCTCGGGGCAGGTCGTACTAATGGAGATACATGAAGGCGACTGCGGAAGTCACCAAGGGGCTCGATCGCTAGCACAAAAGTTATATCGGCAGGATTCTACTGGCCGACACTACGAAAAGATGCAAAAAATTATGTACGAAGCTGCGAAGCGTGCCAAAGATTTGAAGTAATCAGTCAAAGCCATGCAGAACCACTCCACGCCACGATTGCGGCCTGGCCCTTCATGGCTTGGGGGATGGACATAGTAGGGAAGCTTCCGAAAGGAGTCGGACAGAAAGAGTATATACTAGTAGCAACCGACTACTTCACAAAGTGGGTCGAAGCAGAGGCTTTCGCAAACGTAAGAGAGCAAGAAGTGATCAAATTTCTGTGGACTCACATTCTATGCAGATTCGGGATACCAAAAGAAATCAGAACAGACAACGGAACCCAGTTCACAGGGCAAAAAGTACAAGAGTTCTGTGACCTTTACAACATCAAGTTAGAGTTTTCAATGCCGAGGTACCCGGAGGCGAATGGGCAGGCCGAATCGACGAACAAAACAATCATGGCCACGATGAAGAAGAGACTCGAAACCCACAAGTCTAAGTGGGTAGACAAACTCCCGGGAGTCCTATGGTCATATCGAACCACTCCAAGAACCTCGACTGGAAGCTCGCCATTCGCCCTAGCATACTGTGAAGAAGCTGTTATCCCCGCAGAAGTCCGAGCAGGGAGCTTGCGCGTGGAAATTTGCCAAGAGATCGAAAATAATGTTAAACTGATGAAGAACTTGGAAACCATCGACGAGCAAAGAGAGCAAGCACTCTTAAGCATGGCCCAAAGGAGGAAGCAAGTCGAAAAATTCTTCAACAAGAGGGTTCATTTGCGCACTTTCAAGGAAGGAGACTGGGTACTCAGAAGAGTATTCCAGAATACCAAAGATCGGAGCCAAGGGAAACTCGCACCGATGTGGGAAGGACCCTACAAGGTCACTAGGGTTGTAGGTCGAGGCGCCTACCACCTAGAAGCTCACGACGGAAGAGAGATTGGGAACAGTTTGAACATCGAGCACTTAAAGAAGTACTCCCTCCGTCCCGCTACAATTGTCGCTTTTCATTTTGGCACATTAATTTCGGAGCTAATGTTTAGTAGCTAATTGTGGTTAATAATAATATTGGCAATCATAATTAACTTATTTAAGACTTAAATAAGTTAATTACAATAACCAATTTTATTATTAACCACAATTAGCTACTAAACACTAGCTCCGAAATTAATGTGCGAAAATGAAAAGCGACAATTGTAGCGGGACGGAGGGAGTACTATTTTTGAAGATACGAGATCGACGAGCTCGATCTCTCAGATACGCTCATCCTTCCATTAATCTTTTTGACTTTCATTGATCTTTTTGTGTCTATCTTTTAAATCCAATTTACGTAGAACTTGCGAACATTTACTAACTTAATCATCGGAGGGGCGATGCCATGGCATCGCCCAAACCCTCACGAGTATCTTGCAGGAATACACAACCAGTATTAGGGGCTCGGAAACACTGAAATTCGTTCGAGCTCACCACAGATAATGTTCCCTAATCTACCCTGTCTTCTTTACTTTTTACAAATTAATTTTCAAGAACGCGATACTAACTTAAGCATCGGAGGGGCGACGCTGCCTTGTCATAATTTTTCGCAGTAAGCCAAAGAGAACATCATTTAAATCTCAAGAACGACAATCAAATCCAAATTTACACACGAAGAAAGCACGGATTCATTAAAGGCAGTTCAGAATGAAAGATTTTTTCAAACTCAATACAAACAAAAGAAAGCGGGGTCTGGAGAACATCGATTAGGCGGCGGCATCAGGATCGGGAATGGTGTTTGGGTTGGGCTCCGGGCCGAAGACAGGTCCGTCTAGCACCGGAGTTCGATCAGCATGGCCCGAGTCCTGTTGTGGCTCCTGGTGGTCGACTCGATCCAACCCTTCCCCCTGCTCCTCGATCTTCTCCTCCTCATTCTCAAGCTCCAGCTCGTCTAGGAAGCTCAAATCGAGGTCCGGGTGCTTTGCCCCTATCCTCCCCCGGACCTCGCCCTCCACCTGTTCGGAGAGCGTCTGCAAAAAGGTTAGACCAGGACGATTCGTGAATAGGGGAAAAGGAGCCAAGTACGAAAAGTACCTCGTACGTCTCGGTGAAGTGCGTAGAAGTGATGAGCGCTCCAAAATCAAGACCTTCACCAGACAGCAGCGAGGAGATCTTATCCTCATATTTTTGGACTTCGGCCGAATAACTCTCTCGCTGAGTCTTGAGCCGCGAGTCCATCGAGGCGAGCTGATCGTTTCTTGTTCGCAGGTTGGCCAGCACCTTGTTGCAATTGGCCTGTGCCTCGGCAGTCCTCTTCCGCTGATCACCGAGTTCGGCCCGCGCGACCTCCGCCTCCTTCATAGCAGCCTCAACCCTCTCCTCCACAACGTTCAGCTTCTCATTCAGAGAATCCACGTATTTCTTCAAAGAATCTGACTCCTTGCGGAGTTGGTAGATTTCTCCAGTGCACTTCTCGGCAAAAACATTAAGCTCACGTTGGATGGAGTCGAGCTCCATTTGGGCCTGTAATGTTGAAACAAATCAGAATTCGCACGGAGAGTAAACGACATATATACCCAGATCCATACCTGCAGCTGGCGAAGCTGATAGCGCTCAAGGCGCGCTAGGGGCGCTAGGGCAGCCCTTGATTGGGTAGCCGAAGGTTGGCCTAGCAGAAGTTGGCGAGCCCAGACCAAGAAGGTATCCACCAATGGATCCGGAGGCGTGGTAGAAGCGACAATGGACTTGCCGAGATCCTTCCATCGCGTCTCACGCTCCAAAGAGCGATGCCGCCTTCGATGCCCAGACTGCTCGGGCTCCTTCTCCCGGCGCCTCCCGCAATCCTCGACCCTTTGCGAGGCGTCGTGGCGGGTCGAAGGGCAAGAATCTTCGACCACAGTCTCCCCCGCAGGCTGGAAAGGAGGCGGGGGAGGAGGTGGTGGAACCTGATGACCAGATTCCAAAGTTGGGCGCTTCGGAGGATTCTGAGGACGATGCCGGGCCTCCTCTTCCTCCCGAGCCCTTTTCTTTTCGCGAAGGGCCTCAGCGACCCGTTCGGCGGAAACGTGAGGGCGACGCGAGCGTGTCATTTCCTCTGTAAGTGGGGTAGCTCGAAGCTCGTTGTCAAAAACTGCCTCCGCGGTAACCGACCTACCGTTCCTCACGGTCAACCAGTGACGATCACTTTCTGACACGTCGTAGGCCTGATCTACTTGATCCTGCTCCTCGGGGGTAAGCTCTGTTCGGGGAGGATCTGCAAAAAGAGAAAGAAGAGGTTAAACCCAGTACCAGGCGAACTATGAAGATCACCGAAGGAAGTAGCGACCCACTAATCGGATTTCCACCCTGATGAAGGAATTCTGGGGCCTCCTCATCCAACTTCAGGTAGAAGAAGGTCGTCCACCATCCCGGAGAGTTGGTCGGAGCCTTCTTTATTAACGTCGACTTCCCGCGAGACCAGCGCGTGAAGTAGTAGTAATGCTTGTTGGGGATCTAATTAATTCGATACATATGATGCCACTCACGGGCAGTAGGGAGACCCAAATGTAGATCGAGCCACACCAATAGCACCCCGACAAGGTGACACCACCCATTGGGAGATAACTGAAAGGGAGAGAGGTTGTATGACCCCAGCACCTTGCTGAAGAAAGGGTGTACGGGTAGACCCACCCCGTTATCCATGGCCGCAGTGTAGAAGGCCGCGAACCCCGGGGGCGGATCGAAACATCTATTGGAGGAGCGCGGCACCGAAAACCTCACCCCCCTGCATGGAACAGAAACGGCAAGAGCTTTCATCATTCTCGGGTGACCGTAGAAACGGCCCCAATGACGCGATGAGTCCTCCAGTCAGAAGGAAGGACATAATCACCGGCAATCTCCGGCTTCTCAAGATCTACAATCGCCGGACGGCTGCCTAAACCAGACGCCTCGCCGCCAGCCCGAGACCGATCCAACCCTCGAAAGGCCTCCGACAGAGCCTGGTGATCGCGCGGATCAGAACCAGAACTCTCGTCCAATAGGACCTTAGCCCCGCTCGACCCCGGCAACTCCGGGCCTTGAAACACCAAACTCCAATCGGGGCCTACGAAGTCAAGAGGGTTCGGAGCCCTAGCCGGAGACGGAGTAAAAGGCGGCGTCAGATTCGCGCCCCCAGACGGAGAGCCATCGCGATTCTGGGAATCTGAGCTCGATGAACTCATCATTCACACAATAAAACAGATCTTTGGGAAATAAGAAGTTAACCTAAAATTAAGAATGAGGAGAAGAAAGAGCCCCGATCAGCCCTACTTCCTACCAAAAGTCCCGAAAACTCAGAAAACCAAACCGTACAAAGATTCAATGAAAAGAGGAGCACGAATAGAGTGCGCTACCTTCGATTAAGTGGAAGAGCGAAGACCCACGGAAGAAACCGACAGAAAGCTGCGTAAACAATTGGAGAGGACAAATAATCGCTCGAAATTGCCTTGAGAAGATGAAGGAACAGTTGCGTTGGTAAAAGTGAGAAAAGCGCGCGTCCCAAGCGACGGTTATACCTCAGTGCCCTCTCAACTTCCAAAAACCGACCCCCACTTCCACGAAAATTACGCAACTGCCACCCAACTTTGCCTCCCAAAAGCCAGAGAGCACCTCGCAAAAAGCAGGTCTCGAAAAATAGTTCGACAGAAGGTAGGACAACGTAAATACAAGAACAAGAGGGGCTCAAGGGCCCCCGGGTAAGACAGTAAGAGCTCCGCGCTCGAGTATAAAACTGATATTGTCTGCACCCTAATAAAAAGACCCCACACTGCGAACACATTAAGTTCGTCGGGGCATCCCAGATGGCCAAAAATAGAAATGAGACAGAACCTGAACTGTCCAAACATTCACCACGGATTCGAGCCCGTGGTGTTGGCACCCGCAGCAGCTTCCCGGGGCTGCGCGGGTGAGGACCCCACAGAGGAAATGGTCCTCTAAGCCGCGAGGTGTCCATAAACACCCAAAGTACGAAGCCAGACTGCCCAAGAGGCAGTCCGAAGGGCCGAAACCTGGGGACATAAATCAAACGACAACAAGCTCGATCAATTCTTTTTGGCTCGACAGGTTATGATGGACATAACCAGCCAAACCAAAAGGGCTATTGTTGGGGCCAGACCGGATCCGGCCCATTTGGAACTTCAGTAAAGGGCTGATGACGAGCCCGGCCCAAGGTAACCGACCCATACCAGCTCACAATGACTAGAGCTCGGGTTGAACCACCACCCCAAAAGAGGGAAAAGAAGCTCGCTGAGACCGTGATAGCTCGATCGACCCAAAAAGAAGTCCGAACACCAGAGAGGAAGTCCGAAGTACCCACATCGACCCTCTGCGATCGACCTCACAGAAGAAAAAGCTTGCCAACGGCCAATAAGCGATACTTGCGGAAGACTCGAACTACCCGACTGGTGAGCCGCCCCGACTATCTAGGAGATGCCCTCTAACTGCCAAGCGAAGATTCTGAAAACCCTAGAGGAGCCCTGCCTCTATAAAAACCTTCACCCTAGTAAGAGAAAGGGGGGACAGAAAACAAAATCAACAACCTTGTTACAATTCTCTAAATTAGCTTTAGCGTGCTCTTCAAATAGCATACTATTACGTTGTATTTCAATCACTAGTACCATTCTATGCATATTTATATTCTTGGTTCTCGGGGCTTCATTATTTGAGTAATTGTACCCGCAACAACATCACATTCAAACTAGCATCAGAATCACACAAGACATTTTCCACATCCATTCCTCCAATTTTACAAGCAATGAAAAAACTCTCTATATCCTTCTTTTTGCAAGCTACTCTCTTCTTCGTATCCTCTCCGTTTTCTTGAAATAACATATCTTCCTCCTATCTTTCCTCTTCTTTCAACCTAGTCTCCAACATTTCTTCTTCTTCAAAAAGTTTGTCCAACACCGGTACACTTTGAATCTCCTCCGATAATGGCATTTCAATGTCTCATTTCTTAACATAGTCAAAAAATTTGACTACGTTCTCGTTGCTCTTCTCTTAACTCGGCTTTTCTTGCATTTCTTCTTTCACTTCTTTATGCCTTTCTTCTTTCTTAAAAAATTCCCATTTTATCCGCCTTTGATGTCATCACTACATTGCTTTCCTCATCTCCTCTCTCACTATTAACCATGTTCCAACTCTTCTTTTGGGTAATTTCTGTGTCTCTTAGAAATTTACCGGTTTGATGTTTGACACTTAAGTGTTTAGCAATGGATGAAATTTGGATTTGGATCTCCTCCAACATACCATCATATCTTTCAAACCACTTCTCCAACTCATCGTTTCGATTCCTTCTATGCTAACCACTCCCTTGATTACTACCATTTCCTCCACCAATGTATCCCCCATGCGAATTTCCCCCAACGTTCTCTACTCCTATTGGTGGATTCAATGCATTGTTGGGATTGGCATACGAGAAATTTGGATGGACACAGTTGTTTGGGTGATAATACATGTTCCCTTGCGGGTTGTAGGGTCCTCAGTTTTTGTTTCCTAACCTTTGATTCACAAAACTCACATTCTCTAGATACCCTTCCTCCCTCCTTACGATACGTATCTCCTCCTTTCTATCACTTGAAGTAGTGAGCATATCCAATTGCTTTTGCATCGAAGCAATTTGTCCCTTCAAAGCACCACTTTCATTAGATTCCCCCATAGTTTTCACCGGCCTATAATCTCTTCATTATTTTTGCCATTGATAACTATTTTCCGCCATCTTTTCTATGGTTTTCAATACATCATCTTCCTCTTGGTTGAAGAAAGAACCAGCCGATGAGGCATCCACGATCACTTTAGTCTCATAATTGAGACCATCATAGAATAGACATATTTGTTGAGATTTAGAAACACCATGACGCGGGTACCTCCGTAATAAATCACGAAAATGGTCCCAAGCTTCGTATAATAGCTCATCATATCTTTGGCCAAAATATGTGATTTCTGCTCTTCGCTTTAACATAAGGCTCGGTGGAAAAAACTCGAGTGAAAACTTTTCACGGAGTTGCTCCAAAGAAGTGATCCCTTCCTTGTCCAACCCTTCAAACCAATTCTTTGCTCCATCTCGATGTGAAAATGAGAACAACCTCATTCTAATTTGCTCTTGTGGCACTTGATTTATCTTTATCGTATCAGTTATCTCCAAGAATCGAGAGATATGAGAATTTGGATCTTCCGTAGGGTGTCCTCCATACTGGTTGCCTTGAATCATTTGTACCAACTGTGGTTTGATATCAAAATGCGTAGCATTTACGCCCATTCGGAATCCCCCAGTAGTATTGTCTTCATTTGGTCGGAACAAGTTTTGAAGAGGTCTCCTTGGCTGCCTTTCAAGGATGCTTGTACCTCCTGCATTTGTCTTTCAAGTTCCATAAACATCTCCATGTATACTCCTCTTTGGTTTTTCATTTCAAACTCTACTTATTCTTCTATGTCTCGTCTTCTCCTTTGTTCCTCCAACAATCGAACTTTTGATCTTGTTATCATACACAACCTGCACTAATTCAAAAACAAACTATCAAACAAAGAACACAAGCTTGAAATGCTAAAATCACAACTTCACCAATAGCAAAAATGACCTACTAAATGAGTCCCCGATAACGACGCAAAAACTTGATGTGTTATTTAATTGACAAGCAAATAAATCCCTCTCAAGAATAGATATATCAAATCCGTGACTCTATTTGCCCGCTATATACTACTAGTTACTAATGAGATCTTTTATATCCAAGTGCGATATAATTGTTGAATTGAGTTTCTAGTCTAGGCAATAGTAAAAATAGCTAAGTTGACTAACCAATTAACAATGAAAGCAATTGAATCAAACAAAAAATCCTCCGACAATAACAATCAATTCACCAACACAACACAATCTGATCAACAAATCACAAGATATCTCACAAAAGAATGGGAACAAAGATAAGGAAACTAGGATATTGGAAAGAACATAGCAATGGACAATTGAATCTAGGTAAACCAATTTTAATCCCAAATGAGCTGATCAATCCACACAACAATGATTAACCCCCTTTCCACCATTGAGAAAATCATAGATGACTTAGACTTATCAAACTGCTGCGTTATCTAAACCTAAGTCACTCCTAATAGAACGTGGATTCGCAACCTATGAGCATTCACTTCTCTCTAGAGTTGATTTATACTCACATACATCAAACTTATCATGATGTCTAGGCCTGCGTGTTGGCTATATAACCTATTGATGCAGTGTAAAAGTGACAATTTATCAAGTTAAATTTTCAATCCAAGGTTCTTCTAATTCGCCCTATAGAATACCATCTACTCGTATGAAAACTTTATAGCTAGGCAAAACTTTAGTCATTGAGTGTTCAATTAACTAAGCACAACATAACAAAACTAAGCATAAATGAAATAAGCACAATTCCAATCATGATCAAATATAAATCCAATGATCAAAACAATCAATTCTCCACAATTTAGGTAGAAAAAGTATCAAGAGCAATGTTGGTCCCGGTTTTTCAGAGTTTAAACGTTACGCAGCGGAAATAGTATAAAGTTAATCGTTTTCTTGCACGCTACTGACTCACAGCTGACAACTGGCAACTGGTCAGCTGGTGCTGGTTACTAAGTACGCAGCTGACAACTGGTCAGCTGGTGAATCTATACTTAGAATATTTTAGCCAAGTTTGCACAATTATATCAGTTTCAGAACATACACCAGCACTTGAGTGCTGGGTTTTAAATCAGAATGTAAAGCAGAAAACTGATAAATGACAAAAGGATTTATAGTGGTTCAATCAATCGATCTACGTCCACTCTCCAGTCGAAGCACTGGAAATTCACTAAGAGTAATCAGGTACAAGAGTCCTACGATCTATCTCTAGCTGGTGAATGCCTCGTCCACCAGTTCACTAGATCAACCGCTCCCGGCCTTGTTTCCTTCTTCAACTCTGATCAGCTGGTGGAGTGCGAGCACGTCACTTCAACCTCCATAGCTTCACTGGGTGTTTAGTTCTCCCAAGAACGTATCTTCTCAATACGGCAAACTGCCCGTGATAACTCAAGTGCTGGCTGGCACAAGAGCTGCTGTGAACTTCCTCGGAAGAGAAAGAGCACCAAGGAGATCAGTAACTTACAAGCTGGAAGCTTGAAGTCTCGTGTTTGAATAAATCAACACACGGTAAGCTTTAAGAAAAGCCTCGAAAGTTGTATGCACTTCTACTTGCTTGAGCGTAATAAATTTGCAGTCTTTCGGTAGGTGAAGAGTATTGAATGTTGATGGATCCCAGGTATTTATAGACGCGGGATCCCATTCAAATCTCCTAGCCGTTTGGACACATCCGGAAAAGGTCTCTGTCCTCGCATGTCCTTCTGACGGCGGCAGGTATGTTTTTCCGGAAAGTGCCATACTTTAGTCCGCTTTATCTGACATTGATCTCTTTATGTCAGAACGGCACTATTCGTCAGTACGAGGAATCGAGACTGGTGTCTTGTAACTGATGGATTTTAAGGTATCCTCCTTAAAGTCATACTCTGTCAGTTAATTCCTCGACGAATCTTCTTTTTGTCTCTAAGACTCTGGGAGAGAATCTGGAATTCTGCTGGTAACATCCGACTGGTAGATCATTCTGGTGATCTTGTGCTGGCAGTCTCTGCTGGTGACTTGCGCTGGCACAATCTAAGTACCAATATGTCTGATGTTAACTCTTGGAATCTCCCATGACTGGTGGCTTCACCGCTGGTGAATAGTGTCAGTGAGAACACGTATTCTGCTGGTAGGATTTGTCAGCCGCCTGCTGGTGAAATCCTTCCCAACTGGTGAACAGTAACCAGTCATTAGCTCTTTCTCATGCTGATGAACAGTGTCAGCATCAGTTTGTCAGTCGCCTGCTGGTGAAACTTTTCCACTGAAGGCACTTCTCATGCTGGTGAACAAAGTCAGCATGAGTCTTGATCAGCTGCGACTTACAACTCAAAATACCTAAACAGGACTTTACATTTGAGATCTAGAGCTATCTAGAGACAACTGACGCTGGTAGGACTTAGGATTTGATCCACCAAAACTATGATCTATCCAAGTAGCTACTGAGGGAGGGAAACTTAGACAGATTTCCCAACAAGCAACAATGAGATAAGAGTGACTGTTGTGTGCATATCAATTGTGTGCAATTTAGATCAAATCATGATGTAAACCATATTTAATTCCTAAGAGATTGAGCAATCCACCCTACACTAGTTAACCCCTTGTCACGGTGAGCTAACAGTTGATGATCCTAGACTCTCAAACAATCATGTTATCGAATCCTAGCTCACTCCTTCTAGAACGTAGATGATTGCCCTATGACCTATCTCTGCACAGGGATTGGATCTAGAATATATGAATCTACACTATTCGCGACAATTCCGCCCGCGTGTTGGCTGCAACGTTCATATCAACTACCACCTACGTTGGCTATTACCTACACCTAGGTGGTAAGGATTGAGATCTAGTGCAATTCAAGATCTCAAAGGAAGGTAAACAATCAACATTCAATCTCAACTCAACACATTATCCTTCCAAACAACACTCACAAAAGAGTTTAGCTCCTCATACCTTCAATTTCGTTCAATACAATATAGAAAGTAATAGAATCCTTTACAAATTGATAGGTCAAATGTAGATCTTCCTCAATTGTCTTCCTTGTACTTAATCTACCCCTTAATCTTCTTTGAACTTCACTAAATGTAGAGGAATGTGGCCTTGATCCTCTTGAATGTGGATGGGAAGTGTTAGGAAGATGGATTGGGAGAGAATTTTCGAGACGATTATTTGAAATTTTGGCAAAAGTTCTTTTAAAATTTGAAAATCCCCCTTTCATAGACGAGCAAATATGGTCTCGGATCACCCGAGCCACCCATGGCTCGCCCGAGCCATGTTGAAAGCTACTAAACTGCTGAAATTCACGATCTAGCTCGGCCGAGCTAGTTTGGCTCGACCGAGCGAGCTCTCTGAATGCCCTGGCTTGGCCGAGCAGTACAGGACCGGCCGAGCGAGTCCTCTGTCCAGCATGGCTTGACCGAGCCAGGCTCAGCTCGGCCGAGCGCAGTCCCTGCACTCCGAAATGCTCTCCTTTGCTCCGCTCGGGTGAGTTTATCCTCCTTTGACTCCTATCTCGGGCAATTTGCCTCCAAAACTCAACCAAAAGTGCTGTTTTATGCTCAAAACTCAACCTACAACATTCAAAACACAGAAACACGAAAACACAACAAAAGAACAAGAAAAACATATGATATGAGAGTAAAATGGCCACAAACATGCACACTCACATAACGAAATGAAGGTCATTTTACGCACATATCATAATCCCCCAAACTTGAACCTTTGATTGTCCTCAATCAAAACAAAGTAAAACAATCCATTGACCTCATGAAACTACCTCACAACTCATCTTGATTATCTTAGCGTGCCCTAATCAAACGAGATTATCACTTAACTTTGTGACACGGTTAATGCTAAGGACTTGAACCACTCATCAAATTTGGATAAAGAAACGAAAGCACTCCCTTACGTGTTTAGGGACGATGAGAATCACTCAATCACAAGATATCAAGCTCAATTTCCATAGGCTTGCATCCATTCTCACCACTATACTACAACAAGTTGGCTTCTAGAATCAAGAAGGTCTTTGTTTTTGGTTATAACGTGGCTTACTAAAAGGTATGTGATTTTGGGCCAAAGTGACTAAACTTCTCAATCTCCCAAACCCCCCCCCCAAACTTGATTCCTTCAAACCACTTCAAAACCCGAGGCTTACTCATTGCACAAAATTTTCTTCTTTCTTTTTTTTCACTTTTTTTTTATTTTTTTCCTTTTTCTTTTCTTTTTCCCAAGCACCATCATTCATTCATTCCATGGGTGCCTTTCTTTCTTTTTAAACACTTGCAACAATTTTTTTGTTGGTGCCTCATTTCCTAGGATCCAAACCAATCTTTTATTTCATAACGTTCATGCCTCAACATTTTCGATCATCACGAATCCAATCAATTCCCAACCCAACTTACAACACCATATTCACCCTCATACACTCTTTTCCCCCAACTTGGTCTTAATAATATCAAAGAAATATCTCCAAATAAGCTCAATCACGGGGATCAAGGATACGAAAGGCAAATCAATGATAACAACCACCTTATACTCCCATTGTGTAAGGTAGGACTAGGAATCGATGGCCTAATATCATTTTCTAGTCACCATACTCATGCCAAATAGATAGAGAATATATGCAAGTTCTAGATTTTTCACTCTTAATCTCGCCTCTCTCAAACGAAGAAGATATGACAATATCAAGGCTCAAGAACTCTCAGCTTTTTGTCAAGTCCAACATATTAACCACACACAAAACTCGGCAATTCAAAAGTAAGACTCAAACATGCATCGACATCAAGATTCCGCCCTATCATTGGTTGAGACAAAATTCAAGCTCTACTAAGTAAATCATGGTCCAATCTCAAGTTCGCGCTTGGGTTCAACATACACACACACAAGCACACAACATCCTAAAAACAATCTACATGCAACGAAACAATTGGCAAGAGAAACGATAGAATGCGTTACCCATCGGTAGCCACGATCGAACCGTTCTCCCATGCCTTATTTGTACCTACTAAAAAACAACACAAACACCACCAAACTATTGAGCATAAAACAAACCAATTAAGCTCTCATTTCCACCAAACTTTCCATAAACCAACCATCAACAATAATAAGACAATATCCACTAGCTCCACCATACATACCAAACCATTCAACATATCCCAAACCATGCCAAATAGAAAGTATTAAACTATGTGCAAGCTCGCTAATAATCCATCAAAACATAACATATAATCATTAAAACCAAACATCCAATCCACATCCAAATCATCCAACTCCAAAAGTAGATCAAATCAATCATTATACAACCCAATCGAAGATCAAATCATTATTCAATTCAAACAAACTAACTAAACTAAAAAGCTAGGTAAAGATAAAGAGATAGAGGAGGAGAATAAACCACGACACCGACTACCGGCACTTCCCCCCAAACTTAGTCAAGTAAGACTAAGTTTGTCAAAAGGTAGGTGGTGCGTCATCACTCCTCCATATCCTGCTGCTGCTGTAGGCGAGCTCGGCGAGACTGGTATGGAATAGGAACACGGCACTGCAGCTCCCAGACATCCTCCTGAACCGCATCCACTCTCCGATCGAGGGTATCAAAATGAGAGGTAATAGAGGCCTGTCAGCAATGTAACCCCCTGGAAAGCACAAAAATCACCATGAAGGGCAGTCATCCTGACATCCATACCCTTCAAAGACAAAGATAAAGAGTCAACAGTCTCGGTGGTCCTCTGCATCATCGACACCATCAGCCGCTGCCAATCCGTCACCGAGGTCTGCTAGGGTGGCACGGGTGCACGGGTTCTCGGGCCAACGCCCTCTGCTGTGCCCATCTCTCTCAATCGTGCCAAGGAAGTGAAAAACCTGTCTGAAGATAGAACTCCAACAAATGCTTGATGATCCTCAGAATCAAACAACCAATTGGAGTGATCCTCCAAATCCTCGACCGTAGTCAATCCCTCACAAGGAAGTTCCAACATCCGATCCCCAAACTTATAATAATAAAACTCACCACGTGGATCAGGAACAAGAAACCTCCCAACCAACAAAGAATGTTTATCCAAAAACACGGCTGGAGCAGAAGCACCCGACAAATGCACACCCAAATGCTAAAAAATCGGAGTAATCATCCAGCCACTAAAAGTAGAGGCTCTGACATAAGCTACTCGACTCCATCCATCCATCAACATAGCTCCAAGAGAAAACTTCATCCCATTCATCCTGGCATATAACATATATAACTCAGTGGTAATCACATTCCTAGGTTCATACCTACTACACACCGAGCTCCCCACAAATTTTTGAATGTAACGAATAACCGGATTCCTAATAGATGTAGCTCTACAATTCTTAATATTAAAGCTCCTACCAACTCCAATCCGAGTAATTGCTCCCAAAATTCCCCAATATTCACATTCTCAGGAATTGTTGGTCCTTAAATATCAGAGTCGTCGTGTTAGATAAACTCACGAAATGCAGCGGAATATTTAATCGTCACTTACACTTTATGTTTTTCTTTCAAGATTAGTTAAGCTCAGAGATAGATTATGATTTCTTTACAGTTATACACTAGCAATATGATTGCTAGGTTCCAAATCGTATGAGGAATGTAACAGTAAAAGAACACAGTATTTATAGTGGTTCGATCAAAAAAAAATCTACGTCCACTCCTTAGCCGATGCGCTAAGAATTCACTAAGTAAGTATACAGATTACAAGGATTCGCCTTTTACAGTTAAGTAGGCAGTGAGCTTTCGGCCTGGCTACTTGACAGCTATCCTCCGGTAACCTGAACTCCTCAGATGCTGGTTCCGCTGAGTCAAGGGCACACCTTCGAAACTCCTGCCTTGCCTGATTTGGAAGTTTTATAGTCACTTCCTGACTTTTCTTGAATACGGCTAAGTGCCCGTCTTAGTCTAGACCTTTACAGGTGTTCGACTGATGGATTCTTTCTGAAAAGAAAGGTATCCCAATGATTGAAGATTCTCTAGTGCAATCAAGAATCTCTTCAATGGAGTGTCAGTAAATCAATGAGCGACACTTCAGGTTGTTGAGAGCTTTGAATACTCTTTATCACGGCTCTCAACTGACTACTTTTTCTTTTGTTCGCTTTGTCAAAGGAATCTCTCACTTGAATGTATGCGAATGTCTGTAGTTATTAAAGCAGTAGTAGTAGTAGTCGATTCTCTCTTTTGGACCTTCCTTTTATAGGTGGAGATTCAAATCTTGAATCTCCATATCCGTTATACACAACATTTCTTTTGTCCGAGAGTGATAGACTAGTTCAGTCACTTTTTGATGTTGATCTGTACTTTCCGAGCTACTTCGGGAAAGTCTCGTCCTTTGTGTGTGCTTTTTGTCAGAACGGCAGTATAGCTTCAGCTTTTGACATTCTGCTCTGCTAATGGTCATCAGCGATCTGCTATTTGTCTTGGTTTGCTGAATATTTTCGTTGACACTCAATCCTTTGACGTCTGTTTTGCTAGCATCTCTATAAGTTTGCTGAGCGTTAGCAAATGCTAAAGCCTTAGCATTCTGCTACCGCATTGCTTCTTGCAAACGCCGACTTCCGATATCTGCTGCTAGATCTTTTAGCAGACTAAACTATTACAACTCAATAGATGACCTATACAGGACATTACATGATATGCTAGACTATCTAGAATTCAGCAAATGATCGACCAATTGCTAAGGTTTGATTCAACAAAACCTTTTGCAAATAAATTCTAAGGGAGATTTTAGAAATAATTTCCCAACAATTGCCCCCTTTTTGGTGCAAACAAAGCTTACTATCATTTGCTGAAGCTAAGAGGAAGAATGTCTGTGTTCACAAGATACTACGCTATCCTAGCAATCTAACACAGAGTTTATCCACCTTAGTTCAAGCAATAAAATTCCCCCTCAACAAGTGCTGGGAAATATTTCTCGATTAGACATATAAGTAAATGCTGCAAAGGTAATATGCTAAGAATCCTAGCACCCAAATAGAATTAGCAGACATATTACTTTTCAATTTCAATCCAATTGTTTTCGGATGTGTTGAATACACAAATAGTGTATTTCAACTTAAGACACACGGTGAAAATCAGAGATTGACAATGAGAGGTTGTCTCTGTTTGATCAATTTTCATTCATATGATATATCAACTACAAGTACAATGAAAAATGATTAGACGGAGACAAAGTAAGAGTTAGCAAAAAAAATACCAGAGAGGTACGGAGGAACTTAGGAGTCTGGAGCAGGTTTCTTCATGTTGTCAAATTCATCAAATTTGCTTGAGGCTAGCTCCACGAATTTGTCTAGAAGTTCCTTAGCAGATGCACGTTCAGCAGCCTCTGTTTCCAGATCCTTGGCCAACCGTTCATTCTCTTCTTCGAGCATCTTGATTTTCACTTCTGTTTCCTTCTTTTTGAGCTCAGCTTCTTTCCGTTTGAATTCTTCAAGAATTCTCCTATGTTCTTCTTTTGCAGCGGCTCTTGCTTCCTTCGCTTTCTTCCTCTCAATAGCCTCAGCAACCCTTCTTTCTTCCCCCTCTTTGATTGCATCCAAAAGTCTGGAGGAAAAAGAGTTCACCTTGTTGTCCACTTGCTGCTTATGCTCTGCTACGTTTGTCTTTATTTCTTGGACAGAGTCCTTGACGGAGGAAATGTTGGACTCGACTGTGTCCACTCTGACCGTTACGGTATCAACGTTGGATCTGACTACCGCAATTTCCCTTCTTATATCCGTGGCTTCAATCACCATTCTCTCTGATATAGTAGACACAACACTTTCAACAACCATTTGAACAACAGAGTCTAGATATGTTGGAAGATGGAGCGTGCTAATCGGAGTAGCAAGGAAGGATGAAGTAGTAGGAATGATGACTGCTTGACTCTTAGCAGTGGAGGTGGAGATTTCCTCCATGACTACTTCTGTCCTCTCTGTGTTAGCAGTTTCTCTTCGATCAGAGGTGACTAGCAGATATATTGCCTCCTCGATCCCTTTTAGAAACTCTACTTCAGCAGCAGCGTTCTCAGCTTCCTCGAGTCTTCTTGCTTCTGCTATAGATAATGCTAACATGTAGGCTTGGAATTCCTCCTCTCTGTCCTGATAGGCGACAATCTCGAACGTTTGGGCATTGCTCTCTGCTGCTGCTCGAATCGCAGCCAATCGGGCTTGATGTAATAATTCTTCGAGCTTAGGGAGTTCTGCTTGGCATTTTTTGTATTCAACAGCAGCTTTGGCTTGTCGTTTTGAGAGTTGTATGTGTCCAACAGTTAATTCGTCGGGAGCAAAAGTTGATTTTGGTGGGGAACGAGGAGAGGACGTTCTCCGATGAGCCTCAAGTAACTGAAGTCTTTCGCTGGCAGCCTTATCAGAGTATTGCTTTGTGCAAGGGGATTGATCCATCCATTCATTTGCCCACAATTCATCATGCTTCCAGAATTTCAACCCTTTCCAAGCCATCATTATTTCTCTTTCCTCCATACCAAGTTCATGAGAGATGTAGTCATACTTCTTCCACCGTCTGAACTCTTCTCCCAATATCTTCCCTTCAGGTGTATCTTCTTCCAATACTCCAGCGAATACACCTTTTATTTCCTCCTCAATCATCATGGACACAAATTTATCAATTTCTTGTCCCAGCGAATCAAATTCAGGATTTGCTTTACTTCTCATGAATGATAATCGAAGTGGATCCACGCCTTCTGGGGAGATTATCGTTAGAGATTTTGCATCATATATACCTGTGGATTCTTTGTCAGAGACTATATTAGGATGAGCTTTTGTCTGAGGACCTTCATCAGGAGTCACTTTCTCACATCTAGTAGATGATTCCTCGACAGTAGTCTGTGGGGATCGTATTTCTTGCTCAGCAATCTGTGATTGACAAACTCCATGCTCAGTAGACGAGCCACCCTCCATGCATTCTATCTGCTCAGCAGATTCTTTTCTAGCATCACTTCCCTCTTCGTCAATTCCAGAAGGTCCTGCATCTGGATTCCCTGGTAATCTCCTGGGTAAGTCTTGAAGGGGAGGTTCCTCATCTGAGCTGCTGTCTAAGGCCACAATCGACTTTACTTCATTAAATCTGCCTTCGTGAATTGCCTTGTCAAGCTGTTCATCTGACATAGCATCTTGTGAATATATGATAGCTCCTTCACTGCTGACTGGGGGAATGGGAACGGAGATCCTTCCATCTATGATGCCTTTCCCTTTCTTGATAGCTTGTTCTTCCATTAGTGCCTGTTGAGCGGCTCTCTTCTGAGCCTTAAACTCTTCAGCGGCTGACTTGATTCGTTCGAAATATCTGTCTCTTCTTTCGAACGTCATTTCAGTAATGAACTTCATATATTCTTTTTTCTCGGCCTTTTTCAGTTCAGCTGCGCGCTGTCTCTTAGTTTTTCTTCCTCACTGAGTACGTTCTTCTAGGGTTCTGGAAGACCTAGGAATGTAATCTGGATCAATTTCAGCAGTGTCTTCTGTTGTGTCTTTAGCAGACTCCTTTTCTGCTGTAGTGTCAACAACATTCTTTGCAGTGGCTTCAGCAGCCTTCTTTTCTTCTTCTGCCTTTTTGATAAGTTAGAATTTCATCAACTTATCTTATAGTTCTTTGACTGATTGTGTAGTGTTTAGATCATTTTTGTGTTCATTTTTGTGCATGAGTTAGTTTTTGTACTTGGAATGCCGTGTTTGATGAATCGTGCAGGTTTCTAGTCGAAAAACAGAAGAGTCAAGGATCCAGTGCCCGAGACCTCGTCGATCTACGAGGACCCTTAGTCGATTGACGAGGCGTGCTGTTGTCAAGCGATCGACGGAGCAGAAAATGGAGACCCCGTCGACCGAGTCTATTCAGACCGATCGACGAGGCAAAATGAGGAGACGCGATCGACGGAGATCGGACGCGGTCGACGCGCAAGCGGGAAATCCTGTTTCTCATCTGATTTGGAGATAGATGCATATCTAATCCTAGATAATGCTAGATACATCTTTCATTATTATAAATACTCATTTATAATTCGTTTTTCAGTGTGCGTAGATGTTTTTAGAGAGAGAATATTAGAGTTTGAAGAATTTTTAGAGTTTTTATGTTTTTGAAGACAAGTTTCTACGAGAAGACTTACGGATTCCAGTTTTTATGCAGTTCAGGTTGTATTTTTCTTCGATGAATATTACCATGAAATTGTGTAACTAAATCCTTTCTCAGATTCTAGGGTTTGGAACTATCTATGTATACATGTTTTGATTAATCGAATTATTTTCCCTTTCCCTTCGTAGTTTGTGAAATCTGGTTTTATTCTTAATCTTCAAGTATGTTGGCCACAGCTTAGGATTACTAGTTGAATTCTAGAGACGTAACTGTAATAGTTTTCAATCGAAAGAGACTTTCACAATATAATTTGATTTCTTGTCGTAACTGAAGGAGATTAATTGTAGGAATAAATCTGTAAATCTTTTTGGAGTTAGTTAATTCATCTTGAGACCGAACGGAGATAGGTAATTGACTAATCTACTTTATGAATTGTCAGACAAAGAAGTTCATAATAATTTTCTGATGTTTCACTACGAAGAGGAATTAAAATTGGGAATTAATTGATTTATTCATACATGTTATACTTGATAGGTAGATATCCCTAGGATCTGTGTTTCTCATATTTGATTTCAAAAGCTATTTAATTTTCCTGTTCAGTTTTCAATTCCAAAGATTACGATTTCCAAAACAATCCAAACCTTTTTCATCTGATTTTCCTAATCAATACTTTCAAGAACGCCTGGTCTAGTACTTCAAGGTTATTCGTTACTTCTCTCCCTGAGGGATCGATAATTTTATCTTTGCCGCTGTATTATTAGCTCTGCTAAGTCGCTTCCTAATAATTCTAGCGATCAAATTTTGGCGCCGTTGCCGGGGAAAGAATAGAATTAATCTTACTATTAGATCTGTGATTGAAATATTGCTTTAGGCTGTAATTTTTGTTTTTTCTGAATTTTCTCGCATATCGTTTTCCTCGTCGATCGATGCTATTTAGCCTCGATCGACGAAGCTCTTCTACTTCCGTCGATCGACGGACACGTATCGTCGATCAACGACCTCGTTTTTTTTTTCCTGTTTCAGAATTGCAATTCATTTGTTTTATTTTCCCAGTTGTATCTCACTACCTCCTTTGCTGTACAGGTTGTGCATGAGTACAAGAGCCAGAGGAAAGGACCCACTCTACTATCATCCAGACATTGAAGCTACTTGCAGAAAAATCCGAAGAAACAAGCGTGCTCAGGAAAGTTCAAGCAGTCACACAATGGAAGACAACGTACCACCGCCTCCGCCAGTGCTAACTGCAGAGGAGCAAGCTTTGCTTCTCCAAGAAATCCAAGCCATGAGGACGCAGATCCAACAATATGAACTCGAGAGGAACAATCCGAATGGAAGGGACCTACATGATAACCCACTGTTTGAGGACAATCCCGACAATGGAGAGGAGGACAACCAGGATCCTCCGGGAGAATCTGACGACGACGAGGAGGAAGAAGCCATGCAGAATAGGTACAAACCTCGGTTCAAGGAGACAGATTTCAAGATTGGCATCAATGCCAATAACTTCGAACTGAAGACCGGATTGGTACAGATGGTGCAACAAAACCAATTCGGAGGAAGAGCTACCGAGGATCCCTATGCGCATTTGGACAAGTTCATCATGCTCTGCAATACGGTGAAAATTGGAGGAGTCAGCAAGAGTGCCATCCAAATGCGTCTGTTCGCATTCTCTCTGAGGGATAAGGCACAATCATGGTTCACCGCGCTGGACAAAGGAAGCATAAGTACGTGGAATGAACTGAGAAACGAGTTTCTAGGGAACTTCTTCCCTCCGAATGTGATTCGGCAAAGACGGAAAGAGATCATCAGGTTCGCTCAAAGACCTGATGAAAGTTTCAGCGAGGCATGGGACAGATTCAAGGACCTGCTAAGACCCTGTCCCGGACATGGTTTTCCGCCTAGAGAACAAGCTGAAGCATTTTATGAAGGGCTCAATGACAAAACAGCCAAACTGGTGGACACCACACTTGGAGACACAATCATGACGAAAAGTGGAAAGAAGGCCATGGAGTTCTTCCAAAAGATGGCTAATAACACTCAACGGTGGTCCACAAGCCGAACTCGGCCAGTGAAAGCTGTGGAGAAAGTGGTGGAAAAAGCTGTGGAGAAAGTTGCCGAGCAACCAGATTTGGCAGCTGAGCTGAAAAAGCTCAGAGAAGAGTTTGCTAACTTGAAGCAAGAGAAAACGGTTGCTGCGGTTGATGCAGTGCAAGGGCCGATCGAGGAAAACAACGCTGATGTGAACTACATTCAAAGGGGTGGTTATCAAAACAATTACCGAGGAGGATTTCAGCAACACAATCAGCAACATAACCAGCCCTATGCCTTCAACCATGCAAGGAATCATCCTGGATTCTCTTACGCAAATCCACAAGCTGCAGAGCAACCACCGCCAGGGTTCGCCGTACAAAACGGAGAAATAGTAGAGAAGAAGAAGCCAAATCTCGAGGAGATATTGGCCAAATTCATGGAAGGCTCCACAGACATTGTGACCAAATTGAAGCAAGAAATTTCTGGGGTAAACACAAAGGTCGATCAGGTGCAAAAACACGTGCAAATCATTGAAAATCAAGTCAGCCAGATTGCCGATGCCCTAGGAACCAAACACAAGCCGGGGCAACTTCCGAGCAACACTCAGGTCAATCCCAAGAATCAGAACCAGAGGAATCAAGTGAACGCTATCACTCTGAGAGGGGGCAAGACCTATGAAGGGCCTGAACAATCAGAGAAAGGCGCCCGAGATGAAGAAGAAGCCGAAGAGGAGGCAGAACCCGCCAAAGACAAAGCTTCGTCGACCAATGAAGCATCCTCGTCGATCGACGAGGCCTCAAAAGGGCCGTCGATCGAGCCAGATCAGACTCGCTCGACGGCTGCTCCTCAACCACCAATGAAGAAACCGCCTCTGCCGTTTTCGCAGCGGTTTGCCAAGACCAAGATGAATGAAAGATATGCACGATTTCTGGAGACAATGAAGAAGGTGCATATTAACATTCCATTGGTAGAAGCTCTTCAAGAGATGCCCGGGTACATCAAGTTCCTGAAAGACATGGTCGCCCAGAAAAGACCGTTCTTGGAGCATGAAATGGTCAACCTGTTCGAAGAATGTAGCGCTATCATCCAGAAAAAGATGCCAATCAAGAGGGTGATAACTGCAGTAAAGCGGTTAAGCAAATAATATTTTTACACCCAAGGGTGGTCGATCCCACAGGGAATGTGCAATGAAAAACCTAAAGTACTAGTCATAGTTTTTCGAACGTAGATGTTTGAGGAAATTGGAAAACTGGGGTTTTGTTTTGGAAATTA
>JAPKLW010000329.1:345064-375381 GCA_026898455.1 Plectranthus barbatus
ATAAAACACTTGAAACAATGGAGAAAAATATAGATAAGTGAGTATAATTATGAGCTTATCAAAGATCCGGGCTCTTTCACAATCTCATGTATCATCGGAGGTGAGACCTTCGGAAAGGTTCTTTGTGACTCGGGGGCATCAA
Source organism: Plectranthus barbatus (assembly GCA_026898455.1). Classification (NCBI taxonomy): domain Eukaryota; kingdom Viridiplantae; phylum Streptophyta; class Magnoliopsida; order Lamiales; family Lamiaceae; genus Plectranthus; species Plectranthus barbatus. The sequence continues at coordinate 345,207 of JAPKLW010000329.1, forward strand.
TCAATCTGATGCCGCTTTCAATCTTCAAGCGGCTAAAGATCGGCAGCATCAAGCCCACCACGATCTCACTGCAGATGGCTGATCGGTCAGTCACCTATCCGAAGGGCATTGTTGAAGATGTGCTGGTGAAGGTGAAGGATTTCATAATCCCAGCCGATTTTGTGGTACTTGACATGGAGGAGGATCGAAATATTCCTCTAATCCTCGGAAGACCGTTTCTGAAAACTGGAGGGGCATTGATCGACATCCGAGACGGCAAGCTGACGTTCCGAGTGAACAATGTGTCCGTCACGTTCTCAATCTACAAGGCAATGCAGAAGCACGATGATGGAAGCTATGCAGAAGAATGCCACATGATCAACTGCTTCAGCCCGGTAATGTCTTCCCCCTTCACTTGTCTGAAAAGTGAGGCGGACTTTCTGGAAAACTGTTTGCAACATTCCCTCTCCTCTTCTGAAAATCTGGATGAAGCCACTAAGGAGATCCTGAATCTAGTCATGGAACTAGATGTGTTCGAAGAAATCACCCGAGAGAAAGAACTGAAAAGGGAGTCACTGCCGAGCCGCTTCAGGAAGTCTTCGTCGACCCAGTCTGTTGTCTCGTCGATCGACGAGAAGATCACCTCTTCGTCGATCGACGAAGACCCCTCGTCGATCGACGGCACCCCTGGACAGCCGATTTCCAGCTCCAATCCACCCATTCTGGAGCTGAAGACACTTCCAGCACATCTCAGGTATGCGTTCCTAGGCTCTGACAGCACTTACCCCGTTATCGTTTCTGCTCATCTTTCACAAGGGGAACTTGACAAGCTGCTGCGAGTTTTGCGAACATACAAGTCCGCCATTGGATGGACCTTAGGAGACATCAAAGGGATCAGTCCTTCGCTGTGCATGCACAAGATCATCCTTGAAGAGGATGCGAAACCAAAGAGACAAGCAAAACGACGTCTGAATCCTATCATGCAAGAGGCTGTCAAGAAGGAGGTTCTAAAACTCCTTGACCATGGCATGATCTACCCGATTTCTGACAGCAAGTGGGTAAGCCCAACACAAGTAGTAGCCAAGAAAGGAGGAATGAAAATTGTGAAGAACGATGAGGGAGAGGAAGTAGCACAAAGACCGATCACGGGATGGCGAGTTTGCATTGACTGCCGAGCCTTAAACTCCGCCACGTGCAAGGATCATTACCCTCTTCCATTCATTGATCAAATGCTAGATAGATTATCTGGTTATCCTTTTTACTGCTTTCTTGATGGTTACTCAGGATACAATCAGATAGCTGTGGCGCCGGAAGACCAACACAAGACGGCATTCACCTGTCCATATGGAGTATTCGCCTACCGACGGATGCCCTTTGGATTATGCAATGCACCGGCCACCTTCCAGAGATGCATGACAGCAATCTTCCACGACCTCATCGAGAAAATCATGGAGGTATTCATGGATGATTTCTCAGTTTTCGGTAGCTCATTTGATGTTTGTTTGCAGAACTTGGCTACTGTACTTGAGAGATGTGTCAAGACAAATCTATGCCTCAATTGGGAAAAGTGCCACTTCATGGTGAGAGAAGGAATTGTGTTGGGACATCGAGTGTCAGTCGAAGGATTGGAGGTCGATCAAGCCAAAGTGATAGCCATTGAGAAGATGCCACCACCGACAAACGTTAAAGCCGTCCGAAGTTTCCTAGGCCACGCAGGATTCTATAGGAGGTTCATCAAAGACTTCTCAAAGGTATCCCGGCCCTTGTGTAACTTGCTGGAGAAGGATGTGTCTTTTGTTTTCGATGAAGACTGCCATCAAGCATTCGAGAAGCTGAAAGAAGCGCTAGTAACCGCACCAGTCCTGACCGCACCAGATTGGGATGAGCCTTTCACATTGATGTGCGACGCCAGCGACTATGCTGTTGGAGCAGCTCTGGGCCAAATGAAAGGAAGACTCTTCCATGTGATCCAATATGCCAGCAAAAGTATGAATCCAGCCCAGTGCAACTACACCACGACGGAAAAAGAGATGCTCGCGGTCGTGTATGCATTCGACAAATTCCGGCCTTATCTGATAGGCTCAAAGACAATTGTCTACACCGACCATGCAGCAATCAAGTACTTGTTTGCAAAACAAGATGCCAAGCCCAGACTGATTCGGTGGATTCTGTTATTGCAAGAGTTCGACTTGGAAATCAAGGACAGAAAGGGAAGCGAGAACGTCATCACCGATCATTTATCGAGACTCGAGCCAGTCAAGGGGGATGATCAGAAAGTGACAATCCGAGAGACATTCCCCGACGAGCAAGTCTATGCCTTGAGGGACATGAAGGAACTGTATGAATCCAAGACTCCGTGGTACGCGGATTTCGCCAACTTCTTGGCCAGCGGTGTACTTCCCCCAGATTGCTCCCCGTATGCAAAGAAGAAGTTTTTGCACGATGTCAGATTCTACTATTAGGAGGATCCGTACCTGTGGCGCAGATGTGCTGACGGCGTCATCTGCCGCTGTGTGCCCCAGTCTGAGTGGCACAAAATCTTCGAGGCATGCCACTCATCTCCAACCGGCGGACACCGCTCAGCCAACCGGACTGCCTTCAAAATCCTTGCAAGTGGATTCTACTGGCCTTCCATCTACGAAGTCTGTCGCGGATGGATAACAGGCTGTGATCGCTGCCAAAGGACCGACAACATCTCGCAAAAAAATGAGATGCCGCAGACACCGGTGATTGAAGTGGAGATATTTGACGTTTGGGGGATCGATTTCATGGGACCCTTCCCGAAATCACAAGGATTCACATACATCTTATTGGCAGTTGACTATGTATCGAGGAAGGTCGAAGCCAGTCCAACAGCCACCAACGACTCCAAAGTCGTTATCAAGTTCCTGAAGAAACTGATGACAAGATTCGGAACACCGAGAGCCCTAATCAGCGATGGGGGATCACACTTTTGCAACAGATGGCTCTCATCTCTACTTGCCAGATACGGAGTAAAGCACCGTGTCACCACCCCATATCACCCTCAAGGGAACGGGTTGACGGAATTGTCTAACTGAGAAATCAAGCAGATATTGGAAAAGACGGTCAAGCAAAGAAAGGATTGGGCGGTAGTCCTCGATGATGCACTTTGGGCATACCGCACCGCCTACAAGACACCGATTGGGACATCTCCATATCAGCTGATCTTCGGGAAATCATGCCACCTTCCTGTCGAGATGGAGCACAAAGCTTGGAGGGCGGTGAAAGAGTTGAATTTGGATTGGAAGACAGCCGCGGAAGACCGCGCCATGGCACTGAATGAGTTAGAAAACTTTCGGGACGAGGCCTATGAGAACAACGTCATCTACAAGAATCGAACGAAGAGATTCCACGACAAAAAGATCCGCTCTCATGTCTTCACTTCAGGTGATAAGGTTCTCCTCTTCAAATCCCGTCTTCGATTCATGCCCGAAAAGCTTCAATCAAAGTGGGCCGGACCATACACCGTAATCAGCCAGTTCATGAACGGTGTAGTTGAATTAGCCGGACAAGATGGCAAGACCTTCAGAGTGAATGGGCAAAACCTGAAACCGTACTATACCCCTCTTCAGATTGGAGCAGTGGAGAAGTACTACTTGAATCGCCCTTAAAAGTCAGGTATTGTCGAGCTAGCGACAATAAACCAAGCACTGGTTGGGAGGTAACCCAACAGTTTCCTGTTTTATTTCTTTTCTTTTCGAGTCAGTCGGTTTCCTTTTTTTTTTCAAAATTGTGTCGAGTTCGTCCGGGCCAAGAAAATCGTCAGAAATCGGCATCGATCGACGAAGAAGCACCTCCTCGTCGACCGAGTCCACATCTCGTCGATCGATGGAGGAAAACTTCCTCGTCGACCGAGTCTATTTCTTGTCGATCGACGAGTCAACAATGGGCTTCGTCGATCGACGAAGACGCCTCGTCGATCGACGAGGTCGATTCTGAGCCGCGGACAGAGGCGGGTTTTTAAAACCCCTTCACCTCATTTTTTCCTCACAAACACAAACACACGCACGGCTTTTCTCTCCCAACCCCAACTTCGATTTTTTTCTCTCCAAAATCGTCGAAATCAACCACGGTATGTATACTAACACTCTCCTTTTCGATTATTTCACATGATTTGAATGAATTGAGCATAATTTTTGACCAAATTTGAGTTTGGAGCCCTTGTTCTAAATCTTTGAATTTTGTCGATTTCGTTGCTATTCGTGGTGATTACTCGATATGGTTTGTGGTTTTCATCGATATACTTGCTTGTGATTGATTGGTGCTTGAGTTTCATTGAATTTTTCCATACGAATGTTTGGGGGGAATTTCTCTTGTGTGGGTGATTTTCTAGCTTTATTATTTCTGAACGAAATTTTGCCAAACGTGATGATAATAGGCTAGAATTGAGAGTGAATTGCATGAATGTCGAATCAATTTTGCATGGGTGCATTGATTTCTTTTGATTTTTGCTCAAATTGGATTTGCTTGCTTTGGGATTTTGTGAAGAATGGTGATGAATTTTGACAAACTCTTGCAGATTGACAATGGATTTCCAACCAACATTCAACCACCGGTCTCATCAAAGGCGTTACCAAAAGTTCATGGGGGAAGAATTTGCAATTCGGCAGACACTCTACCCCTGCTTGGAGATGATGCAACTGTTGGGTATTCGTGATGATGTTGAGAACCTGGTGGAGAGAATTGGCTGGGGTGGATGGGTGACTGGCCGTTGGCCAACTTACCCGGCATTGGTCTTGGAGTTCTTTGCATCGCTCCGAATCTTCGAGGTTAAGCCAGGGCCAGAGCCTACCACGATTGGATTTCAGCTGTTGAACCAATATAACGAGCTCCCAAGGAACCAGCTCGAGAAAATCTGGGGAGTCTATGAAGGAGGAGACGGCATTCCTCCCCCAAGCTTCGACAGTACTCGCTTTTGGTCCCAAATTGCTGCAGAAGCCAGTGACGACTTGAGAGTGTTCGATTCAGGGAATCTGAAGGCTTCTTCCATCGACAACCCTGCTTTCAGATACATCCAAAGATGTATGGGGGTGTCAATTTCTGGCAGGCATGAGAGTGGCAAGGTCAGAATTGGAGAACTCTACGCCCTCTACTGCATGTTGACAGCGGGAAAGTTCAGCCTTGGAGCATTTGTCATGGACCATTGGAAGAAGCAAATCAAGGCAAAGAAAGGCAACATTTGGAGCGGGGGATTGATCACCCCGATTGCAGAATTTTTGGGGGTTGACTTGACCCAGTTTGAGGAGCTCGAGGATGACAACCGTGGTCTTGGCACGGGGGCTTTGGTGAGGATGATGATGATTTCGCCGCGGGAAAGAGGATGGTCCCTACGGATGTCCAATGGAGACCGGTTCCCACTGCCAAATCGGTACCTCACACACGTCACCGATTATCACTTCCGTGATAATTGGTTGATGAGCACCCCCGCCCACATGAGGTTGATGATCGGTGCTCGAGGAGGCCCAGGCACCTCCAGACTTTGACACCGACCACGGACCCCGCCGGACCAGAGAGAGCCACAGCCGCCCCCAGAAGCCGAGGAGGAGAACGAGGACGAGGATGATGAGGGAGGACAGCACAGTCCCGATCAGACTGGTGGACAGCCGCCACACCACTTCGCGGGAGAGTCTTCATCTTCCGGGGTGGATCTGGCGACGATCTACCAGTACATGCAGCAGCAGGCCGCCTTGCAGGCCAACTTCCAGCGGAATGTGAACACGAGGTTGGATACCCTCGATGTTCAGATGCAGCAGCTGCTTCTCAACACGCAGCCTCAGTCCAGTTCCCAGCCCCCACAGATTGTTCGACAGGAACGCCGCCGCCGAATGAGGTATCGTTTCTCTTTTCCTTATCTGACTTTCAAACTTTTCCACTCTTTCGAGTGAATAAGTTTGGGGGGATGATGATAGGAAAAGGGAAACGTTTGTTGTTTTCAATTTTTTTACCTGCTTTCATTTTTTTCTTTTTGTTGATTTTTCAGTGTTTTTGATGTTTTCGTTTTTTCTGAACCATCACCATCCTTTTTCTTTTGCTTCAGTGTGAACAATTGCTCTCTGCAAGGCTTTTTATTTAAAATTAGTACTTTTGAACTCTTGATTTGTGGTACTTGTTCTAGATAAATAGTCTGAGCATTGTTTAGGAGCTTTTGAACATAGGACAATCGGAACTTTTTAATTATGATGGTGTTATGACTACTTAACTGTCTTTACTCAAGCTAGAATTGTTGATTGATAATCGAGATATTTGCTGATTAAGCATGATGATCTGTGTGATAGAGTAGCCAATGATAGGAGCTGTTTTGCTTGACATGTTGATCTTTGAAACTTAAATTCTTGCATGATAACTGTTCGAAATTGGATAATTATTGAGGAGCAACAAAATTTCTACCTTGTGAGGATTTGTACCAAATTCTTTCGTTTGATGAGTGACAAAGTTGTTAGATTTATTTCCTAGAATTTGACGAATTTCTCTCTTGAGGTTGCATTAAGTGTGGTAATAGGGTGAAAATGATTTTAGGCATGTTCTTTTGTAGCCCATCTCCCATACACTAACCTTGAAAATCTTCACTTGTAGCCCCTTTGAGCCTTGAATGAATTTTTCTTTGATTAGAAGGGTTGATGAACTTGATGATTGAGATTTTTCTTTGGATGATGTGAATTGTTAGGGATTGTGTTGAGAGGCCATGTGAGGCCATGAGCGAAAAAGAAAGAAAAAGGGAGGTTTCCATGAAGTGGAAAAAGAAAAAGGAACATTGATGAAAGAGAAAGAAATTTGTTTATGTTGTTCATGAATAGTTGAGAATAAGCTCTTAGGAACCCCGAAAAATGATGGAAAGAAAAGGGAAAAAGAACAAGAGTGAAAATTGTTTTATGTGGGCATGATATGCTAAAGACTTGGTGTTTATGAAGATAATTTTAGTCACTTAGCCAAAAATATCCTACCTCTTAGGTAAGCCACATTACAACCAAAATAAGACCTTTCTGATTCCCTGAAAAACCACACTAACAAGCAGTGGAGAGATGAGAAATTTGTCAAACCTATGGTGAAATAAGCTAAAACTTTGATTGTGTGAAATTCAAAATCCTTTTTGCTTTATTGAGCGATGAGTGCAAACACTGCCCGGTGAGGTTTCTCCTTGATAATTTACCAATAAGAATTTGTTTGGATTGCATGATTTTTGTGAATAAGTGAAACTTGGATTGCGAAATAGGCTTATGAGGCATTGCACACTTGTATCTGCATTTGATTATAATTCTTTTCTGTGAATTGATCGAGGACGATCAATGGTTTAAGTTTGGGGGAGTTGATAAGTTAGGATTTTCATCAACTTATCTTATAGTTCTTTGACTGATTGTGTAGTGTTTAGATCATTTTTGTGTTCATTTTTGTGCATGAGTTAGTTTTTGTACTTGGAATGCCGTGTTTGATGAATCGTGCAGGTTTCTAGTCAAAAAATAGAAGAGTCAAGGATCCAGTGCCCGAGACCTCGTCGATCGACGAGGCGTGCTATTGTCAAGCGATCGACGGAGCAGAAAATGGAGACCCCGTCGACCGAGTCTATTCAGACGCGATCGACGAGGCGAAATGAGGAGACGCGATCGACGGAGATCGGAAGCGGTCGACGCGCAAGCGGGAAATCCTGTTTCTCATCTGATTTGGAGATAGATGCATATCTAATCCTAGATAATGCTAGATACATCTTTCATTATTATAAATACTCATGTATAATTCGTTTTTCAGTGTGCGTACATGTTTTTAGAGAGAGAATATTAGAGTTTGAAGAATTTTTAGAGTTTTTATGTTTTTGAAGACAAGTTTCTACGAGAAGACTTACGGATTCCAGTTTTTATGCAGTTCAGGTTGTATTTTTCTTCGATGAATATTACCATGAAATTGTGTAACTAAATCCTTTCTCAGATTCTACGGTTTGGAACTATCTATGTATACATGTTTTGATTAATTGAATTATTTTCCCTTTCCCTTCGTAGTTTGTGAAATCTGGTTTTATTCTTAATCTTCAAGTATGTTGGCCACAGCTTAGGATTACTAGTTGAATTCTAGAGACGTAACTGTAATAGTTTTCAATCGAAAGAGACTTTCACAATATAATTTGATTTCTTGTCGTAACTGAAGGAGATTAATTGTAGGAATAAATCTGTAAATCTTTTTGGAGTTAGTTAATTCATCTTGAGACCGAACGGAGATAGGTAATTGACTAATCTACTTTATGAATTGTCAGACAAAGAAGTTCATAATAATTTTCTGATGTTTCACTACGAAGAGGAATTAAAATTGGGAATTAATCGATTTATTCATACATGTTATACTTGATAGGTAGATATCCCTAGGATCTGTGTTTCTCATATTTGATTTCAAAAGCTATTTAATTTTCCTGTTCAGTTTTCAATTCCAAAGATTACGATTTCCAAAACAATCCAAACCTTTTTCATCTGATTTTCCTAATCAATACTTTCAAGAACGCCTGGTCTAGTACTTCAAGGTTATTCGTTACTTCTTTCCCTGAGGGATCGATAATTTTATCTTTACCGCTGTATTATTAGCTCTGCTAAGTCGCTTTCTAATAATTCTAGCGATCACTTTTCTAATTCTTCCTTCTCAGAAAGTAGCTCCAATTTTCTCCTGGTCTTCTTCTTCGCTTTTGGTGCAGGAGAGGTGACTTTGGTTCTCTTTTTTGTTGGAATTGGTATAGCCATAGCCCCAAGAGTAAGTGGAGGCTGTTCGGCTTCCTTTGCAGTCATGATATCATTGACTTGATCTGCTGGTAGATTGCCTAACTTCTCAATCTCCTCGAGGTTTTTAAAGCAGTACTCTGTCTCAGCGTTTGTCTGCAATAGTCCAATTTCTTCAGCAGACATGGGAATAGCAGACTGTAAGATTTGAGGTGCTATAGTGGATGCATCAGGCTCTTCAGGAGATGTGGGTTTGTCTTTGTCCACATTTGACTTCCCTGTCAACTTCCGAGGGTTTCGACTACTCACAGGCTTGGGCTCCTTCCTTGTTGCTGGGACGTAATCTGTAGGAAGTAGAATTTCACCACGATCAACTCTCGTATTGGTGAACAATATCTCTAAGTATTTACTGATTTTTAGCCCAAAATTCACGTTCGATGAGAACGTTCCGTCTACTGCCATGTGATCATTTTTCCGAGCATGTTCAGCCCATCGCTCAAAAAAGAATTCTGCCCAATTTCCTCTGACATTGTCGATTAAGGCCATCATCACAACATATTTCTTAGCAGAGAGTTCGGAGTAGGAACCAACATCACACTGAAGCATCTTGATTACTATCTCCGCAAGGATCTTGTATTCCTCAGACAGTGTATTGATCGGTGTAGCAACCTTGAAAGTAATCACCTGTCCTTTTTTGTCCTTCAATTCTCCTGGCTTTCTCCACAAGTTCCAACGTCTCTCCATCTCCGCAAGATCATTGATCTTGTGTTGAGATATCTTGGTCCCATAATTTCGAAGCCCGAACATTCTTGAAAGTAAGTCCGCGCTAACTTCCACAATGTTACCATATATGCTAGTTTTGAAGGATTTATTATCTTCTTGTATAACAACCCTAGCATAGAATTCTGAAACCATATGAGGGTGAAAGTGAACAGGTTCCGCGGAGAGATATTTTACCAATAATTCTGAGTCGAGTAGATCTAGAATCCATCTTGGAATGTGTTTGGTAGCGTGAGGCATGTATAAGATCATGTCCTTCATGATTTGGGCCAACCGCCTCTGTTCCGACGAATGATTTGACAACTCCTTCTTCCGAGCCAAAAATACCAATTTGCTGTAGGGGACTGAAGCCGGGTGCATGTCGAACATGCAGTGGTGAATCTTTCGGAGGTGGATAGATGAAGGTGGGTTGTTGGAATGGAGAAGAAGAGATAGGATTTTCTAGGTTTTCTGTGGGATTGGGTTCTTGATTTTGGGTATTTGGAGAGTTAGGGTTGGTTGCCATGGTTGGGGATTTTTAGAGAATTAGGTTTTTCAGAAGGTTTTTGAGAAGAAGGAATATGAGAAGGTTTCAGAGTGTTGGGGATTTGAAATCCATCTAGTGTATAGAAGATATCAGAACAAGAGAAGAAATCAACGGTTGGAATTGCTCTCCTTTTAATCTCAATCGACGGCTGGGGTAAGTAGTCAAATCGTGCGAGTACCCACGTTCTTCAGAACTTGAGTGCTGGTGACATGGCACGATCCGATTTGTTATAGTTGTCAGTGCACATTAAATGCGCTGCTTTAGAGATTTGAAAATCTCCCGAGTCTGAGTTGTAAGGGTCAGCATCCAGAGAGCCCAGCATTGTGGTGGCAATCTTATCAAAGATACCTTCAGACGTCGAGGAGTTGTTAACACTCCTCCTAGAAATCCAACGTAATGCTAACACAAATCCTTATGTCTTCCAAATATGGAATATAATATCCATAGCTTTCCACTACTGATTCATCTCTGAACATAGTTATCCTCGATAAGACACTTTCTTTATGAAATTACTGTTTTTCTCAGAAAGACTGTTGGTTTTCCGAGGTAAACAGTAGACCAAAATAGGTCTATAAATAGTAGGTCTTAGTGATCTTCTTCATACATTCTCCAACTTTCTTGAATTCCCTTCTGATTTTCTCAAGAATCAGAAAACTAAACAGAGACATACTTCCAAAAAAAAAATGGCACGTTCTTATGAACTCTTCGTACCAAGACGCAGAATCTTGAGTGATTCGGGTCTGTATACCGAGTATGCGGCTGACTATCAAGTGGCAGAAACTACCATGGCTCATCTTCACGCCAGTGATCTAGGCAAGTTCATATGCCTTACTCCGCATACTTTCCAGAGGGAGCAACTCCGACATTTCATATGGTCGAGCACTGCCGATCAAAGCTCCATTTTCTGCATATTTAAAAATGAGCTAGTAAGGTGGACGACAGATACCTTTGCCAGAGACTTTGGCCTTCCACGGGGTCCGATATCTGTCATGGACTATCGCAGAGATGAGATAGCTCCAGAGTGGTCCTCGTGGATGAAATGGAGAAACTCTCTTGAGCTTGAATTTTCTCCAACCCCTTCAGCATATGTTTGCAGACGCCGTATAGGGTCCTTTTCCAAATAGTCTGCGGCATGGTTGTAGGTGAAGATCCTGACGATATGACTCTTTCTCGCGAGACATGGAGGGCCATGATGGCTATAGATGACAGGGCAAGGGTAGACTGGGCGGCCTTTGTCTTTCAGAAGGTGTAGCGATGTGCACAGAATTTTCCGAAACTGCCTCTTCCATATGGAATGCCATTGAGTTGGCTATTAGAGTAGAAATTCCCAGACCTTGCTCTAGGTCCTTCAAACCTTAGGGCAGTAGATTTTTATCCTTTCATGCCTTTGCCATCTTTGTTGTAATCTTCTTTGTTGTAATCCATCTTTTTGTAAGAAACTGCGTATAATGAAGTGGTAGAGATTTTATTTCCTATACTCGTGTTCAAACTTTTATGATTTTAACAAACCGCATATTTTCAACCACGTGCCTGTGCATCGATAATAGTTGAGAAAAAAAATAAGATTTAACTCCGTTAATTTGCTGAGTTAATTTTGCTAGCCTCCTAGCAGATAGGTTAACTTAGCATACCCAATCAATCTGCTGACTGCTCAGCAGCACTCAACCGCTCAAAAGTCTAGCAGACTTGCTAGGCTCCGAGATCTGACGGTTGAAGATCTGTTGTCAGATGAAATAATAAATCAACGGTTTTGAGTTTACATGACCTGCCGAGTATCTTCCTTTCTCCGAGAAGTACTCGAGTGATCTAACGTGGCACACTCTAACTTGATATAGCTGTCTGTACGTATTAAAAATGTTGAATCTGGTCTAATCAGACTGGTTTTCAATAATATCTTCTCTCCCCCTAATATTATCTCCCTTCTTCGAATATGAGGTGGAGAAAAAAAAATTAGGATTTGACTAAGCATATCCGATCCAGCAGATGCTTTCCTCTCCTGAATGTATTATCCTCCTGTGGGATACATCGGCATATCAAGAGTCGGCTAGATTTTAAGAGATCACAAATGATGATAATCTCCTCGAGCCAAACGCTGATCTGACTGTCAAGCGTCACTATTAATCTGATTATATTGCCCATGCCGTCACGACGTTCTATCTTCTTGCGACGATTCATATTTCAGAAGATGAATCATCACGTTCCTTTAAATATTCCCACGAAATCATAATTGCGGAGAGGTTTCCTTGTCTATAAAAGGGGCTTCTTGTGGTGCTTATTTGGATATCCCCACAATTCTTCTTTCTTTCAGAGCAAGAAAAATATTTGAAATCATGAGTTCACCGAGTAACATCCTCGATATCACCTGAAACAACATCCTTGACGAAGTGGCCCTTCGTCTCTACTATCACGACCGTCCTGCCGTGGCCGACATGGTCATGGCTAAGGTTGTTGGGACAGGACTTAAGCAGTTCGTGACAACTGCTCCCAAGCATTTTCATGAAGATCTCCTTCGGGAGTTTCTAAAAGACTGCAAGACTGAGAAGGATGCCATATACGGATCCTTCCGAGGAAGGCTGATATGGTGGTCACGAGAGTCTTTCTCTCGGGACTTTGGACTTCCACGAGGTCCAATATCTGTGATGGCATACAAGTCCATGGAGGCAGCGCCAGAGTAGACTGCATGGAGGAAATTTCGCCTCTCTCCGTGGTTCAAGTTCACGCCAACTCCTGCGGCAACAGGTCTCAAATGCACATACCATGAGCTGTTTCATGTTGCCAACAACATGTTGCTAGGAGAGGATCCCAACAACTTTTGCCTTACGAAGGAGGTCTGGCAGGTCATGCTGGCGTTGGACGCGGAGCTTGTCGAGGCTGATTGGGCTGGCCTCGTGTTCAAGGATGTCCGTGATTGCGTCCGTTTGTATCCAGCTGTTCCTCTACTTCATGGCATGCAGTTGAGCTGGTTGATGGAGCAGACCTTCCCTGAGCTAGCCGAGGGACCATCTCGCCTTCGTGACTCCGACTTTTATCCGTCTGTAGAATAGATTAGATTTTCCTTTGTTGTCGTTTTGAATGTAGTAAGCATCGTTTGTCAAATATTAATGAATCAGCAGTTATCTTCTCTCGTTGAACTTCATATGATGAACGTTTGAACTTCCATTTGCCACTTCCACAGAATGAGACTGCACAGTACACCTTAATAATAATGTGCTATCAATAAATGATAGTTATTACATACTGCGTAATCTATCTGCTGAGTTTGTGGAGACATTTGCTCAGCAGCCTCTTCTTGAAGCAATAATATCAATAGGTGCCATACTTTAGCATATAATTTCATTAACAATTTGAAATCAGCATCCAAGTAATATGATTAGCATCTTCAAGAAAACCAAAAAATCCAAAAAGAATGAAAGTGGCATTTCATTCATCCAAGGTCTCTTCCAACTCCATGAGACCTAACTTGATGCATAACTCCTTGAATCTGGATTCGGCTAATGGTTTTGTGAATATGTCAGCTATCTGGTCTTCTGTGCATATGTACCGGACATCGATATCCTTCTTCTCCTGATGATCACGAATGAAGTGATGTCGGATATCAATGTGCTTGGTTCTGGAATGATGAACCGGATTCTTGGTAATGCACATAGCACTATTGTTGTCACAGTAAATAGGCATACACTCGGGAGAAATCCCATAGTCTTGTAATTGTTGCCTTATCCATAGGATTTGCGAACAACAGCTAGCAGCGGCAACATATTCTGCTTCAGTAGTGGATGTAGCGACAGAATGCTGCTTTTTGCTAAACCAGCTAATTAACTTGTGTCCCAAAAATTGACACGTACCGCTCGTGCTATTCCTGTCAATTTTACATCCTCCGAAATCTGAGTCCGAATATCCAGTTAGAGCAAGACTGTCTGCTCTAGGATACCAGATTCCCAGACCCTCTGTGCACTTTAGATATCGCACAATGCGTTTAGCAGTATCCAAGTGAGTCTTCTTTGGATTTGCTTGGTATCTAGCACATAATCCGATGGCAAAAGATATATCTGGTCTGCTAGCGGTGAGATATAGCAGTGAACCAATAATGCCTCTATAGAGAGTTGGATTCACAGCATCTCCTTCCTTCTCGAGCGCAGCAATACACGTCGTGCTTATAGGGATCCTTAGACTCTTCGTCTTTTCAGGGCAGTATTTCGCAATCAAATCACGAGTATACTTCTTCTGATGAATGAAAATTCCTTCGCTGGATTGTTGAATTTGCAACCCAAGAAAATAAGACATCTTTCCCATCATACTCATTTGGAAATTGTTGGTCATGAGCTTTGAGAATTTATCACATAATTCTTGGTTCTTTGAGCCAAAAATGATATCATCGACGTATATTTGCACCAGCAAAATACTTCCTTCATCTTCAATGCGAAAGAGAGTCTGATTAATCCTCCCTTTCTGAAAACCATTCTTCAGCAAAAATTTGGATAGAGTTCCATACCAAGCCCTCGTGCTTGTTTCAATCCATAGAGAGCCTTCTTGAGCCCGTACACTTGATTACCCTGCTCAAACCCTGGTGGTTGCTCAACGTAGACTTCTTCCTTGAGCTCACCATTCAAAAAGGCACTCTTTACATCCATTTGCATCACGTCGAACTCATGATAAGCAGCGTACGCAAGAAATAAGCGAATGGCTTCCAGCCTTGCTACAGGAGCAAACGTTTCGTCATAATCTATCCCTTCGCATTGCCTGTATCCTTTAGCTACGACTCTCGCCTTATTTCTGACAACTAAACCAGACTCATCCTTCTTGTTTTTGAACACCCTTTTAGTGCCTATAACACTTTGATGTTCAGGTCTGTCTACCAGCTCCCACACATTGTTCCGTGTGAATTATGCAAGTTCTTCATGCATAGCATTCACCCAATCCGGATCTAGTAGAGCCTCTTCGACCTCTTTGGGTTCTTCGCTGGAGATATAACAAGCCAGCATAGCTTTCCCTTGTCTCGTCATCATAGGGTCATTGACATCTCCTATAATATCTTCAAGAGGATGGGCGCGCAACCATGTTGGTCTGATTGGTCTGGCCACATTTCCTTCCCCTGCATGACCATTGTCTTGTACATTGTTCTCCATAGCACCCTCCTGGTGCTCAGCACCTGGATTGACTTCAACCGGAATAACTGCTGCGGGATTTCCTGGGACGGGATTCTCTACAGCAATTCTTTCAGCAGCTGAAATCTCAGCAGCGCCTCTGCCGAGATCTTCATCAATAGCTATGCCTTCCCCTAAAGGAATATCCCTTGCTGTCTCCTCTTCTTCATCATTAAGCACCTCTAGAATGTCTGATTCAACAAGAATGTTGGTAGGTGTGGCCTCAGCATGATCACTTGCATCACCGGCCTGGTCAGCAGTTTGATCCCCTGCTGAGTGCGTCTGGTTCGGATTGCAATCATTCATAGACTTAGTCGGATCAATACGCATATTCTAGAAAGAATTTAAGAATGTATGATCATTGACATCATCAGTCTCATGATTGCTTTCCTCTTTTCTTTTGTTTTCTCTGCGCACTAAAGTAGACTCATCAAAAATAACATTGCATGTTATTTCCACAATACCGGTAGTCTTGTTCAATACTCTATAGCCTTTGTGAGTGGGGTGTCCATAACCAAGAAGTACACCCTCATCTGACTTAGGTGAGAAAGTATTGAGCTTAGTTTTCCGTTATTGTGAATATAACATGTGGAACCGAATGCACGTAGATGAGTTATGGAGGGCTTACGACTATTGTACACTTCGTAGGGAGTTTGATTAAATCTGCCATTGATAGAACTCCTATTCTGTATATAACATGCCGTCATGACTGCTTCCCCCAGTACTTAGCAGGTAGTTTGGAATCAGCTAACATCGAGCGAACGGCTTCCTTCAACGTCCGATTCCTTCTTTCTAATAAACCATTCTGCTGAGGAGTTCTAGCTGTAGATCTTTCGTGTGATATTCCAGCTTCAGCACAGAAATCCATCAGTACTCCATTACAGAACTTTGTTCCATTGTCAGAGCGAATTCTCTTTACAGTCACTTCTTTATTATTCTGCTACTTGAGAATTAGCTCCGGTAGAATAAGTTTCGCCTCATCCTTGGTCTTCAAGAGTCGTACCCAAGTATACCTGGAAAAATCATCAACCACCACAAGTGTATATAAACGTTTACTTACAGTGGGTGGAGTGACGGGACCGAAGAGATCCATATGAAGTAATTCTAGTATCCTTTGTGATGTTTCTTTCTCAGGATTTGTCTTAAAGGATGATTTGGTCTGCTTTCCTTGTTGGCAAGCTTTGCATATTCCTTCCTTGCGGAAAGTCTCATTGGGCAGACCTACAACAAGCTTATTTTTGGCAAGGTAATTAATAGTTTTGAAATTCAAATGATTGAACCTCTCGTGCCATAGCCATGTTGTTTCCTCTTTGTTCAGGGTCAGGAAGCAAGAGTGTTGCTGACCACTTTCCCAGTCAACAACATACAGGGCACCCTTTCGGATGCCTCGAAGTTTCACTTCCCCTGTAACATTGTCAGCAATAGTACAACCCGTATTGACAAATGAGACTGTGCACCCATTTTCGCAAAGTTGGCTAATGCTTAGCAGATTGTGTTTAAGGTTGGAGACAAGGGCTACATTGACTATCCTCAGCCCATTGCTCTCTATGCATCCTCTTCCCACAACTTTGCCTTCGCTGTTATCTCCAAATTTGACTCTTGACCCATGTAGAAATTTTTGTAAGTCGGAGAACAGATTCTCATTTCCTGTCATGTGCGCTGAACATCCGCTATCAAGGATCCACTCGTTTGATATACTTGAAGTAGTATGAGCTTTTGGACCCTGTTCCTGCAACACAAGTGATTAAGTTGATTTAGGTACCCGTTTAGCGTCGGGTCCTACAGGATTAACGGTGATCATTGTTCCTTTCGGAACCCACATTTTAGTGACTTTCAAGATTTTCTTCTTGATTTCACTATTTACCCTTGCTTCAACCTTTGGCTTAACATGTTTGACATGTTTATAACTTGGTGTGGTAGTGTGTTTGACCTTCCTTGCCCTTGAAAATACAAATGAATTAGGCTCGGGTCTTACATAGGTGTTCCTCCTATGTAGAGTGCTTTCATGATATATCGACCTTTCAGTATTATACCGATATTGCATTCTGTGGTGAAAGGTAGGTTTAGCTGTTCTCGCGTTTGGAACATAATGTTCAGCATATCTCGGTTTTGCTTAATACGAACTAGTATATGCTCTTAAATTTCGTTGAGGTTCAGCTGACATATACTTAGTATTTGTTCTGTTGTTCCTCTGCTGAGGCTTAGTAGACTTGTGCATAGCATTTACTCTTGAGTTCCTCTGCTGAGGTCCATGAGTAGTATGCTTAGCAGATTCTGACTTAAGCTTCTGCTGAGGTCTAGCAGACGACCTCTGCTGAGATTTTGTAGGCGTATTCTGCGAACGTTCATTCTTTTGCTCAGCACTTGGCTTAGCATTAGATGATTCAGCCATAACAAAACCTTTCTCCTTTTCAGCATTTATCAATCCAGCAGAAACGAATTGAATTAGTTTCTCCTTAGTTGTGGTTGCTCTATCCGAATATCCAAGGCCTAAACCAGAGCGATCATTGTGATTTCTCTGTTGGCTGACAATGGCATTGAGTACTGCCTTGCTGGATGTGTAATTGCAAATGCATCTTTCTTGGGGTCTATTTTTCAGAGTAAGGTTCTCCTTTTCAAGATTATGAAAATTTGTCAATAATTCGGAGAATTTTGCCTTAATCTTTGAAAAATCTTCACTTTCACACCTCAGTCTTCCGACTTCCTCGGTCAAATTTATAATTTTGAGTTTCAGTGAAGCATTCTCCCCAACAATTGCATTTTAATTTCATACATTTTTGAGAATTCTACACTTAGCTTCGTGAGATAGTCTTCCTCAGAATCTAAGGTGAATTCCTCTGACTCTTCTATAGTTGCAAAACTAGGAATGCTTACTGAAATTACCTCGTTGTCTTCGGCGGCTAGAGCTGTTTCAGCATCCTGGTTCTCCCCTGCATCAGCAAACTGATCATCCTCAATATTTGCCATCAGAACTAGCATGGCCTCCTCATCGTCTTCCTCGGAAGAGAGATAATATTCTTCATCATTTTCAGGGATATCCTGTGCTTCTGTTCTTGTCAGGAGCGCCCTTTTTACTGCTTTAACAGCACGTCTTTCAAATCTTTCCTTTAGTCGCTCTCTCTCTTCCTTGCTAACTTTCGGACAATCATGCTTCAAGTGGTCAGGAGAACCACACTCGAAGCAGGTCCTAACCTTTCGCTCCGCTGAGCGGGCAAATGAGGATGACGGCTGAGCATCCTTGGTTTCCTTCTCGGTTTTAGCCTCCATCAGCAACTTCTGGAGCCTTTTCATTTGCTCTTCTAGCTCGTTGATCTTTATATCGACAGGCTGGGGACTCGAGGTTGTCGGGACCTCCTTAGTTGGTGTTGCTGGAGTGGATCTTTCTTGATTATGGTAGGGCTTTTTCAACTTAAACTAGTTGAAATCTTTCTTGGCAAAATATGCTATATCCTCAGAGCCAGCAGCGGATGTAGATGATGCTTGTGCTATGGTTGCTTCATTTCTTTTTTACTGTTGTATTATAAACTCATGAGATTTAAGTTGAGCGAATACCTCAGAAGTAGTCATGTTGTTGAGGTCTTTTTCACTCAGACTGGTCATTTTAACAAACCAGTCATCTCTGGGATACAGCTTGGAGATGATCTTGTGGTTCATTTCTCCATTATCATATTTCTTTCCAAGGTTGTTGAGTTCCCCAATAATCATGTTGAACGCTCCTCCATAGCTTGTATGGATTCTCCTGCGAGCATTGAAAAAGATTCATATTTATCTACAGCTACCTGTAGTTTGTTGCGTTTCATCTGGTCTGTCTCCTGAGAGGAATTGCACACGTATTCCCACATTTCCTTAGCGGTGTCAAAATCAAGCGCTTTGTCTTTCATCAGCTTTGGTAGGGAATCCAGGATTAGTTTCTTTGCCACATGCTCTAGTTGAGCTCTCTTCTTATCTTCACTTGTATATTCCTCGAAAGGTTTTGGGACCATATCAGGTCTCGGGGGTCTTGGAGCCCTTGGTTCTCCGTCAGCAGCATCTTCAGCAACATCATGTCCTATAAAGGTGTTAGCTTTCATGATTTTAATAGGACCTCTTACCAATACATCCGCCATCTCAGGATGTATACTCTGAAGCTGTATGAGAGCAAGCTTTTTCCATGAAGTGAAGTTCTCTCTGTCATACTTCCCAAGGGAATGGTTCAACATCTTGTCTCCTGAGCTAGACAAGCGAAACACAGAGAAACAAGTAAAAGTGCAAGGAAAATACAGATCTGGTCTTAAGCGACTCAGAAGCAGTCGGTTTTTCAACCTCCTGCTCTGATACCACTTGTTGGTCCTTAAATATCAGAGTCGTCGTGTTAGATAAACTCACGAAATGCAGCGGAATAATTAATCGTCACTTACACTTTATGTTTTTCATTCAAGATTAGTTAAGCTCAGAGATAGATTATGATTTCTTTACAGTTATACACTAGCAATATGATTGCTAGGTTTCAAATTGTATGAGCAATGTAACAGTAAAAGAACACAGTATTTATAGTGGTTCGATCCAAAAAAAAATCTACGTCTACTCCTTAGCCGATGCGCTAAGAATTCACTAAGTAAGTATACAGATTACAAGGATTCGCCTTTTACAGTTAAGTAGGCAGTGAGCTTTCGGCCTAGCTACTTGACAGCTATCCTCCGGTAACCTGAACTCCTCAGATGCTGGTTTGGCTGAGTCAAGGGCACACCTTCGAAACTCATGCCTTGCCTGATTTGGAAGTTTTATAGTCACTTCCTGACTTTTCTTGAATATGGCTAAGTGCCCGTCTTAGTCTAGACCTTTACAGGTGTTCGACTGATGGATTCTTTCTGAAAAGAAAGGTATCCCAATGATTGAAGATTCTCGAGTGCAATCAAGAATCTCTTCAATGGAGTGTCAGTAAATCAATGAGCGACACTTCAGGTTGTTGAGAGCTTTGAATACTCTTTATCACGGCTCTCAACTGACTACTTTTTCTTTTGTTCGCTTTGTCAAAGGAATCTCTCACTTGAATGTATGCGAATGTCTGTAGTGATTAAAGCAGTAGTAGTAGTAGTCGATTCTCTCTTTTGGACCTTCCTTTTATAGGTGGAGATTCAAATCTTGAATCTCCATATCCGTTAGACACAACGTTTCTTTTGTCCGAGAGTGATAGACTTGTTCAGTCGCTTTTTGATGTTGATCTGTACTTTCCGAGCTACTTCGGGAAAGTCTCGTCCTTTGTGTGTGCTTTTTGTCAGAACGGCAGTATAGCTTCAGCTTTTGACATTCTGCTCTGCTAATGGTCATCAGCGATCTGCTATTTGTCTTGGTTTGCTGAATATTTTCGTTGACACTCAATCCTTTGACGTCTGTTTTGCTAGCATCTCTATAAGTTTGCTGAGCGTTAGCAAATGCTAAAGCCTTAGCATTCTGCTACCGCATTGCTTCTAGCAAACGCCGACTTCTGATGTCTGCTGCTAGATCTTTTAGCAGACTAAACTATTACAACTCAATAGATGACCTATACAGGACATTACATGATATGCTAGACTATCTAGAATTCAGCAAATGATCGACCAATTGCTAAGGTTTGATTCAACAAAACCTTTTGCAAATAAATTCTAAGGGAGATTTTAGAAATAATTTCCCAA
The DNA here is from genome assembly GCA_026898455.1 of Plectranthus barbatus. Lineage (NCBI taxonomy): Eukaryota > Viridiplantae > Streptophyta > Magnoliopsida > Lamiales > Lamiaceae > Plectranthus > Plectranthus barbatus. The sequence continues at coordinate 365,995 of JAPKLW010000329.1, forward strand.
CAGGAATAAACAAAGAATCAGCAGCACACCCAAAAATCTCATCAATTTTAGCTCTTTGGAAGAAATGTTCTTTACCTCGAATTTTGAACTTCATGGAAAGAGGTATACCTCCCGCACCCTTCATGATTGTAACGGAGGCCAAGAACTCCTTTATCAACTCCATGTAGCCCGGCCAACTCGCCGTGAGAAGCTTCTCCCAACCAATGTCCTTGAAGAGGCTCCAAACGTCATCCTTCAATTTGAGCGCCTTCAATGTCTCCAGGCACAAGTACTTAGTTCCCACAACTTGCCGTTCCGACAAACTCTTGTATCGAGCAAATTCTTCGTCATCAAATCCTTTGGGATGACTAATTGAGAAAGAAGAAGCCCCCCTTGCACGTTTGCTAGCCATCAATGGAATTAAAGGGTGAGATACGCACAAATCAAAGCAAATAAATGTTAAAGAAAATTTTGGAAGAAAAATCTTGACCGAGACGAAGATGGGGTGAAATGGGTGTCGATCCTCTTTTACCTCCTACGTGCCACTCGACCGAGCGACAGATGGCTCGGCCGAGAGACGGCTCTGTCCGGGGCACTGCAGGGGCACGGTCGAGCTCGACCGAGCCATGCTTCGCTCGGCCAAGCGAGCCTCCTGCCCGCCAAAATTTGAGATTTTTCTAGCCTTTTCCGATCTTGGGTGATCCGTATGCTCCCGGACGAGCTTCCTCTCTGTTTTGCTGCACCATTCTGGGCTTTTCGCCTCCCCACTTCTCCGATATTTCATCACAACACAATGTAAGGCCGTAGAACAACTATCACTCAAGAATCTTTCAACAAAACCACAAAATATTAAATTAACACAATCAATTAACCACATTTATTCAAAACATGAAAATTAACAAGATGTAAAATCGTTGGGTTGCCTCCCAACAAGCGCTTTTTTAACGTCGATAGCTCGGCGATCTTACCTCAATTTCAATCGTGGTCAAAAGGTGCGGACCCCGAACTCATACCTTCTTCATTTGATTTATGCTCCTCCGAAAAGTACAACTTCCTTCTAGCACTCCGAGGTGGATCACCATCAACACGAGCCTTCTTCATCCGGCCTTGATCATACTCATCATAATCTCCCGGTTCATCATTCTCTTCATTTTCTTCCCCCACAAAGTCTTGTTCCGGTCCATCACCATCCTTCAACTGCTTCTTCTTACCAACTTTTTCACCTTCAATCTCATTCAAACTTCTCAGAGGTAAAGAAAAGACAACCTCCTTCCCACAACAACGAAAAGTAAGCTCACCATGTTTCATGTCATAGAGTGCATCGGCCGTATGCAAGAATGGCCTTCTAAAAATCAATTGTATGCCACCTTTATTTCTCATATCCACCACAAGAAAATCTCCCGGGAATGTAAATGTCAAGACCTCTACATGCACGTCCTCAATAATTCCACGTGGGCAAAATAGAGCATGATTCGCCATTTGTAGGACTTGGCTCGTAGGTTTTAGTTCTCAAATATCCAACTCCTTGTACAAGTCCCATGACATCACATTCACACTAGCTCCAGAGTCACACAAGGCTTTCTCAACACTTACATCTCCAATGTTGCAACCAATGACAAAACCCCCCGAATACTCCTTCTTGCTAGCTATGCTCTTCTCTTCTTGTTCATTACTTCCCGATTCAAATGGTTCACCATCCGAGATGACCTCAACTCCTACAAGTTCATCCAACATTGGTACACGTTCAAATTCTTCCGGTTGTGGCATCTCAATATCTCCTTTTATCACATAGTCAAAGAAATGCACATCTTCGGTTTGTTCTTCTTTCGTTTCTTCCACATTTTCAACTTCAACTTCCTGTTCTTCTTCCTTCACTACACTCACTTCTTCTTCTAATTCCATAATTTCCACTTTTGGAGTCATGAGCTCCAATTTCTCATCCATTCTATTTTCACCGTAAACCATATTGCAACTTTTCTTTTGTATAACTTCCGTGTCACTTGGAAACTTCCCAGCTTGATGTTTGCCACTTAATTGTTTGGCGATTGAAGAAATTTGTAGCTGGATCTCCACAAACATCCCGTCGTACTTCTCAAAACTTTTATCAATTTCTTTACTTGGATTTCTCCTCATCTCTTGATTCACATATCTATTACTTCCCCCCAGAATATCCTCCTTGGCTACTACTCCCTCCTCCTTCCAATTGCAGTTGAGGATTGAGAGCGTTGTTAGGATTTGCATAAGAAAAGTTCGGGTGAAACTAGTTGGAGGGATGGTAGTACATGTTTCCCAGAGGGTTGTATTGAAGTCGATTGTTGTACCCCATTCTTTAGTTGACAAAATTCACATTCTCCGGATAAGCATCCTCATGCTTAATCACCATCATATCCTCCTTTCTACTCCCCGAAGTAGATAACGCGTCAAGCTTTCTTTGCACAGCAGCAATTTCTTCTTTGAAGTCCTCGCTTTCCTTGGCATCATTTACCAACTTCAACAGTCTATAATCTTTTTGTTCCTTCGGCCATTGGAAGCTATTTTCGGCCATATTTTCTATTGTCCGCCACGCTTCTTCTTCCTCTTGGTCGAGGAAAGCACCTCTCGACGAGGCATCCATCATCACTTTCGTGTCATAATTTAATCCCCCATAAAATTGACAGATTTGCTGGCTACGGGAGAGACCATGCCTAGGATATTTACGAAGAAGCTCACGAAACCGATCCCACGCTTCATAAAGTGGCTCGTCGTATCGCTGTCCAAAAGAAGTTATATCGGCTCGCCTCTTCAATGTCAAGCTCGGCGAAAAAAACATGAATAAGAATTTCTCTCGGAGTTCATCCCATGTAGCAATGTTGGACTTGTCCAACCCTTCGAACCAATTCCTTGCTCCATCGCGAAGGGAAAATGAAAATAGCCTCAATCTTATTTGATCCTGGGGAACTTGATTGATTTTTATAGTATCGGTGATATCCAAGAACCTCGATATGTGGACGTTTGGATCCTCCGTAGCATGCCCCCCCGAATTGGTTATTCTGGATCATCTGTATAAGCTGCGGTTTGATCTCAAACTGTGTAGCATTAACTCCCAACCAAAATCCCTCGGTTACTTGTTCCCCTTGCGGTCTAAATAGATTTTGTAGCAGTCTTCGTGGTCCATTTCTCTCATTCATCATTGCTTTCATAAGTTCAAGCTGCCTTTCCAACTCCTCAATCCGAACCATATCCTCACCACGGTTTTCCATCTCAAATTCAAATCCAATGCTTTCTCGCCTTTGTTGGAATTTCCTCTCCTCAAGCTCACGAGCTTTTGATCTAGTTATCATAAACAACCTACAAACTCCACAAGAGCCAATTACCAAACAAAAACAAATTGATCAAACAAAGTAAGAACAATTATCACACAAGAGCAAAAAGTTCACACAAGCAAATAATCAAACACCTAGCATACAACTCTCCAAACTCTCAACAATATCTATAGACTTACAAGAAAGGTTCCCCGGCAACGACGCCAAAAACATGATGCGGTGTAAAAGTAACACTTTATCAAGTTAAATTTTCAATCCAAGGTTCTTCTAATTCGCCCTATAGAATACCATCTACTCGTATGAAAACTTTATAGCTAGGCAAAACTTTAGTCGTTGAGTGTTCAATTAACTAGGCACAACATAACAAAACTAAACATAAATGAAATAAGCACAATTCCAATCATGATCAAATATAAATCCAATGATCAAAACAATAAATTCTCCACAATTTAGGTAGAAAAAGTATCAAGTGCAACAATGAGATAAGAGTGTTGTGTGAATATCCAATGTGTGTAATTTAGATCAAATCATGATGTAAACCATATTTAATTCCTAAGAGATTGAGAAATCCACCCTACACTAGTTAATCCCTTGTCATGGTGAGCTAACAGTTGATGATCCTAGAGCTCTCAAACAATCACGTTATCGAATCCTAGCTCACTCCTTCTAGAACGTAGATTATTGCCCTATGACCTATCTCCGCACAGGTATTGGATCTAGAATCGTATGAATCTACACTATTCGCGATGATTCTGCCCGCGTGTTGGCTGCAGCGTTCACATCAACTACCACCTACGTTGGCTATTACCTACACCTAGGTGGTAAGGATTGAGATCTAGTGCAATTCAAGCTCTCAAAGAAAGGTAAACAATCAACATTCAATCTCAATTCAACACATTATCCATCCAAACAACACTTACAAAAGAGTTTAGCTCCTCATACCTTCAATTTCGTTCAATACAATAGAGAAAGTAATAGAATCCATTACAAATTGATAGGTCAAATGTAGATCTTCCTCAATTGTCTTCCTTGTACTCAATCTACCCCTTGATATTCCTTGATCTTCACAAAATGTAGAGGAATGTGGCCTTGATCCTCTTGAATATGGATGGGAAGTGTTTGGAAGATGGATTGGGAGAGAATTTTCTAGACGGTTATTTGAAATTTTGGCAAAAGTTCTGTTAAAACTCGAAAATTCCCCTTTTATAGACGAGCAAACAGGGCCTCGGATCGCCCGAGCCACCCATGGCTCGCCCGAGCCATGTTGAAAACTGCAAAACTGCTGAAATTCGCAATCTGGCTCAGCCGAGCACTGCAGAACCGACCGAGCGAGTCCTCTGTCCAGCATGGCTCAACCGAGCCAGGCTCAGCTCGACCGAGCGCAGTCCCTGCACTCCAAAATGCTCTCCTCTGCTCCGCTCAGGCGAGCCTATCCTCCTTTGACTCCTAGCTCGGGCGATTTGCTTCCAAAACTCAACCAAAAGTGTTGTTTTATGCTCAAAACTCTACCTACGACATTCAAAACACAAAAATACGAAAACACAACAAAAGAACAACAAAAACATATGATATGAGAGTAAAATGACCAAAAACATGCACACTCACATACCGAAATGAAGGTCATTTTACGCATATATCACCTATTCGTCAATCTATCAAACACTTGGAGTAGCCCTACAATGATTGAAATGAACAAAATTCAAGATTAATGTAAACCTCGATTGGAAAGTAAACAAAGCATTCAATTAATCCAAAATATCCATTACATAGTTCAATCCAACATCCTCAAAAGATTTAGCTACTCATACCTTGAATGTGGCCAAATTGAATTACAAAGTAAGAAAATGCCATTACAAGGTAAGGAGAGAGATATTTTCCCCAATAGTTGACTTCTATTAGGAGGATCTAGACTTAATTCCCGTCCAAATTCGTGTTTAGAAAGGTTTGAAAATGTTTAAACTGAATAACCGCCAAAAGTCTTGAGGCTTCTCTGTTTTCATCCTTTTATAGTTAGTTATCGAACTCAGATTTCGCCCCAAATGAGACGATTTTGAGTGAATGCACCCCTGTTCTTCACTTTCCATTTTCCCGTATGGTTTCGACCGAAAAGTTGAGATTTCAGTCGAAATATCTCTATCCAATCAATTTCGATCGAAACCAAATAAATGATATATTTTTTATTTAGTTATTTATTTCGTAGCTACTGTTGATTACGTTTTTATGCTGTCTAACTCATGTGAGAATTCTTAATTCACATTATAAATATTAGGGTAATATAGCGAAAGATTATCAACGACGAACAGTAGCAATATCGAATAAAATACTATAAGATATATTATAGTGTAATAATTATTAGATGCCAAGAAAAGGTGCAGGTAAGAATAAAGTAGCACTAAAATATAGGCATTATAACAACCAAGGTAAAGTCTCAGATGAGACGGTCTCATCATTTTTATTGTGAGTCGAATTTAATGAAATGATGTATTTCTTTATTGCAAATGATGTTTCACCATCTTTATTGTGATATGAGTTTAATGAAATGATGTTTTCTTTATTGCAAATGATATATTTATTTGTTGCAAATAATGTACTCCGTCTCATAATAAAAATAAAATGATATATTTAACTTATTAAAATGATGTATTAAAGTCTGTCTCACAATAAAAAAATACTGAGACCGTCTCGTAGGAGACCAACTCAACAACCAAACCTTTCACATGATTGGGAATAAATAACAAAAGATAGCCAGCCAAAATTGACAGATTCTGGATCAATCCTATTTATAATTATGGCCACCCAAAATTGAATCCCACAAAATAGGCCACCCAAATTTGACTCTCTCACTTCTTAATCCTACTCATACGACTAAAGTCTTCTTGTAATAAATCTTTCTTTTAATGTGAGACGCATGTGATTTCAGATCCAATCTTCTATTTTATAATAGTGTTTCATTAATGAGATTATTAATTTTAATAATTGTTACTATAAAAAGTAAAAATTAAGTACTCCCTCCGTCCCATGTAATTAGTCTCATTTGGTTTTGGCACGATAACCAATGTTGGTGAGTGTAGTGGAATTAATATTTTATTGATGAGTGTAAAAAAGTTTGCCATTTTAGGAAATGGGACAATTAGATGGGACGGACAAAAAAGGCAAATGGGACTAATTTCGTGGGACGGAGGGAGTATAATATATTACTCCTCCGTCCCACCTCAATTGTCCCACTTTCATTTTTCGTCCGTCCCACCTCAATTGTCTCATTACTTAAAAAGGTAACTTTTTCACACTCAACAATAAAATATTAATTCCACTCAACTTACTTTACACTCACACTCCTTTGTTATTGTGCCCGGTCAACCCGGGACAACTCAGCCGGGACGGAGGGAGTACATTCTAATTGATCATTAAGAATAAAGAGTTAAAGTTTATAAGAAAATAATTTATGGTTTTGAATTAATTAGTCTTATTAATAAAAAATTACTGAAAAATATTATATATCTTAGTTGGGTGGGATAAATCCTATAATTAAATTTATAAAATTAACTTAAACTATAATAAACTAAAATAAAATATAAAATGTGGAACAGAGAATACATGTGATGTGATTTCATGCAACTTGAAAGTAAAAATCTTGTTTTAAATTCGCTATAACTTCTCCAACGCCTAATATCTTCTTCTTTTGCAATGCATCAATGTAAAATTTGTGAAAATCTTGTTATGAATTTGCAAGATCGCTCAAAAAGATGATGGATTTCCCGACAATTAACCCAAAATAAAATAAGATTTTTAACAACCAATAATTCTTTTTGGGATAGGAGGGAAGCAAGATTTTATGAGGAAATAATTAACAAAAATTACTGCTTTTATTTCTTACATTCAAGAAACTTGAATTGAACAATTAATCATCAAGAAAATTATATCTCAACATATTATTCAAAAAACTAAAAATAAAAACAAAAACTTCATTTAATTATCCAAGATTGCAAACAAATCTTATTTCTTCATCTTGTTCGAACACCACCATGTCGTTCTTGTCCAAATGCACCCACGCCTCAATCCCATCTCCTCCTTTGTTTTCCATCAGCACCGTTATGTTCCCGGACGGTTGTGGATCAATGGCGGCCCACTCCGGCTTCCCCCACCCGAAATCAGCTTCGTAGAATCCAAACTTACTGTAGTCTGTAAATGTCAACACATTCGCCTCCCCGCTGCGGAAAGTCTGCGACACAGTCTTCAATGGGTTGACTAGCATGCTGTTGCGTTCGTCTTCAGCCAACGACAGTATCTCAGAGCAGACGGAGACGGATTTGCTCGTCGCATCGCCTAACAGATCGACTAGTTCCTGAATTCCCACCTCGGATGCAGCTTTGCAGCGACACAGGGCTAGCAAGACCAGGTTTCCGCAGGCATGTTTGTGCAGAGGTGGGGTTGTTCTCTCTCTCATGTTCACTGCTTGAGTTATCAGACAGTCTCTTGGCCGGCCGTGTTTGGCTCGGTCCAGTCCGATCAGGGCCTTGGCTATGACGGCGGACGCCGCACGAACCCTCGACACCCTGATCCCCTGAGGCCCCAAGCTCGATCTCAGACTGGCTATGGACTCCTTGCTAAACGTGAACTTCTTGACAGACATTGTCTGGTTTGCAGAGCCGTGGATGATGAAAACAGGGTTTTTGTTAAGGTTCTTGCCCGGAAACAACGACGGCGAGTCGAGGGTGGGTGCGACCGTTGCACGATCCCTGTTCCCCTCTGGATTGCTGGCATTCGACCAAGCTGCGACGAAGGTGCTCAGGGAAGAAGCATCGAAGATCTTGTGGGAAATGCTGATTCCGATGACTAATCCGCCGCAGCTGAGCTCTGTGATCTGGGTGGAGAGGATTGGATAAGTGGAGACATCGACTTGGTGAGTTTGTTGTGGAAGGAAAGGGTAGAGGTTTGGAAGGTTTGTTTCTTGGAGAAGGGTGGGGAGGTCGAGGGATGGAGCTTGGGCATGGACGAACTCGGCGCCCTGGTCGTTGCAGTCGACGGCGTGATCGTCGACGATGAATCTGCCGGCAAGGGGGTAGAATTGGGGCAGCACTTTGGTTAAGGATTCTTCCAAGGTGGTAATCAGTTTTAGTTTGGAATCGGACTCGGGACTGGAAGGCTGGTAGAAGAGGAGGACTCCGATGTCCATGGCAGGGAGATTTTCATCTGTGAATGAGAATTTGTAGTTTCTGAGGTGTGAAGGAGTTGGAGTGAATGGTTTCACCAGCTTTCTCTCCACTACTCTGATAGAGTTCATGTTCATGGTCATGTTGTAATGTTTGGCTGAGTGCTGCTGGCATAGATATATATATATATATATATATATATATATATATATGGGAGTGATCATATGAGAACCATAATTACCATGTGAAAATAAGAACAAATCTCGTCCATCCAAAATATGAAATCAACAGCTGAGATTAAATTTTTTCCGTGTTTCATTATTATATGTATTGACTTTCATTATTGTAAAATGAGGGGTAATTTTGTACTTAATGAATTCAAATCTTTTTAGAATCTTAATTTAAATCTTGCGATCTTTCTTTCCTTTGCGATTTGCGATTTGCGATCTTCATTCCTTCTGTGATTATATATTTTCTTCATTCATTCTCTCTGTGAAATTTGCTCGCCATCGTTTGCGTTCGTTATTTTTTGTGTTCGTCGCCGTTAGTGTTCGTCATCGTCGTCGGCGAGTTATGGATCCTTTGAAAGGTAAGAATTGATAAATTTCATCTGTTACGTAATAGAATCAGTTTTCTGTTCCAGATTACGGTGATAGAATCGAAGATTCATTGTATGGGTTAATGATGATTTGTTTCCAGATTTTGAATTAGGTTTCGTAGATTGTTGTTTATGGTAGGGGTGTTCGCGGTCCGGTTCGGCCGGTTTCGGGGAAAAATCTCGGCCAAACCAATAAGTACGGTTTGAGATCTTTTCAAACCAAACCGGCCGAATAATTTAGGCAAACCAAACCGGCCAAACCATATAAAAACGGTTCGGTCCGGCCGGTTATGCGGTTTGAAATAAAACATGTTATAAATTTCAACAATGCACTATAATATATATATATATATATATA
>JAPKLW010000329.1:400381-483610 GCA_026898455.1 Plectranthus barbatus
CTGAGGGATCACCCAACTGATGCTATTCTCGGTGATCCGGAAGGTTCAGTTAAGACTCGACACGGCAGTGCGCTCCTAAGTTGCTTTATTTCTCAAATGGAACCTACTTCCATAGGAGTTGCGCTAGAATCTGCTGATTGGATTAATGCCATGCAAGAGGAGCTTGCTGAATTCACTCGCAATGATGTTTGGGACTTGGTGGAGAGACCATCACATCAGTCAGTGATTGGCACCAAGTGGGTTTTCAAGAACAAGCGAGATGAGAATGGCACCGTGGTCAGAAATAAAGCTCGTTTAGTCGCCAAAGGTTACAGGCAGTGTGAAGGGATCGATTTCGATGAGACCTTCGCACCAGTTGCCAGAATGGAGGCCATACGGCTGTTCCTTGCGTATGCAGCGTATCACGGCTTCACAGTATTCCAGATGGATGTGAAGAGCGCCTTCTTGAATGGCGAGCTAAAAGAGGAGGTTTATGTTGAGCAACCTCCAGGCTTTGAAGTTGGCACCAAGGTGTACAAGCTGAGAAAGGCCCTGTATGGATTGAAACAGGCGCCCAGGGCTTGGTACGAAACGCTGTCACAATTCCTTATCAGCAATGGCTTTCGGAAAGGGAAGATTGATAGAACTCTCTTCCTTCTCAAGGATGGAGGTGACATGCTGATGGTGCAGATCTATGTTGATGACATCATATTCGGATCAAGGAATATAACTCTCTGCGAGAAGTTTTCTCAACTGATGCAGACATCATTTCAGATGAGTATGATGGGCAAGTTAACATACTTTCTCGGACTCCAGGTCCAGCAGTCAGCTGATGGAATTTTTATCAGCCAGCGAAAGTATACGAAGGAGTTAATTCAGAAGTATTGCCCAGAGAAAACTAAGTCCCTCAGAATACCTATGAGCACCAGTTGTCAAATATTTCTTGATGAGCAAGGTGAATCAGTTGATCCTACCATCTACCGAGGAATTATTGGATCACTTCTCTATCTCACAGCCAGCAGACCTGACATCTCGTACTCAGTCGGAGTGTGTGCCAGATTTCAAGCCAATCCGAAAAAATCACACATGGAAGCTGCAAAGAGGATAGTGAAATATCTGAAGGGGACTGAATCTCTTGGAATATGGTATCCCAGAAATGATGAGCTTACACTCATTGGATATTCAGATTCAGATTTTGCTGGATGCCGTATAGATCGAAAGAGTACCAGTGGTACGTGTCAGTTTCTAGGACACAAGCTAATCAGTTGGTTTAGCAAGAAGCAGCACTCAGTTGCTACATCTACCACTGAAGCTGAATATGTTGCCGCTGCCAGTTGCTGTGCTCAAATTATTTGGATCAAGCAACAACTGGAGGATTATGAAGTGGACACTGGCTGTGTTCCAATCTATTGCGACAACAACAGCGCTATGTGCATCACGAAGAATCCAGTTCACCATTCTAGAACCAAGCACATAGATATTCGACATCACTTCATACGTGATCATGTCGAGAAGAAGGATGTCAGCGTGGACTACATCAGAACTGAAGATCAATTGGCTGACATCTTCACCAAGCCACTACCAGAAGCAAGATTCAAGGAGTTGTGCATCAAACTCGGTCTTCTAGAGATTGATGCGAGCCCAAGTGTTGAGGAAGAATGAGTCTCAGCTCTCATTCTGTTCTTAGTCTTCAGGAGGATGCTGATTACGACTAAGTCCAAGCTCTTAGTTGTTTTCATTCAAGTGGTATCTCTAGCTCACTGATGGTTACTACTGGCGGAACTTATTCCTTAATTGTCAAAGGAAATGAGTTCCAGCTCTCATTCCAACGTTGCCAGCACAAACCATCAGTTGAAGCGAAATTGGGTCCCAGCTCCCAATTTCAAGCGATGATAAGAAGTGGATTTCTTGAAGAGAAGATGACGCGGAATAAAATTGAGTCCAAGCTCTCAATTTTCTTATCCTTCGAGTTGTCAGCAGACAACTGGCGATTCCCTACGACTGACTCGGGTGCCAGTCGTAAGTACCAGTTGTCAACTGGTAAGGATGCCAACCAGTTAGGGGGAAGTATGCAACTGGTATATGCTACTGATGACCAGTCATACCAGCTGTATCAGAAAAGGCGGGATTGTTCAAATCCGACTTGCGTGTACAGCCCTCAGAATTTAATGCGGCATTTAATGCCACATTTAATGCGCACAGTGACTGCGCAGTCCGACGCTTGGTTGCCACCAATCGCTGCGTGCCACGTCAGCCCCACGGCGTAGCCCACGTCAGCACGACCGCGCACGTCGCACAGGGAACCGGGCCTGCTGATGACCGTCGATCCTCGCTTGCTGAGCGTTGATTCTGGACGTCTGATCCTGCATGGGCCAAGTATAAATACCCGATCACTTCCTTCGGGTTAACCTTTATGTTTCCCTACTTTCAGAACCCTACCTTCAAAACTCTCTCATCTTTCCTTGAGATTTTCTGAAACTTGATTATTTCTGAAGTCATGGCATCGTCTTCTCAACCTCCAGCTGATAACCCTTCATCTACACTTACATCATCCCAGCCTGGTTCACCAGAACTACCCCTTGCTGAAGCCCATATGCCAACATATACTGGCATAGTGAAGATTGAAGATATCGATTACACATATCCATTCGCCCGACTGGTTCAGTTGAACAGGCCGGCGACCAGGGGACAACTCTCAAACGCGCAGGTTAGGGCTGCTCAGGTCCAGAAAGAGAAAATATTAAATGCAAAATTGGCCTTGAAAAATTTTGGGGAGGAGCTGATGGAGATGATTGACCGTGAAGATCTCCGACAGTACCTGACGGCGACACCCCAAACTTTTCATCCACACATGGTAGCCAAGTTCTACGCTCGGGCCGTGATAGCTGACGACAGGAAGTCTTTCACCACTTCCGTTTTTGGTCACCTGATCACCGTCACTGCGGAATACCTCGCCGATCTCTTCGGACTGAGGAATGAAGGAGAAGATGTGGCTTCGTATCTTCAGGATGATACGGCGGAATTCCGAAGGAGGTGGGCGCAGTGGAAAAGGCCAGAAGTCACCGCCTTCCGGACTGGCATGAAGAAGTCCGAGATGGAGGAGTACTGGCAGATGGTGTGCGACATTGTAGTTCGCATGCTACAATGTGAAGTCGGCTCGTACGCCGAGTTGAGCCTGCGGAAGTTCTCCGTAATATGTGCCCTGGTGGATGGAATTCAGGGCAACTGGGCCGAATTTTTCTTTGGCCGGTTGCTGGAGAATGTGGCGCGGAACGTCATCGTGCCAACGGAAGGGAGGTTTGCCCACGCCGTATCCTTCGGGCTGAGGATCAGCCACATCCTGGAGATGGAACTGGGTGATGGCGTGGATCAGGGGGAACAACTGGTTGGTTCCGACTTCATACCAGCCACGAAGGCAAAGCTGCCCCACCCAGATTACAAAAAGCCACGAAGGCTGAAAGGGAAGTCAGCAGTGGACCCTGCTGAGGTCGTTTCTGAGGAGGACTCAGAAGACCTGGGAGAGCAAGTGCCAGCTGTGGCTCTCCCACTGACTGAGGAGGCAAGGGCTCAGTTGAAGAGAAAGCTGGAGACGGAGTCTCTTTTCGAAACTATGGAAGGCGCGGTGGCTGAGGCGACTGGTATCCACCCACGGGATGTACAACTGGTACCAGTCACCAAGAAGCCATCCCACAAGAAGCCCAAGACCTCCCAGCACCAGCAGCCACCATCAGCTGTTGCATATGCACCTGAGTCTGGGAAGATCTCCATCCCAGTCAAGAAGTCCGTCTTGGGACTGACTGAGGAGGAGACCCTCGAAAGGATGACTCGCAAGAGGAAGCGAATCCAGACCAGAGCTCAGAAGCTGGTGGAGCAGGCGAAGAAGGAGCAGCAAGCCTCCATAGTCAGGAAGAGGCAGGCCCAGGCAAGGCTGAAGGCCTTGGCCGACCAGCAGAGGAGAGAGGCGGAACTGGCGGCCAGGGATGAGAGGTTTGCCAAAATCAAGGCCGAGACAGAGGCCAGGCGCCAGGCAGAGCTGGCAGAACAGATGAGACTGGCGGCCAAGGGCAAAGGAAAAGCGCTCAAAATCTCAAGTGCCGGCCGACCAGCACCAACCCCACCAGGCGAGCTCCTTCCTGAAGAAACATTTGAACAACTGCTGGTGATGGGTGCTGACGAAGACATAATGTCTATCGTAGACCAGTACCAGGAGAAAGAGGAAGCTACTGGTGGAGGTGAGGACGTCCCACTGGCTGCGTAAGGGGAAGCCAGTGGAGGAGCTGAGGAAGACCCACTGGCCGCGCAAGGGGGTGCCAGTGGAGGAAAAGAAGAGCGGGCGACCACCCCGGTACAACTGGCGAGCTTCTCGGATGTCAGTTCTGAATCCGAGGATGAAGAGGAACCAAGGGCTGAGGAGCCAGAGCAGGAGCCAGCTGCGGAGGTGGTTCATCACTCAATGGTGCAGAGGATGGAGCCAAGGGATCTGTTCCCAGACATTGATGATAAGGCTCATCATCCTGCCAGTCGCCCCCGATCTACAGATGCTTCGACTTCAACTTCCGGGCGACCAGCAGCATTCTCTACACCACCAGTTAGGCGTGCACGAACTGAAAGGCGCCCTTATATGCTCTGCATCCAAGAGCATCAACTGGTTGATGAGGATACCTTCCAGGCTCGAGTGACAGGGGTGCACCGGTGGGAGCAGCGCGGGGAGATGGCATTTCATAATTCAAGAGTGCCAGAGCCATCTGCATTCAACATCATACCATTCAGCGGACTCCCACACCAGTCGGTATATGCCTCCAGAATCTCTGACTGGTGCCTGCCCCTGCAGCCAGTGGAATATTACAATTCCACCCTCTATGAGTATGCAGAGAACATCACGGTGGAGGTGGAAAATGCCGTCAATGACGAGATGATATCCAGCTACCGTAGGCTTTGGAGGGTGGATCCGGAACTCTGTCTGGAGTTCCGGAGATGGCGGATTTTTGATAGATGCCAGCGCCTGCTGACTGTGGAGAAGCGGGCGGTTCTCTATGCCAGGCTGGGTCTTGGCTACTGGAGAGCAGAGGAGGAGTGGGCTAATGCTTTCATGGGCACCGATCCTGAATGCCCCCAGCAGCTGTCTACAAGGAGGATCAAGCGCCGCTTGCTGAAGATTGCAGAGTATAGGCAGCTGACTGGAAGCTCCGGCCTCCCGCCACCGAAAAAGGTCAAGTTACCTTTCCTCCAGTTCCGAGTCACCAGTCGGGGGTACCAGCTGACGTACGCGCTCCGACGCCTCAAAGTGCTGGTTACCCTCCCGAGGATCCCTCCCTATCATGCCATCCTGTTCGACATGGCTGCCTGCGCCTTGCTGGTAGACCATATTGTGGAGGAGGATCCTTCTAGTGGTTTGTGGCTGACCCTTGCCGTCCCTCCTGTTCCTGTTGTCTCGGGCGATCTCGTCCCTGATCATATGGACTGGCAAGTGGTGGATTTCACAGCCCCACCCGTTTTCGAAGAAGTCCAGCCAGCTCCAGCTGCGGTGCCAGTAGCAGAGCCAGCAGCTGCTGTATCAGCCGAGGAGTCAGCAGCAGCTGATGCACCAGTCTTGGAGCCAGCAGCAGCACCAGCGGAGGAGCCAGCCCCGATGGAGATATCAACTGCATCTGAACCAGCAGCGGCTCCTTCCGCAACTGATGTACCTTCCTCTTCCCTTGAAGTATCAGCACAGCCAATCTCCGAGATCCATCCCCCTGCGCAGCTTCTTGCAATCATTGATGCCAGGATGGACCAGCGCTTCGCCAGCTTCCAAACCGAGATGACTCAACAAATGGAGTCATTCACCGCTGGAGTGTCCTCCTTTTTGGCGCGGATCCAAGAGGGGGAAAGTGCGCGAGCACGTGCTGAGGCTGAGAGAGCCCGTCTTGCTGAAGAGGAGAGGAGGATAGCTGCTGAGGAAAGGGAGAAGAGCAGACAAGATATGGCAGTGCTCACTGAGATCCTGAGGTCCTTAACCAGCAGAACTCAATCACCAGGATCATCTTCTCAGCCATAGTCTAGCTTCTTCATTTTGTTGTAAGTATTTGTATCTCTAGACTAGTCAGTTTTCTATCCTGTACTTGTAACTGCAACATATTAATGGATTGATTACTGACAAGTTGACGACAATTCCTCATTGTCCAACAAATTGTCTGAGTATTTACTTACCAGCTGAACTTACACTTCCAGTGTAATCAGCACCAGCACTCGTATCACACACTCTAAATCTTTTTGCTCTGATCTCAATTCTCATATTTTAAACGAGCAATATCCCTCTTTGTTTGAGGGGGAAGATTTTAGTTAGAGCTGATGTGAGGAAGTGGTTTCATGGGTTTAGATCTGATAGGCTTAATTGTAAAACCCTGAAATTTTCTGTAACTTTCCTCATCAGCTGAGTGCTCGCTGGTTAGGCTTTGATCGCACCAAAAAGGGGGAAATTGTTGGGAAATTTGGCTAAGTTTCCTCTCCCCAGTAGCTACTTGTTTAGATTCTAGTTTTTGGTGTTTTGGTGGATCAAATCCTAAGTCCTACCAGCGTCAGTTGTCTCTAGATAGCTCTAGATCTCAAATGTAAAGTCCTGTTTAGGTCTTTTGAGTTGTAAGTCGCAGCTGATCAAGACTCATGCTGGCTACTGTTCACCAGCATGAGATGTACTTACCAGTTGAGAGAAGTCTCACCAGCAAGCGACTGACAAGACTCGTGCTGACACTGTTCACCAGCATGAAAAGAGCTAATGACTGGCTACTGTTCACCAGTTGGGAAGGTTTTCATCAGCAGGGAGCTGACAAACCTCACCAGCAGAATAGGTGTTCTCACTGACACTGTTCACCAGCGGTGAAGCCACCAGTCATGGGAGATTCCAAGAGTTAACATCAGATAAATTGGTAGACTTAGATTGTGCCGACGCAAGTCACCAGCAGAGACTTGCCAGCACAAAGATCACCAGCATGTTCTACCAGTCGGATGTTACCAGCAGAATTCAAGATTCGCTCTCCCAGAGTCTTAGAGACAAAAAGAAGATTCGTCTGAGGAATAAACTGACAAAGTATGACTTTAAGGGAGGATACCTTAAAGTCTATCAGTTCAAGACACCAGTTCCGATTCCTCGTACTGACGAATAGTGCCGTTCTGACATAAAGAGATCAATGTCAGATAAAGTGGACAAAAGCATGGCGCTTTCCGGAAATTCCTACCTGCCGCCGTCAGAAGGACATGGGAGGACAGAGACCTTTTCCGGATGAGTCCAAACGGCTAGAAGATTTGAATGGGATCCCGCTTCTATAAATACCTGGGATCCATCAACATTCAATACTCTTCTCTCTCGCTCAACTACCGAAAGACTGAAAATTTATTACGCTCAAGCAAGCAAGCAAATCTTTCGAGGCTTTACTTAAAGCTTTTCCGTGTGTTGATTTATTCAAACACGAGACTTCAAGCTTCCAGCTTGTAAGTTACAGATCTCGTTGGTGTTCTTTCTCTTCCGAGGAAGTTTCACAGCAGCTCTTGTGCCAGCCAGCACTTGAGTTATTACGGGCTTTTTGCCGTATTGAGAAGACACGTTCTTGGGAGAACTAAACACCCAGTGAAGCTGTGGAGGTTGAAGTGACGTGCTCGCACTCCACCAGCTGATCAGAGTTGAAGAAGGACAAGGCCGGGAGCGGTTGATCTAGTGAACTGGTGGACGAGGCATTCACCAGCTAGAGATAGATCGTAGGACGCTTGTACCTGATTACTCTTAGTGAATTTCCAGTGCTACGACTGGAGAGTGGACGTAGATCAGTTGATCGAACCACTATAAATCCTTTGTCTTTTATCAGCTTTCTGCATTTCATACTGATTTAAAACCCAGCACCCAAGTGCTGGTGTATATCTGAAAACTGATATAACTGTGCAAACAAGGCTAAAAATATTCAAAGTCTTGAGCTATCAGCTGACGAGCCAGTCGCCAGTCAGCTGAGTACTCAGAGTGCCAGTTGACTTACCAGCTGACAAGGTCCCAGTCAGCTGAGTAACCAGCAGAGCGCAAGAAACGAATTAACACAGTTTCCGCTACCAAGTTATACCCTGATAATTCGGGACCAACAAACATGAACTTTTGGCTGCTAGCATTGTGCATCGATCGACATGAACCCACATTGATCGATATGGAGGCTACTATGTTGACCTCTCCATCGATCGAAGATTGCCATGTCACCACCTTCTACGTCGATTGACACGAAGTTATATTGATTGACACAGAACTTGAATTTTTTTTTGAAATACCAACAAAAGAAGAAAAAACACAAAAAATGACAATTAAAATAGAAAATAGTAAAACAATTGGTTACCTCCAATCCAGTACCTTGGTTATTGTACTTCAACTCACCAAGGAGGTGGAGTCCAGAATCCTCAACCCCTTGAATCAACAATATAGACCCGCCAATTTCTGACGATGGTGGTGAACTTGGAATGAGGTAGCTTAATTGTTGATTTCACTACTTCATTTCCTCGTTCCCATCGGATGGCTTCTTCTTCTTCTTCATCCAGCTCCACTTCTTCTTCTTCTTCTTCTTCTTCTTCTTCTTCTTCTTCATCCAGCTCCTCTTCTTCATCTTTTTCTTCATCATTTGAGATCTTGTTGCGCTCCTCAGTTAATTAATACTCCAACAGTGTCGAGGAACTCTCTTCCCAAAATCATTGTCATGTTGGCATCTTTCTTCATCTCATGAACCACAAAGTCAGCAGCGAAGATTAAATGACCAACTCTAATAAGAACATCTTCCACAATTCCTTTGGGTTGAGACACGATTCAGTCCCCCATTTGAAGAGTAATCGTAGTCGCTCTCGTCTCCCTAATCTTCAGCTTCTTGTAAATGGGCAATGACATAAGATTGATGCTTGTCCTAGTATCGCAGAGAACATGATGGAACTCCTTGCCTCCAATCTCGATCGAAATTGAGAAATAACCAGGATCTAATTTCTTGATGCGTATATACTTTTGGAGAAGCAGACTGCACTCTTCATGAATCTTGACAATTTCATTCTCCAGAAATTACTTCTTCTCACTCATCAGTCTCTTCAGAAACTTCATTTAGCCTGGAATTTTTCAGAGAGCTTCTGACAATGGGATGTTGATGTTCACCTTCTTCAAGTTTTCAACAAACCTAGTGAACTTAAAGTCTTCCATCTTCTTTGCAACCTTTTGGGGAAAAGGCATTAGAGGAATTGGATCAAGTTTTGCTTTTCCTTTCTCTTTCTCGCCCAAGATTGGGCTCTATTTCGACCGAGTTGCTTATGTGTCAATCGATATGTTTGCTTGGTCTTTACATTGACTAATGCAGGGTGCATTGGTCGACGGTGAGCTATCGACCAAAATCTTATCCTTTTGACCCTCTGCATCGAGCGACGCGAACTTTGCATCGGTCGAAATAGAGGGGTCCTCCTCGGGATTCTCCTCCTTTTCTCCCCCAAACATATTTTCTGGCTATCTCGGACCTTCGTACTTCCTTCTAGAGCGTAGGGAAATTTCATTGACCTATTTTTCCTTTGCTGGGTTCACCTCGGTTGTGCTCGGCAACTGTCCAGGCTTGTGTTGATTCTTGAGAGTGGTGACAATTTGACTAAATTGAGTATCAAGCATATGAAGGTGCTTGGTTATCAATTGCATGTGCCTTGAGTGTTTTACCCTTGGCACTCGTGTTCATGCACCTACGAGCAAAAAAGGAAGATAATCAGTCTGCCTCAACAAACACGAAGATGCGTCGATTGAAACGAGAAAAAATTCTGTGTCGACTGACGTACACTCACGTTGGTTGAAACAGAGAGCAGAAACTCACACACGCAATGAGAAAAATAAAAACCCAAGCCAGAAAATATCAAAACAAAAAATAATATAATATGATCTAACTATCCTCGACAATGGCGCCAATTTGATCGATGCTAAAACTGCATATGAATTATAGCACAGTGCAATTAAATTTATAACCCAAATGTTGTCAAACCCACAGGGATAGTGCAACGAACATATCTAATATATTGAATGTAGTTACTCAATATTTTGTTTGGGAAAATCCAATTTTGAATGGTTTTGGAATTTTGAAAATAGCTTTTGAAAACAAATTCAATTAAATAAAAGCACAAATCCTAGGGAAATCTACAAAACTGATCAACATGTAAGAAACAAATCATTCCAATCCAGAAAAGATTTTTGGTGGAAAATTTGTTAAAGTGAAATTAACTCCTTGATCGGGCAATTAAAAGCTATATTACTAATTAGTGATTATCTCATTTGGGTCTCAAAAACACCAAATATTAAATCTCAATAAAAATCAGATTTAATCCCACAATTCAATTCTTCTTGGTAGTACAGAAATTAAATTGTATTAAACTCTCTCTTCCAATTATTAATTTTTGCCTCTCGGTCCATCAATTAACAACTAAAACCTATTCCAATTTTCATCTCTCGATCCTTCAATTGAAAGTAGATTTGAAAATAAAATCAGGGAGTTTAAACCAATTTTGGGTTTGAATAATTTGAATCAAAACATGAATCATAGATGGAGAACCCTAGAATCTGATATAGGTTTTTAGCCTAGCTTATTGAAATTAAACATATATAAAAAAATTAAAAATTGCATTAAATTAACTTACTAGAAAATATAGTACATGAAATAAAAAGGTTGATTCAGTTCTTCAAAACTAAAGAAATGCAATGAATAATAGAAAATTAAATTCTAAAGACTGGAACCTTGAAAATTGACCCAAACATGAGTTTATATAGAAGTAGGGATAGGTCTTGAGGTCGTGAACTTTAGGATTGGATGATATATGGCATTTTTCACTCCAATCTCGACCACATCTCGACTAGGCATGTTACCTTGCTGAAAATTTGCGTCGATCAACGTGGATGTTGCTTCAATCGACACACCTCCTTTCACATTGATCTACCTTGGGGTCGACTTCTCCCACATTGAGCAGCTTCATGTTGAACGACATGGACTCTGTGTCGGTCGACACGACCTTCTTTCTTGTGTTGGTCGATTTTCTTCTATTTCGATCGAAACAAACACTCTTGTGGCGGATCTTTTCATCAACTTTTCTCCTTTTTTGATGTATTGACCTAAAAAACTCTGGACTACAAGCATAATACCATATAAACTATACTCATGCTCAATTTATTAATGAAAACAAACTAAAATGCATAAAAGATATAAGAAAAGAATGCGATAAGTGATTATAATTATGAGCTTATCGTCATTTTATCTTATAATTTATTCATTTTATCTTAAAATATGTTCATTATAACTCTATGGAATATGCATTTTCTGAAGGAATATAATGTATTTTATATACAATGCTTTTCATTTTAAGTAAAATCTCATGCATTTTGAGCATATTTTCACGCATTTTACAAAAATTTGTATGCTGTATAGAATCAGTAATTCTTATTTTTGTTAAGATTTCAATCCACCAAATATATGCAATAAGAATTTCGTAGTTCATTATTGACAAGTCTATGTGCATCTTTAGGAGAACTAATATGCATTTTAAAAAAGAGCATTATAATAAATTAACTTTTGAATAGTTCATGCATCTTTAGAGGAACTAATATGCATTGTAATAGCCCAGGACTTACACAAGCAAAACAAGGAACACTTTGTTGACGAAATTCAAAAAACAAAAAAAGAGACTAATTTTGTACGAACAACTAACAGGAAGCAAACAGGTTAGCAACGAGCCTGTCACTAACACAAATACTGAGCAAGAAGGTAAATTGAGAGAACTAACATGTTAACTACATAAAACAAACAAATAGATTGATATATGGTCGCGCGGAGATCATGCTAATGATGAAATCCTTGATGTAGTAGACTTTGAAGATCTCACCGGAGACAACAGAGGTGTCGTGCGAGGAAAATTTGTCGGAGACAGTGAAATGAAAATATGCATGAAGAAAAATATGATATCATGAAGAAAGAAGAAGTCTAACTAGGGATTTGATTTAAGTTTAAAAAATTAAATAAGAGTAAGGCTGTTGTGGCTGAGGGGGAGGCACAAAAGAAGGGAAGGAGTGATCCTTTCCATGGATCGGTAGTTCATGTTCAGATGTTGATTTTTGATACAACCTTTCCAATTCCTGATACTGTAGCAAATCCTCACGGCCCTCTTGCAGGCACAGTGACCAAATCTACCAGGCAAAGGTTATTCACTAAAGAGGAGAAAGAAGCGAGAAAGAGAGCCAAACTCCAAGAAGAGAAGGAGTTTAGAAAGAAAATTCTAGAGATGTGTAGATTTTTCCCGTGAACCGAATCACCAAAACCAAACTGAACCGGATCGATTTAGGGATATTGTGCATAATTAAAATCATAATAAATCCTAGCATGCTCCTATAAATTTAATAACCAGAATTTTGGATTGAGGAATTTACCGTAATTTCGTCGAGTCTGAACCGATCTTTTCCGTTTAAATTTCCAACTTGAATTCAACCACACAATCCGATTTTATCTGCGAAATAAGAAATTAGATCTCTAATTTCTTAGAATAAAATCAAAAACAAAGAAATCAAGAGAAAAAGAATCTGTTCTCCAGATTAGATCTTCAGATCTATATCCCGGTGCTGATCAGATCTACTGCTGGTGAGGACTCCGTAGATCTGTGGCTTGAGCAAGACCAGAATCGAAATTCTCCTCCTTCTCCTCTTGGGATCGGTGCCTCCTCTCTCTCTGCCCTAGGGTTTTGACTGATTTGAATAATCACAAAAGTGGCTAGGGTTTCCAGAGAGAGTGGTCTATTTATAGACCCAGGGTTTATCCCTAATGGGCTACTGCGCTCAATTCAGCACACTTATTTGGGCCAGAACTGGGACCTAATGCAAATAATAAAGTGGGCCTATAAATTAATTAATTCCCATGTCCACAACCCAGGACACAATTAATTAATTAATATTAATTCTTTTTCACCACAGAATTAATACTCACCTACCCCTTTATTACCACGTTATGAGAACGGGCTGCATTAATTGAGAATCCCCATATTTAAGGTTACCGGACATCCATTAATTAATCGGAGCCTCTGACAAAGCTCTAACTACAATTAATTAATATCTTATAATTCCTGAGTAGTACCACTCAAACCTTATCACTCGTGCCTGAAATTAATCAGCCTGTAGGACTTTGGCACGATGAATGTTATTGAGCTCCCCAGGGAATGTCCCCATCCTATTACTCGGATATGGTTATCTAAACCCAGTCTCAGGCGGTACTATATGAATTGCTGTTACCCAAGATGTGGACATACGAGCACGTTACTTAGGCTCTCCACCATGGCAAGTCAAAGCAACAGTCAACCCGTGCAAACCCCTGAACCTTCATTAGGGTTTGGACTCAATCAATATAACGAGATCTTGTATTCGCTGATGTCAGACAGACGAATACATCTCATTGCGGTCCATCAATACGCCACCTCTGCGTACCAGCATGTCAGTAACCAAGACAGACTACTTATTCCGACAATGTCGCAGCCATCCGGACAGACGTATCTTCATACGCTGTCTCGGTTGTGATCAGGTTTATGTCTCACTAGGTCAAGTGATCATACTGTCTTCTGCGATCTACAACACGTCGTATGATCGTCCCTATCGGTGAGACAAGAGGATACCATTGTTCATACATGTAAGATTGTTAACAGATAGGAGAAATAAACCGTTGTATACTCATTATAATAAATGCTTTCAGTATACTAAACCCATCAATCTCCCACTTATACTCAAAGCATAACTAAGCTATTACAGAGTATACAGTCCGTCTATCTAGTCTGCTGTCTCTTTAACCACTATTAGTGGTCAGCATCCACCTCAGACCCAGCTCACGAATATGTCTTTCGTAAACTTTTTGCGGCAAGCTCTTTGTAAATGGATCAGCAAGATTGTCAGCAGTGTCAATCTTCTTAATCAGCACATCGCCCCTCGATATGATTTCTCGTATGATATGGTACTTTCTCTCTATGTGTTTGCTTGCCCTGTAAGACCGTGGTTCCTTTGAGTTTGCCACTGCACCAGAGTTATCACAATAAATTGTGATGCTCCTCGGCAAACTCGGGATCACGCCCAACTCTAAAAGGTAGTTCCGGAGCCACACCCCCTCTTTCGAGGCATCGGAGGTGGCGTCATATTCCGCCTCCATGGTGGAGTCAGTAATGCATTTCTGCTTTGAGCTCCTCCAAGATATAGCTCCACCTCCCAGGGTAAACACATATCCTGAGGTCGATTTCTTCTCATCCTGGTCTCCTTGGAAATCCGAGTCTGTATAACCCACAAGGCACAAATCCTCACTTTGATAAACTAGGCAGAAATTCCTAGTTCTTTTCAAATACTTGAGGATGTGCTTTACAGCAGTCCAGTGCGCCTGTCCAGGGTTAGACTGATATCTTGCTACCATGCCAACAGCATAACAGATATCTGGCCTGGTACACAGCATCGCATACATGAGGCTACCCACTGCCGAAGCATATGGTACAAGACTCATCTCATCTTTCTCCCGCTGTGTCTGAGGACATTGCCCATTAGAAAGATGAACGCCATGTCTGAAAGGTAGCAAACCTTTCTTGGCGAGTGGCATGCTGAACCGGGTAATCACAGTATCCACATAAGATGCCTGGGATAAGCTCAACATTCTTCACTTACGATCTCGTAAGACCTTAATCCCAAGAATGTAGCCAGCTTCTCCCAGATCCTTCATTTGGAACTGTTCGGATAACCAAGCCTTGTTTCTGACATCACTCCCTCGTTGTTTCCAAATAGGAGTATGTCATCAACGTAAAGTGCAAGGATGACCACGCTCCCACTGACATAAAGTCGGTAAACACAACTTTTGTTTTCCAACTGTGCAAATCCATAGGATTTAATGACATCATTGAAATGTAAGTTCCACGACCTTGAAGCTTGCTTAAGTCCATACAAGGACTTCCTAAGCTTCCAGACAAGATGTTCTTCGCCCTTGCTTATGTAACCCTCGGGTTGCTGTATATAGATGTCCCTACCTTCTTCAAGGTAACTGTTTAGAATACCAGTTTTGACATCCATCTGCGAGATCTCGAGGTCCATATGCGCAGCTATGGCAAGGAGTATCCGAATGGATTTGAGCATGGCTACGGATGAAAAGGTTTCGTCATAGTCAATGCCCTCTTTCTGACTATAACCCTTTGCCACCAGTCTGGCTTTAAAAGCCGTGATCTTTCCATCTGCCCCTTTCTTTCTCTTGTATACCCATTTGCACCCTATGGCCCTAAAGCCATCTGGCAAATCAGTTTTCTGATATACATCCATAGCAGTTATGGATTCTATTTCAGAATCCATGGCAACACGCCATTTGGCAATATCCTTATCCTGCACTGCCTCTTCGTAAGTCAGTGGGTCAGAGTCCTCATGTCAGTCTTCCGGGCTCAAGTCCGAAGACTCACCCACAAATATGTACCTTTTCGGCTGGAAAATAACTCTCCCACTACGACGAGGCATTGGTGTCGTGTCAGTAGTAGGTGCAGTAACTTGTAGTCCTGCACCTTGCACTGAAAAACGTGTCTGTGGTGCTGTGCCTCTCACAGGTGCACCCACATCTACACGTTCCCCTTCCCTTGGAATTGCATTCTCGTTCTTAATTTCTTGAAGAACGATATCACTCCTTGACCTGTGATTACTCACATACTCGTCCTCCAAGAATCTAGCATTGGTGCTAACAATGACTCTTTGACTCTCAGGACAGTAAAAGTAACCACCTTTCGTTTGCCTGGGATACCCTATGAACAACATTACTTTTGACCTGCTTTCTAACTTATCAGGTTCCTTCGACAGTATGTGTGCGTGACAGCCCCATACTCCAAACTTGCACAAACTAGGTTTGCGACCAAGGAAGAGCTCAGAAGGTGTCTTAGGAACTGATTTAGAAGGCACCACATTAAGCACGTAAGCTGCTATTTCCAATGCGTAGCCCCAAAACGAAATTGGTAAGTTTGCATAACTCATCATTGATCTTACCATCTCTAGAAGAGTCCTATTTCTTCTTTCAGCTACACCGTTTTGCTGGGGAGTACCCGGTGTAGTCCACTGGGATGTAATCCCATTTTCTGACAAATATTGCAGGAACTCGTTACCGAGGTATTCGCCACCGCGGTCAGATCGCAGCAACTTGATAGTTTTCCTGACTTTCTTTTCTACTTCAGCCTTGAACTCTTTGAATTTCTCAAAGCATTCAGACTTGTAGCGAAGCAGGTAAACGTATCCGTACCTTGAGTAGTCGTCAATGAAAGTGATGAAGTACTCGTACCCTCCACGAGCCTGCGTGGACATCGGTCCACATAAGTCAGAATGGATCAATTCTAACACTTCCTCTGCTCTAGACTGAATAGCCTTGAAAGGCCTAGTTGACATCTTGCCCTCGATGCAGGATTCGCAGACTTGATAAGGTACAGCCCGTACTAGGTCCAATGAACTGTCATCTGCAAGTCTTTGAATCCGCTTCAAGCTGACGTGACCCAGTCTCAAGTGCCAGAGATATGTAAGATCCTCATCAGAAGAAGTAAGTTTTCTCTTTCTAGGATTATCAATTACAGATGAATTGCATGCAATATAAAGGACATGTTTTGATCGAAGTAACATAGAGATTGTAAATCAACATCTCATAGCGAATAACATTGTTACTACCAATGATAAAATCATAAATAACAAATATCCATAAAAGTTGATAAAAATTTTCCTGCCGATAAACCATGGCCCACAAATAAACTCTCAAATGTACTTAATTCATCAAAACATAAAGAAAAGAAAACTCCAAGAAGCTCCGTCATAAAACGTTGCCTTCATCCAGTTTAGTATCTTCTTGCCATCACTCACCAGCCTTGTCGGCACGGTCCCCTGCAAAGTACAACAACATGATCAACAAGTCAGTGCTTACAGCTCTAGCAGAGCAACAACGGACTCTAATCATGCTTACATTTATACATGCAAATGGCATACCTTGTCTAGCTATGTTGGCTTGACAATCTTTCCTCCAATGTCCTTTCTTACCACACCTGAAGCACCTGTCCCTGTCAGTCGCCACCTTAGGCTTTTTCCTAGCCCCACCATCCTTCACAGGTGTCTTCTTGGCCCACTTCTTAATCCCTTTCTTCCGCTTCATACTTTTTGGTACAACAGAGAGATTACCAGAAGTGGCCAAGGCAACCTTTTGAGGGTTCATGACCGATTCCGCTGCCATCAAGTCATTGAGCAACTCGTTAAGAGTATACTCTTTCTTGTTCATGACAACATTCAACCTAAGACTCTCAAAGGACTTGGGTAGAGAGTTCAGTATGATATCGACCTTAGCCTCAGCGTCGATACCTCCACCATGCACAGTTAGTTCATCCATGAGGTGAGTCATGGTAACTACGTGCTCTCTCACTGAGGTGCCATCAGTCATTTTCTTACTCACGATTTCCCTCATGAGATTGAACCTGACGGCTCTATCAATTTCCCCATAGGTTGCCTCCAGACTCATCATGATGTCATAGGCATCCCTAAGGTGCTGATGTTGCTGCTGTAAGACTTTCGACATAGTGGTCATCATGTAGCACTTGACTACATTGTTCAATTTCGCCCACTTGTTATAAAAGTCTATATCCATTTGACTGGATTCAGCAGTTGGCACTTCGGGATGAAGTACTTGCAGAACGAACATATGTTCTTCTGCAATCAGGTGGTACTCGAGATTGCGCTTCCATTCCAGGAAGTTCGGACCAGTTAGAGTGTTTTGTGCGAGAATATTGATGACATTAGACATAGAAATATCTGAAACAATAAAGCATCTTAAATAAGAACATACATGTAGAACTTCGAAAACAAATGCATTGAAAACCTTTTAATAAATCAAATACAAATGTTTTCCACTAATTGCCCAAGAGTTCCCACCGCAAGC
This sequence comes from Plectranthus barbatus, assembly GCA_026898455.1. Classification (NCBI taxonomy): domain Eukaryota; kingdom Viridiplantae; phylum Streptophyta; class Magnoliopsida; order Lamiales; family Lamiaceae; genus Plectranthus; species Plectranthus barbatus. The sequence continues at coordinate 418,306 of JAPKLW010000329.1, forward strand.
TACACTCGTAGACGTTTACGATGTCACCCTCAACCAGAACTGCGGGTTTTAAGCCCCAATTCGTTTAATTTCACTACCATGTCAGGTTGCTTTTGACACTAGAAATTAATAATTAGTGAAAACCTTAGACAAGGCCATCTCTCAAGAACAGGGATGCAATTCTTGCATTATATTCTAAGATGCTTCTAAGAAATTAACCACAAATTTAACTCTGGCTAAAAGAGATAGTTTAGCATGTCACGTAACCATACTGCACAGCCCTTAAAGCTTTTGTTATCTATAATTTAAATCAATCCTAGAATACTTGTGAAAGAGATCTACGCAAGCTACACTCGTAGACGTTTACGCAAAGCCCTCCCACTATTCACATGATTTAAATTGTTTGTCTAGAAATCCCAACAACCGTACCCATGCACCTCTAGGAACTAGCAAGCTACACTCGTAGACGTTTACTAGAACGAGAGATACACTTACAGCCTAGGACCGCTTTGTGGAGGTCTATTGATTTTAATTAAAATATCTGCTTACTATTTTTCTTTTAAAAGGTTTCTTTATGCGCACACATAATTTCTTTGTCATTATATTTCCCAAAATTTTGCATGTAATAATACAAGCCCAAAAATTCCCAAAATATAATCCAACAAGAAATTAATCACATAAGCATGCTTGGAAAGCTGTAAATAATAAAAGCGATAAATCATGCTTTTCCTATTATCTACACATGCTTAATTGCGCACATAAATAAATCACTTATCATACGAGGATAATTAAGGCAAAAAAAAATTCCTCGTGGCCCCAAAAATAGAAAAAATAAATTCTATCTATTACAATTTGAATTTGAATTTTATTTTGATAATTCCAAATCTTTTTCAAATCTTCCAAATCTTCCAAATCTTCAAGGGCCTCCAAAAATTGATCCACCAAATCTTTTTGGGATTTAAGCCTTTGTGATCTGATGATTTGCCCTAACCCTAATGCAAACCCTAGGGTTTACACGGGATTGCACAAACCACCAAAACATGAGCCACCGTGACGGGAGAGTATCAGCTGACGACGACCAGCACTGCCGCCAGCCGACCGCCGTCGGACCTGGTAGCCGCCCTGCGCGCGCACCACGTGCCCCTGTCCAGCCTCGCGCGCGCGCAGGCCGCGCGCCGTGGCTGCTGCCCGCGCGTGCCGTGCGCGCACTGCAAGCCCTGACCACACGCCTGCCGCGCCACGTGCCGCCGTCCACCATCGTCTTCGCCGGCCCTCCGTCGGCTCCGTCTTCGTTCTTCGTCCTCGACTCGTCCAATTACAGATTTTGAAAAATAAAAAATACAGAATCTATTCTATTACAATTTTTCAAAATCTACACTAATCATGGATTTTCTTGTGATTTTAAAAAATTAATTCACCCCTACACGGATAAACCACCGCGGGCTGAATTACACGGTTGCAAACGAGGAACATAAACCAACATCCACAAAATAATAAATTCATACATGCATATCGAATTTAATTATGAACAATAGAGCCATAAATCAGAAACCTGGCTCTGATACCAATTGTAGGGTTTTCCTGTGAACCGAATCACCAAAACCAAACTGAACCGGATCGATTTATGGATATTGTGCATAATTAAAATCATAATAAATCCTAGCATGATCCTATGAATTTAATAACCAGAATTGTGGGTTGAGGAATTTACCGTAATTCCGTCGAGTCTGAACCGATCTTTTGCGTTTGAATTTCAAACTTGAATTCAACCACACAATCCGATTTTATCTGCGGAATAAGAAATTAGATCTCTAATTTCTTAGAATAAAATCGAAAACAAAGAAATCAAGAGAAAAAGAATCTATTCTCCAGATTAGATCTTCAGATCTGTATCCCGGTGCTGATCAGATCTACTACTGGTGAGGACTCCGTAGATCTGTGGCTTAAGTAGGACCAGAATCGAAATTCTCCTCGTTCTCCTCTAGGGATCGGCGCCTCCTTTCTCTCTACCCTAGGGTTTTGACTGATTTGAATAATCACAAAAGTGGCTAGGGTTTCCAGAGAGAGTGGTCTATTTATAGACCCAGGGTTTATCCCTAATGGGCTACTGGGCTCAATTCAGCACACTTATTTGGGCCAGACCTGGGACCTAATGCAAATAATAAAGTGGGCCTATAAATTAATTAATTCTCATGTCCACAACCCAGGACACAATTAATTAATTAATATTAATTCTTTTTCGCCATAGAATTAATACTGACCTACCCCTTTATTACTACGTTATGAGATCGGGCTGCATTAATTGAGAATCCCCATATTTAAGGTTACCGAACATCCATTAATTAATCGGAGCCTCTGACAAAGCTCTAACTACAATTAATTAATATCTTATAATTCCTGAGTAGTACCACTCAAACCTTATCACTCGTGCCTGAAATTAATCAGCCTGCAGGACTTTGGCACGATGAATGTTATTGAGCTCCTCAGGGAATGTCCCAATCCTATTACTCAGATATGGTTACCTAAACCCAGTCTCAGGTGATACTACACGAATTGCTGCTACCCAAGATGCGGATATACGAGCACGTTACTTAGGCTCTCCACCATGGCAAGTCAAAGCAACAGTCAACCCGTGCAAACCCCTGAACCTTCGTTAGGTTTGGACTCAATCAATATAACGAGATCTTGTAGTCACTGATGTCAGACAGACGAATACATCTCACTGCGTACCAGCATGTCAATTAACCAAGACAGACTACTTATTCCGACAATGCCACAGCCATCCGGACAGACGTATCTTCATACGCTGTCTCGGCTGTGATCAGGTTTATGTCTCACTAGGTCAAGTGATCATACTGTCTTCTGCGATCTACAACACGCTGTATGATCGTCCCTATCGGTGAGACAAGAGGATACCATTGTTCATACATGTAAGATTGTTAACAGATAGGAGAAATAAGCCGTTGTATACTCATTATAATAAATGCTTTCAGTATACAAAACCCATCAAGATGACCCTAGAACAAATGCCAATTTCAAGCAAGTGAAGGCTGCTGCTTTGGAGCATACAGAGAAGAAAAGGCAAGAGCTAGCAGCTAGGAAGAAAGTTGTTGAAAAAGTTGTTGCTGAGTCCGAGACTCCTGCTGAGGATGTTGCTGAACATGCAAAGGTTGTCAAGGGAAAACAAAAGGTTGCTGATGAAGAGGAGATTGTCCAACATCCCGATGCCTTATCTGATCAAGATTTTAACAAGATGTTGAGGCAAGGAGCCTTTAAAGATCTTCCAAATGTACCAGTAAGTGGATCAGACACTATAGTGATCAAGAAGACTCCCGCGCAAGGGGAAGGGAGTGCTGCTACTCAGGTTGAATATCCCGCCACTGCACAAGGGGGAAGTGGTGGAGCTAGTGTTGTTGCTGTAGTTGTTGAGAAACAGGCTGCTGCGTAAGAGGATAGCAGTGTTGCCGATAAGAAAATTGTTGCTGATGAACAGATGGTCATGCAAGGAGGAGACCATGCTGTTGATGTTCTTGTTGAAAAATGTTTAGTGCACGAAGGAGATAATAGTGATGAATCTGAAGAAGCCAAGGTAGCAGCGCAAGGGGATGCTGACCTTGAGAACAAGGATGTTGAGGCTGCTGTAAATGTTGAGGAGGTTGTCAAGTAGACTGCTGCACAGGGTGAAAACACTGTGCAACAAAGTGAAAAGCCAACAAAACCAATAGATGCTGAAACATTGGCTGCTGAAAAGCTAGCTGCTGAGAAGAAAGTTGATGAGAAGACGACCACTGGAAAGCTTGCTGCGAAAGCCAAAGCCAATGAAAGTTTGGAAAATGATTTGAAGAAGCAGGTGAAGGAAAGGAATGAGAGGTATCTCCGTGCCCTAGGATTTGATCCATCTAAAGTCCCAGGATGGGATATGGTTGCAGATTCCTCAACACTGCTCAATGAGACAATAGACTCCATATGGCAAAGACGTATAGCTGCTCCTTCCTCCCCCGAAGTTTTGGGTATCTCATTTGATTCAATTCCAAGTGATGGGGAGGAAGTTGTGATAATTAAAGGTTCAGAAGCTGCTGAGGGAGCCATGATGATTGCTGGAGGGGAGTTAGTCTTAAGCGCTGATATGCTAAGAGTACTAATGGAGGGACCACCAAACAACAAATTCAAGGCTTACTGAATTGTCCAGTGGTGTCCTTCAGTGGCTGTCAAAGATGAGGAGGATGTAGATCTTATTCCATTGGTGCAGGAAGTTAGCACCTTCATCGAAGCACAATTTGCTGAAGAGTTTGTGGCTACCTATGCTCAGGAATTCACAGGTGAATTTGCTGATCTTGATCTTCTGAAGACCGAATTTCAAAACTGGAGGCTTTTTGATTTTGCCACTCATGAGCTTCACTATGAGGATTGAGCAATAATGATGGCTAGCATAGGACTAAATTACTGGAGAAGTGAGGAAGATTGGGCTAATGATTTGATGGATCAGACATCCAAGAGGCAATACACTGATAAGCAAGTGGTTGCTAGGCTAAGGAAGATCAAGGAGCACCGCGCTATCACTGGAGATCATTCTTTGCCACCATTTGAATACGTGATTGCTGAATCATCTTCTTTAGAAATTTTGTTTATGTCTCCTGCAACTGGGAAACAGATGGTCGTCGCTGCTGACTTGCTGGCCAAACTTGCTAAGGAGAAGGCAAATAAGAATAAAGTAGAGGAGGAGAAGAAGATGAAGGAGTTCAGGGAGAGGGTGCTGAATACTCTGGCCTGCATTCCTACTCAGATGGCTATCTATGAGCCTCCCACTCTAGATGCTGAAGAGGAAGTTGTTGATTATGAAGCTGCCAATGAGCCTGGACATATGAGAGAAGAATGTAGTGATCCAAATGCTGGTCCATCTCAGGAGGTAGCAACATCTACCGACATCCCTACCACTTCTGGGCATATGGTAACATCTCAAGGATCTCCCGTCATATCTATCGATCCTCTTAGCTCTAGTACTTTTCACAGGGATATCAAGATGTATATAGATGTTTTGGTGGATGTGAAGGTTGGGGCCAAGGTGGTAGAGAAGGTTGCTAAAGCCAAGGAAGAGCTTCGCCAAATGCTTAAGGAAGACTTCGTATCTTTCTCTTCCGACCTTTTTGTTGCGATCAAAGAGGGGGAAGATAAGAAAATGGTTGAAGAAGAAGAAAGGCTGAATGAAGATGAAGAGAGAATAATCCGCCTTGAAGATCGCCGCAATATGGAAGAGGATCTGAGAAGACAGTAAGAGGAGGAAGAAAAAGAAGAAAGAAAGAAGAAGGAAGAAAGAGAGAGGATTAAGAGAAAAGAGCGGGATGCCCTGGTGGACAAATTAATGAAGATAACTGCTCAATCCATTAGCAATCTGACCAAGGTCACTGGCTCTCCCAGCCCGAAGAATGTTGACTCTGACTCTTCCGCAACAAAACAGTAATTCCTTCTATCCTTAGAAATTGCTGTAAGTTTTTTTTTGCTTTGGGTTCTTGTTTCATGTACTCTACTACATAAATCTTAATGAAACTAACCCAGATTGATGACAACATCTCATTGTCCAATTTTGATTATTTGCTTAAGCTGAATTTACACATTTTGTGTAATTAGTAAATTGCATGGACTGTTGAGTGTGTATTCGTGTTTCATTGTGTATTGCTCAATCTTATGTGTGAATGATGCTTGTGCTTATTTGCTTGCTAAAATTCCAGCATATTTTTTTTTAAGCCATTCACTTGTGATAAATTTTAATCGAATAATAATCTTCTTATGTTGAGGGTGAACATTTTTTAAAAATGTCGAGTCAAAGGGAGTTGATATGCTGATTTAGATTTTCTAAGAATATCTTGTAAACTCAGTAATCTACATTCTCATTATCACTAAGTTAAAGATTAGGGCTTTGATCGCACCAAAAATGAGGAAATTGTTGGGAATATTGTACCCTTTTGGTCTTAAAGTTATTTTTGTAATAGTTTTGGTGCATCAAAGCTAGCATATCTAGTCTCTAGCAACATAGAATTGTGTCAGAATTGTAAAAGTCTTGTATATGATGATTATATTTGAGTAGTAATAGAGCCAGAAATGATCTATGAAGATTGCTGAAGGATTCAACAAATTTCGAGAAGATTGCTAGAAGACTCAAGCAAAGTGCGAAGAGATTGCTAAAGGATTCAGCAAACACACAGATTGTTAAGGTTCCTAGCAAACATCGAAGTATCGGAAGGCTAACTTACGAAGATTGCTGAAAGTACTCAGCAGACAACCAAGTTGCTGAAGGAATAAAGCGAACAAATTGCAGGATCTCAGCAAGGTTGCTCAGATCTCAGCAGACAATTAACGAACTCAGAAAAATATCCGACAACAATCAGCAATCATCTAAAGTCGCAAAAGCAGACGATCTTCAATTCTAAAAATTAAGGAATCTCCCGAATCAAGAAGCTGATTTATCAAGAGACAAAAAGGAGATTTCAAGAATTAAACTCAAACACCTGTTCTGATAAAATCGGCTAAATGAGGAAAGAGCAAATCAGACAGGGAAGAGATTTGAAGAGTCTCTATGCTTTTCAGAAAAAAAGAAGAACGAGGATTGGTGGACGAAGAAATAGTGTCTAGCTGACAAAAAGATTCATACAAATGTGTTTGAATCTTCGTCTAAAAATAAAAGAATAAATTTGATTTCCTTCTATAACTCACAAGCGGCAGCTAGTTCAGGACTCAGACACGGTCTAAGAATGCCCGCTCAGTGTGCTTCAAAAAGGTCACCGTCTGGGTTTAGCGCATACTTGGACCAGTACATTACGATTACGGAGAAGAACCAGTGAACACCGCCTTGGAGTTACGAAGGTGTTGCTGGGGCGCATATTGTGTTTTCTGGCTTTTGCTTTTTGGCAGCTATCTGGCAACAACTACCAGTAAAGGTTATTGGGATGATCCTGTAGGGATTTATCCATGAACCAAATCAAAAAATCCAAATAAGCCGGATCGATTTATAGTTTATTGTTCACAATACCAATTCACAAAACCCTAGCATGCTCCTATGAATTTAATGCATGGATAAAAGGAATTACCGTTATTCTGTAGAGTCTTATCCGATCTTTTGCGTTTGAATATCCAACTTTAATTCAACCACGCGATTTGTTTAAATCTGCAGAAACAGAAATTAGAAATCTAATTTCTAGACTTAATCAAAAAATAAAAAAAATAGAAAAGAAAGAATTATGTTCTCCAGATCAAATCTTCAGGCCTGTATCCTAATGCTGTTCAGATATGCTACTGGTGAGGATTCCACAGATTTGTAGTTATGCAAGGCCAGAATTGAAATTCTCCTCCCTATGCACTTGAGAACCGCCGCCCCTGTCTCTCTATCTCCTAGGGTTTCACTGATTTGAATTGTGTTCAAATGGCTAGGGTTTCTAAGAGAGAGATGTTTATTTATAGACCTAGGGTTTTAACCCTAATGGGTTGCTGGGCTCAATTCAAATGCAAATAATAAAGTAGGCCTATAAATTAAAAAATTTCCATATCCACAATCCAAGACACAATTAATTAATTAATATTAATTATTTTTCACCACGAAATTAATACTGACCTACCCCTTTATTACCACGTTATGAGAACGGGCTACATTTAATTGAGAATCTCCATATTTAAGGTTACCGGACATTCATTAATTAATTGAAGCTTCTGACAAGCTCTATCTACAATTAATTAATATCTTATTATTCCTGAGTAGTACCACTCAATCCTTATCACTCGTGCCTGAACTTAATCAGCCTGCAAGACTTTGGCACGATGAATGTCATTGAGCTCCTCATGGAATGTCCCCATCCTATTACTCGGATATAATTTCCTAAACCCAGCCTCAGGCAGTACTACACGAACTGCTGTTACCCAAGATGTGGATATACGAGCACGTTACATGGGCTCTCCACCATGGCAAGTGAAAGCAACAGTCAATCCGTGCAAACCCCTGAACCTTCGTTAGGGTTTGGAGTCAATCAAGAACGAGATCTTGTATTCGCTGATGTCAGACAGTCGAATACATCTCACTGCGGTCCATCAATACGCCACCCTTGCGTACCAGCATGTCAAGTAACCAAGACAGACTACTTATTCTGACAATGCCGCAGCCATCCGGACAGATGTATCCTCATACACTGTCTCGGCTGTGATCAGGTTTATGTCTCACTAGGTCAAGTGATCATACTGTCTTCAGCGATCTACTACACGCCGTATGATCGTCCCTATCGGTGAGACTAGAGGATATCATTGTTTACATACATGTAAGTTTGTTTGACAGATAGGAGAAATAAACTGTATACTCATTGTAATAAATGCTTTCAGTATGCAAAACCCGTCAATCTCCCACTTATACTCAAAGCATAACTAAGCTATTACAGAGTATACAGTGCGTCTATCTAGCCTGCTATCTCGTTAACCACTGTCAGTGGTCGGCATCCACCTCAGACCCAGCTCACGAATATGTCTTTTGTAAACATTCTGCGGCAAGCTTTTTGTAAATAGATCAGCAAGGTTGTCCTTAGTGTCAATCTTCTTGATCAGCACAACACCCCTCGATACGATCTCTTGTATGATATGGTACTTTCTCTCTATGTGTTTGCTTGCCCTGTGAGACCGCGGTTCCTTTGAGTTTGCCACTACACCAGAGTTATCACAATAAATTGTGATGCTCTTTGGCAAACTCGGAATCACGCCCAACTCCAAAAGATAGTTCCTGAGCCATACCCCCTCTTTCGAGGCTTCGGAGGCGTCGACATATTCCGCCTCCATGGTGGAGTCAGCAATGCATTTCTGCTTTGAGCTCCTCCAAGATACAGTTCCACCTCCCAAGGTAAATACATATCCCGAGGTTGATTTCTTCTCATCCTGGTCCGGTCCCCTTGGAAATCCGAGTCTGTATAACCCACAGGGCACAAATCCTCACTTTGATAAACTAGGCAGTAATTCCTAGTTCTCTTCAAATACTTGAGGATGTGCTTTACCGCAGTCCAATGCGCCTATCTAGGGTTAGATTGATATCTTGCTACCATGCCAACGGCATAACAGATATCTGGCCTGGTACACAGCATCGCATACATGAGGCTACCCACCGCTGAAGCGTATGGTACAAGACTCATCTCATCTTTCTCCCGCTGTGTCTCAGGACACTGCCCACTAGAAAGACGAACGCCATGTCTGAAAGGTAGCAAGCCTTTCTTGGCGAGTTGCATGCTGAACCGGGCTATCACAGTATCCACATAGGATGCCTGGGATAAGCTCAACATCCTTCTCCTACGATCTTGTAAGACCTTAATCCCAAGGATGTAGCCAGCTTCTCCCAAATCCTTCATTTGGAACTATTCGGATAACCAACACTTGATTTCCGACATCACTCCCTCATTGTTTCCAGATAGGAGTATGTCATCAACGTATAGTGCAAGGAAAACCACGCTCCCACTGACACAAAGTCGGTAACGAAATTTTGTTTTTCAACTGTGAAAATCCACAGGATTTAATCACATCGTTGAAACGTAAGTTCCACGACCTAGAAGCTTGCTTAAGTTCGTACAAGGACTTCTTAAGCTTCCAGACAAGATGTTCTTCGCCCTTGCGTATGTAACCCTCGGGTTGCCGCATATTGATTTCCCTACCTTCTTCAAGGTAACAGTTTAGGAAAGTGGTTTTGACATCCATCTGTCAAATCTCGAGGTCCATATGCACAACTATGGCAAGGAGTATCCGGATTTGAGCATGGCTACAGGTGAAAAGGTTTCATCATAGTTAATGGCCTCTTTCTGACTATAACCCTTTGCCACCGGCCTGACTTTAAAACTCGTGATTTCTCCATCTGCCCCTTTCTTTCTCTTGTATACCCATTTGCACCCTATGGCCCTAAAGCTATCCGACAATTCAGTTTTCTGGTATACATCCATAGAAGTTATGGATTCAATCTCGGAATCCATGGCGACACGCCATTTATCAACATCCTTGTCTTGCACTGCCTCTTCGTAAGTCAGTGGGTCAGAGTCCTCATGTCCGTCTTTCGGGCTCAAGTCCGAAGACTCACCCACGAACATGTACCTTTCCGACTGGAAAATAACTCTCCCAGTACGACGAGGCATCGGTGCCGCTTCAGTATTAGGTGCAATATTTTGTGGTTCTGCACCTTGCACTGAAGAACGTGTCTGTTGTGTTGAACATCTCACAGGTGCACCCACATTTGCACGTTCCCTTTCCCTTGGAATTGCATTCTCGTTTTCAATTTCTTGAAGAACGATATCACTCCTTGACCTGTGGTTCCTCACATACTCGTCCTCCAAGAATCTAGCGTTGGTGCTAACAACGACTCTTTAACTCTCAGGACAGTAAAAGTAACCACCTTTCGTTTGCCTGGGATACCCTATAAACAACATTACCTTCGACCTGCTTTCTAACATATCAGGTTCCTTCGACAATACGTGTGTCGGACAGCCCCATACTCTAAACTTGCACAAACTTGGTTTGCGACTAGGGAAGAGCTCATAAGGCGTCTTAGGAACTGATTTAGAAGGCACCACATTTAATACGTAAGCAGCTATTTCCAATGCGTAGCCCCAAAACAAAATCGGTAATTTTGCATAACTCATCATTGATCTTACCATCTCTATAAGAGTCCTATTTATTCTTTCAGCTACACTGTTTAGCTGGGGAGTACCCGGTGCAGTCCATTGGGATGTAATCCCGTTGTCTGACAAATACTGTAGGAACTCGTTACCGAGGTATTCGCCACCGCGGTCAGATTGCAGCGACTTGATAGTTTTTCCGACCTTTTTTTCTACCTCAGCCTTCAACTCTTTGAATTTCTCAAAGCATTCAGACTTGTAGCGAAGCAGGAAAATGCATCCGTACATTGAGTAATTGTCAATGAAAGTGACGAAGTACTTGTACCCTCCACGAGCCAGTGCGGACATGGGTCCACATAAGTCAGAATGGATCAATTCCAACACTTCCTCTGCTCGAGACTGACTAGCCTTAAAAGGCCTTGTTGACATCTTGCCCTCGATGCAGGATTCGCAAACTTGAGTACAGCCCGGACTAAGTCCAATGTACCGTCATCTGCAAGTCGCTGAATCCGCTTCAAGCTGATGTGACCCAGTCTCAAGTGCCAGAGATATGTAAGATCCTCATCAGAAGAAGTATGTTTTCTCTTTCTAGGTTTATCAATTACGGATGAGTTACATGCAATACTTCCGGAAGACTTATGATTGCAGTTAATAACATAGAGAGAATTATTCTGCATCCCACAACAGATAACACCGATATTACCAATGATAGAAACACCACTATAAAAAATAACTGAATATCCATCAACATAAAATTTGGAAACTGAAATAAGGTTTCGTCGAAAATTCGGCACGTACAAAACATCTCTCAAAGTTAAACAGAATCTTCAAAGTACAAGGTGAAATCTCCAATGACAGCTGCACTCACTTGTGCTGCGTTCCCCATCAAGATGGTAACCTCGTCATTCTTCAACACCCTCCTCGATGTGAACCCCTGCAAAATGTAACAAACATGATCAGTAGCTCCAGTATCCACTACCTACGAATGAGTAGAAACCGATGCTAAACATGTTTCCATTACAAATGCAAATGACGTACCCTGTCCTTTAGCATTCGGACAATCCACCTTTCCGCACCCAGCACACCTGTTCTTCTTTTGAGTGATCTGGACTCTCTTCACCTTCTTTGACTTGCTTTCACTGCCTGCTTTCCTAAGCTTGCTTTCAGCACCATCATCTCCAACCTTAGAGGTTGTTGAACTAATACTAGAAACAGTCAGAACAGGTTTCCGTGCTCGCATGGAAGATTGCTCCACTACAAGGTCCTCAAGTAGCTCATGCAGAGCATACTCTCCCCTTGCAGCAGCAACTCCCCTTGCGCACTGATATTACCACCCCGCACAGTGAACTGTCTCATGAGCTTAATCATAGACATCATGTGCACTGTCACTGAACTATCTTCAACCATCTTCTTGCACACAAGATCGTGCACAAGTCTATAGTTAATAGTCCGCTCCACATTGCCATAAGCTGTCGAGAGTTCTTTCCAGATTTTTCCAACCCTCTTGAGATACTCATACTTGTGCTTTAATTTTCTAGACAGGGAACCCGTGATGAGCCAAAAGGCGAACTCACCAGCATCCTCCCATCTCTCATAAAATTCAAGCTCAAGTTCACAGACCTCATCATGAGTACGCAACAGTGGATCCATGAGAAGAACATATGCTTGATTTTTCAGATAAAGAATGTGTTTGATGCAAAAACTCCATTCAAGGAAGTTCGGACCAATTAAAGGATTGTGAGCAAGAATATGATCATCAGTAGACATAGACATATCTGAAACAATAAAGAATCTTAAATAAGAATATACATGCAGAACTTCGAAAACAAATGCATTGAAAAACCTTTTCATAAATCAAATACACATGTTTTCCACTAATTGCCCAAGAGTTCCCACCGCAAGCTACACTCGTAGACGTTTACGATGTCACCCTCAACCAGAACTGTGGGTTTTAAGCCCCAATTCTTTAATTTCACTACCATGTTAGGAACCTTTCGACACTAGAAATTAATAATTAGTGAAAACCTTAGACCAAGCCATCTATCAAGGATAGGGAAGCAGCAACTGCATTATATCCTAATATGCTTCTAAGCGATTAACCACAAATTTAACTCTGGCCAAAAGAGACAGTTTAGCATGGCACGTAACCATACCGCACAACCCTTAAAGCTTTTGTTATCTATAATTTAAATCAATCCTAGAATACTTATGAAAGAGATCTGCGCAAACTACACTCGTAGAAGATTACGCAAAACCCTCCAACTATTCACATGATTTAAATTATTTGTCTAGAAATCCCAACAACTGTACCCATGCAACTCCAAGAACTAGCAAGCTACACTCGTAGACGTTTACTAAAGCGAGAGATACATTTACAACCTAGGACCACTTTGTGGAGGTCTATTGATTTTAATTAAAAATCCGCTTAGTATTTTTCTTTCAAAAAGGTTTCTTATATGCGCACATATAATTTCTTTGTTATTATATTTTCCAAATTTTTGCATGTAATTAAACAAGCTAAAAAATTCTCAAAATATAATCCAACAAGAAATTAAACACATAAGCATGCTTGGAAAGCTGTAAATAATAAAAGCAATAAATCATGCTTTTCCTATTATCTAAACATGCTTAATTGCGCAAATAATAAATCACATATCATACGAGGACAATTAAGGAAAACAAAAATTCCTCGTGGCCCCACAAAACAGGAAATAAAATCATATCTATTACAATTTGAAATTTAAATTTATTTGGATAAATCCAAATCTTCATCAAATCTTTCAGGGCCTCCAAATCTTCAACCACCAAGTCTTTTGGGATTTAAGGTTTTGTGATTTGATGATTGGCCCCAAACCCTAATGCAAACCTAGGGTTTACACAGGATTGCACCAGCCACCAAATCGCAAACCACCGAGATAGGAAAACATCCGCCGATGACGGACACGCCGCCACCTGGCCGCCGCTGTGCCCAGCGCCTATGGCCGCTGCTGCCCACTGTCCTGTGCCCACGCACGCCGCGTGCGTCGCCGCCCGAACCGCTGCTGCCGTCACCGCCTTATCACTCCTGAGTAGTACCACTCAATCCTTATCACTCGTGCCTTAACTTAATCAGCCTACAGGACTTTGGCACGATGAATGTCATTGAGCTCCTCAAGGAATGTCCCCATCCTATTACTCGGATATGGTTACCTAAACCCAGCCTCAGGCAGTACTACATGAACTGTTGTTACCCAAGATGCGGATATACGAGCACGTTACTTAGGCTCTCCACCATGGCAAGTCAAAGCAACAGTTAATATGTGCAAACCCTTGAACCTTCGTTAGGGTTTGGACTTAATCAAGAACGAGATCTTGTATTCGCTGATGTCAGACAGTCGAATACATCTCACTGCGGTCCATCAATACGCCACCCTTGCGTACCAGCATGTCAAGTAAGCAAGACAGACTACTTATTCCGACAGTGCCGCAACCATCCGGACAGACGTATCCTCATACGCTGTCTTGGCTGTGATCAGGTTTATGTCTCACTAGGTCAAGTGATCATACTGTCTTCTCCGATCTACTTCACGCCATATGATCGTCCCTATCGGTGAGACAAGAGGATATCATTGTTACATACATGTAAGTTTGTTTGACAGATATGAGAAACAAAACGGTGTATACTCATTGTAATAAATGCTTTCAGTATACAAAACCCATCAGATCCTACTACTGCAAAAGCATAAGCTCGCGCAAGCTAGGCGCTTACCTTTTTTGGATGAGTTGTATCTTACTAGGTGGGACCGATAGAAAGAAAGGATGGGTGGCGCATGGAACTTCTTGACCCTTTCTCCGAGGGACAGTTGAACGAGCGACTCAAGAATGATAAAAAGCTTATCACCTCTCATTCTTATTACTTTGTCAATGAATAAAATGAATAATCAAAAGGTCGTCTTATTCAAAACCCCACGCGTCGATCAACAACTGGAAATGTGTTCAGGCTTGGTTTAGGAGCAGTCTATTAGTGCAGCAAGAGTCCAAGGATTGGTGACTTACCCATTCAGTGACTTTGGCACTAGACGTTCCCAAAACGGGTACTGTTGGGTCTGGTGAATTCAATAATAGTCCTTTCGTTTAGTACGAGATTGCTTCACACCTTGCGGTGCTTAACCCTCTCGCCTATCAAAATTCTATTAAAAAAACCTCGCAGGAGAAAAAAGAAAGAGAACAAAGACCTTGTAGCAATTTCTAGGTTATGAATGAAAACCATGAATATTCAACCCGTTTTCCAAGGAGAGTCTCACGAAATCTTTGTCTTTCTGGCCACCAAGCAAAACCCACCATCTTTCTGGCCTATCATTTGTTGGTCGATCCGATTCTTTATTTGTGCACTGAGCCCTTTAGTGAGTCTGATTATCTCTTTATCCCTGCCGCCAAGCCTACGTTACATGCAATAGTACCTAGAATTAGTACTGGAAAATTAGAAATCACTAGTACGGCTATCGGAATAGTGATCATCAGTAGGGAAGGGATATAACTCAGCGGTAGAGTGTCACCTTGACGTGGTGGAAGTCATCAGTTCGAGCCACGATCCTTCAAAGATCTAATTTCAGTGATTGCCTTTTACTGATCTCATCTCCCCCGGATAAACCATACAACCAGGATAAACCATGAACCAGAATAGAAGAGCTTGCCCCACCCGCAAGCCGGATTTTCAAATTCAAGTGAAAGAGTAAGCAAAAAAAGACATGTGTAGAAATAAACAGTGAAGAAATTTCAAGAATAACAAGAGAAATAAATAATTCAATCAAAAATAATATTATTACTATGGTTCGAGAGAAAATTAGACGACAACACTTTTTCCTCACTTTGGAATGTCTTATTGGATAGTTATAGCGTCCCATAGGCGCAAGATGAACCTTGTGGGGGGGGAGGGGTCCCTTGGAAGTGCTTTATTTTCCTTTCCTCCATCTTTCTTTCTATCCATAGGTTGGTTTCGTGCAGATAGATCTTTGCCGAGGGAGATTGGTGCTCCTTGAGGTATGCCTTTTCCGGTTGGTTGTTCCTTTATCTGTTCAGCAACAGTCGGACAAGTGGGGAATGTTGGGGCGAACTAGAAAAGTTTAGGGTAGTTCAAGTTTCATTCCTTGAAAGATCTGAGAATTATCTCGAAAGAGCTACTTAAAAGACAAGGTTGAGCACTCCCTCAAAACACTCTTGTTTCGGCTCTCGAAGTCCACTTTTGCAGGGAGAGAAGTGAAGAAGATGAGCTTTTATGGAAGTAGAAGGAGAGACTATTTTTGAATTTTTTAAAATAGATAAAAATAGTTGGGGATATTATGTGATTAGTTAGTATTAAAAATAGGAGTTGGTATTCAAAATATCCAATTTCAGGTAGACAAAGAGATGGTTGAATCAAAATAATTTTTTTTAAAGTTCGATTTTTTTTCAGAGGGCAATATGAATCTACTATCATGTTCCATAATAAATCATTAAATGCATGCGGGCGCTACATCTTTCAAATCCTACGGCTCGATATACAGGGCCTATTAGCCACATAAAAGGTGGTAATAATGGATTCTATTATTTTCTATATTTCTAGAGACACTATACTTATAGTGTCTTGAATTTGTCTTGGAAGAAGAAAATGAAATACGAACAACCATGCTCTCCCTGGCGAACCTGGGAGCCGTGCTGATCCACCCCCTCTTCAATTCCCAATGAACAACATGATTTTGACCTATCATTCCTTCTATTTGGTCGATCTGATTGTTTCAGCACAGAAAGAGTTGTTATCACGACTCAGCTTGGGCACTCTATGTATGATGTAGACGAGCCTTGTGTATGAGTGCCGAATAATCAAGCCTAACTAGGAAGAATTTCAGAAATGGGACAAAATTCGGAGACATTGTGGAGCACTTAGTACCAGGGAATGAATAAGGGAGAATCCTAGAGAAATGAAGGCGACGATAAAATAGACAAAACAGAAGGAATCGACGGATGCAGCAGCTGCCGCTAATAAGACTGAAGTGCTACTCAATAGGCTGGAATGTCTCGTATATCTTGATAAAGTGATTTGATTATGAACTTCTTTGTCTTCAATTCTCAAGAAACCACCGATTTTTCTTGGTGGGCCGATGATGAACTTCTTTTTCTTTAATTGACTTTTATGGGGTCAATTTTCACACAAGGCTTGAAAAATAGGTGCGTAGCCCGGATAATCGAGCAGGTTCGACCATAAATGCTATGCTTACACACAAGACTACCCCTCTCCTCGAAAGCTTTGCAGGGACTATTTTACAACGACAACAGAATTAGTGGAATACCAATGTGATGTTGTTTACCCGACTACTAATTCAGATGAGAAAAGATCCATGCTTGCTTGGGTCAGAGAGGGAGGTGTACGCTATCGACCTCTTCCATACTTCTCTTCGGAGAGAGTCCCTCTTTCCCTTGTCCCTATCCTCCTAAAATCTGTTTCATGTAGCTTCGCAAGGAAGTTTTGAATCATGGGTACAGGATCCTTTACACGTAAGGCCTATTGCTCATGCAATTTGGGATCCTCATTTTGGTCAACACACAGGATTCCACGTGTCCCATGCTTTTCGGGTCAGAGCGTAAGCTAGTGATGCTTTAGGCTATTGGACTTTTTCCATCTTGGGTGCAACATTCAGATCGCTTCACCTAGCAGCACGAAGCAGGCACTCTACTAAGAAAAAAGAAAGTGGCTTGATTCAGTTCATTCCACCCATCTATCTAAGGATTTGTTGAGAGACAAAATATTCGGCCAATTAAAAAATTCAACAGTTTACATGCAAACATACGCACATTCTTTGCTAAATCTAAAACTCGATCTTACATCAATCGAGGCTTTGCTAAAGCTCCCGTGTTCATAACAAGACCAAAGTAGCTCACTTCTAAGATTATTCATAGAGTTCTTTCTGTCTAAGAAAGAACTTAGTAGTCACCTTGATGTACAAGGTTGACTATTACGGGCTACTGCCGCAAGAGTGAAGTTCTAGGAAGAAGTCTAGAATTCCTAATCTGGTGATCAAGGAGAAGGGAGGTGTGTCCTCACTCTTAGTGTTTGTCGAAAAGATTGAGATCAAAGGTGCTTGAAGGTGCGCTGTGACCAGACAGAGGAGCTCCTAGCAGTTAGAGATCAAGCTTGACCTGTTGTAATCAATCATAGTGAATTTCTAGTCAGCAGATTGAAGAGTGGACGTAGAACATTTTGTTCGAACCACTATAACCTTTGTGTTATTTACTGCTTTTTGTTTTATTGCTTATCTATTAATTTAAAACATAAAACCTAAAGTGTTGGTGAATAACTTCCAAAAAACCTAAACATCTCTCGAGCATAAACACATATTTTATAAAGACTTGCTGAGTCGAGACCTCAGCAAGATAAGTGCAAGACATTTAACCTTCCGCTGCAAAATAGATACTCTGATCAGGGACCAACAACGAGCTTATCATCGACCCAATTAATCATTTTATTAATATTTTCTTATCATAGTTATTGCTGAGGTTTGAATTGTAACAGAAACAATACCCAAGGAATCGTGTGGAAATTAACCAAAAATAACACAAATTAATCAAAAGAAGATTATAAATGAGTATATATGCAAGTAAATAAACAAGTAACCGTATACTGATCAACCATGGATGCCGATATATAAGCTTAGCAAATGAGCATTTTTGTGCATAAAAATGAATAGGGACAAAAAATGAAGAGGTCTCCATATTTATAAACTATAGCAGGCTCACCCAAATACATGGTAGACAACCCTAACCCTAGCCTACAAAACATCCATGATTTTCTGGGTGGCTACAATTGTTGGACGAGATCATCGTGCATTTATTGGAACCACTTGGTTCTAACTATTTGCATGACCTGCTCTCACAACCAGCTGGAATTGACCTACTCTCACGACTAGCTAAAGTTTACCTTCCTTGACTATTGATTAGCTTTGTTTGAGCAGCCCAATCTCTTTGAGTTGTGCATTTGTACCGGTCATGAACTTGGGCTCAGATTCCTATCCTTCGTAGTGGGCTTGGGGGAGCTCGTTTAGGTCTTGGCCCCATTACAATTGCCCCTTTGGTTTTGGGGTGTATCTGCATAAGACAACAAAGTCAAATTTGTTTTGCGAAATGTTAAGTTTAGCTTCGTAGAGCTGATCAGAGCCTTAATTATGTTTGAAGTGCTAGGTTTCAAACCCTTGTGCTGAGGGAACTCATGGATTAAGTGTTGGAATTGTATACATAAAAGCATTATGATTGGTATATTGGGAAACATTATGTTTGATATACTGGTAATCATTAATGACTTGCAATAAACAACTCTTGTCTGAATTAACAATCATACGATGCAAACAAACACATCCAGTTATCTCATTGATAGGGAGATCATACGGTGTGTAAGAGATCACAGAAGATCGTATAGTCATTCGACCTAGCGAGATATAAACAGTTATCACAACGGAGACAATTTCTGGTTTGGCTGTCGGTTTAGGCTGCGGCACACAAGTCCATAAGTGGTTTATCTTGACTGATTTGTGTGACCGGTACATCTCAATGTATTGATAGGATCAACAGTGAGATGAAGCTTTCTACTTGACATATGAATGAGTAAATATCTCGGTAACTAGGTCGGATCTAAAGTCTATTGAAAGCTGAGGGGCACACATGGGTTCACTGTCACTTTGACTTGCTATGGTGGAGAGTCATACATGTACTCATATATCAACATCTTTGTTGATGGCAGTTTGTGTGGGGTTTCCTCAGACTGGATTTCGACAACCATATCCGTTTCAGGATGGTGACATTCCCTGGGAACCTCGTGAGGTTCGTTATGCTAAGTCCTATAGGCTGAATCATTGATTCAAGCATAAGCAATAAGGGTTGAGTGGTACTATTGAGGAATAATAAGAGATTAATTAATTACAGCTAATTGTCATACGCTGAATTAATTAATGAATGTCTGAAACTTTAAATATGGGCATTAACCAAGTCAATGCAACCCATTCTTAATAACGTGGTAATAAAGGGGTAGGTCAACATTAATTCTCTCGTGGCATGAATTAATATTTATTAATTAATTATGTTCTGGGTTGAACATGTAATTAATTAATAGGAGGCCCACTTTATTATTTGCATTTGATCCCTAGTCTGGCCCAATAGTGCTCAGAGCCCATTAGGGTTTATTTAACCCTAATAGCCCATTCTCCAGATCTATATAAATAGATCAAATCTCTCTTCCCAGATCCGGTAGCGTATCCTCACCAGATTTTCGGATCGAGCAAGGGAACAAATCAGAAGATCAGATCTGTTGGAACACCAACAACGATCCACCGCCGTTATTCAATCCGCAGGAGTTGAGATATTATTTTGAATCTACGTATTATATTAAATAGGAACATGCATAGGACATTTACTTTTTGTCATAGTGTTTATTTTGATATTCATAAAATGAATTTGAGGTTAAAAATAAATGGCGATTCACGTCGCCTATTGTAGACTCAGTCCTTCATTAAGTGGCACCAATCTTGATAAATATATATATTATTTGTTAGTAGTCCTTATGAGAATTCCATGTGATAAGTCTCTCCCACCCCCAGAAGGATAGCTCGAGAGCTCAGTCATGGGCATGGAAACCATGGCATTCTTTTAGAAGAGCCTCATTGGACGATCCTCAATGTAAACTTGTGCTCTCGTAACTAGTATTTCGGTGGCCCCATAGGGTATAGGAGGTAAATGCCTCCCCATTGCTTAGAACCATGTTTTAATAAGGTATTGTCTGCAATTTTTGTGATTTAGGGGGACAAGAGTCCCATTAAATCATTGGTCGATAGATGTTATCAGCAACCCTTTTAGATTCCTGGCTCCTCAAAGTTGGGAGTTGACCAGGTTATTAATCTCAGCTCTTTAGTTTGGAGTTTTGGTCGTGTATCTCAGCTCCTCGGTTTGGGGAGCTGGTCTTTTTTCTAGAGCTCCTCTTTTTTGGAAGTAGATTGTTTCTCCTAGCTCCTTGTGTTTTGGGAGCTCGTCGTTTTTGTGCATAAAAATGGATAGGGATGAAAAATGAAGAGATTTTCCATATTTATAAACTATAGGGGGCTAAAATACAATGCAAAAAATTATGACCCTGTCTACCACAACTTCTACGATTTTTGAGGCGGTTATAATATCTGGGAAAGATCCCCACTCATTTTTTCTGAACTTCTTGGTCTTGACCGTTTGCATGACCTCATTTCACGACGAGCTAGAGTTGACCTTCTCTCACGACCAGTTGGAGTTGACCTCTGACTATTTATCAACTTTGTTTGAGTTGTCCAATCTCTTTAAGCTGCACATTTAGACTAAAACTGAACTTGGGCTCGGATTCCTATCCTTATTAAGAATGGGGGAGTCCATTTAGGTCTTGGTCCCATTATTTATATTACCAAAATCTACTTCTGATATTTAATACAATAACTTTTAAGATGTTTAAATTTATACAGTTGTAATTTGTTCAAATAATTTTCAATAAATAATTAAGTACTTTGAGATTATTTAACCATAAAGTTAAAATACTGATGAAATTAAAATTTTAATATTTAAATTAATGAATATATGAAGATTGATATGTGTTTGGATTCTTACAAAATAGAATAAATATTTCTTAGTTTTTTTAAAAAAAGAAGAAAATATTTAATTACAAACAAACTTATAAATATTAAGATAAAAAATAATTTATAAATTTTTTAGTCTGAATAACTAATCCGAAAATCAAAGACTTATGGTTAGAGGTCAAATTTTTTTATAACAAATATATTTAAGTTAATTTCAATTGGAACAAAATAATTTACAATTTGAGATAAACTAACTTGAAATCCAACGGTTTGATTCAATATCCTTAGTTTACTGTTAAACAAATGATATATTTTTTATTTAGTATTTTATTTCGTAGCTACTGTTGATTACTTTTTTTTATGCTGTCTAACACATGTGAGAATTCTTAATGCACATATTTTAAATATGCAAAATATTATCAATGACGAACAATAGCAACATCGAGTAAAATACAATAAGATATTTTATAGTGTAATAATTATTAGATGCCATGAAAAGGTGCAGGTAAGAAAAATGTAGCACTAAAATATAGGCATTATAACAACCAAACTTTTCACATGATTGGGAATAAATAACA
Source organism: Plectranthus barbatus (assembly GCA_026898455.1). Classification (NCBI taxonomy): domain Eukaryota; kingdom Viridiplantae; phylum Streptophyta; class Magnoliopsida; order Lamiales; family Lamiaceae; genus Plectranthus; species Plectranthus barbatus. The sequence continues at coordinate 440,071 of JAPKLW010000329.1, forward strand.
AAAGATAGCCAGCCAAAATTGACAGATTCTGGATCAATCCTATTTATAATTATGGCCACCCAAAATTGAATCCCACAAAAATAGGGCACCCAAATTTGACTCTCTCAGTCCTTAATCCAACTCATACGACTAAAGTTTTCTTGTAATAAATCTCCCTTTTAATGTGGAATGCATGTTATTTCATATCAAATCTTTTGTTTTATAATGATGTTTCTCAATTACAAAATAGAAATATTATTATTAAAAAAATAAAAACTAAACAGTATATAATATATTCTAATTGATTAATTTGTAAGAATAAGAATTTAAAACTTTTAAGAAAATAAATATGGTTATTTATTAATCAATTTAAATATATGATTACATTTCAGTTAAATATAGAAAATTAAATATTCTAAAAAATATTATATAACGTAATTTGATAGTTTAAAGCTTATAGTTGAATTTATTAAATTAATTGAAATCATAATAAATGAAAATTATAAAATATATTAAGTAAAAATTAATAATTTCCATTGTGAAATAGAGGGGGGAACAAGGATCACAATTTCATGCGACATCTAAGTAAAAATCTTGTTTTTAAGTCGCAATAACTTCTCGAAGGCCTAATTTCTTCATATTTTGTTTCTATATAAAATTTGTGAAAATCTTGTTTTTAATTTGCAACATCCAATTTTCCGACAATTAACCCAAAATAAAATAAGATAACATCCAATATAATTCTTTTGGGATAGGAGGGAAGCAATATTATTTTATGAGGAAATTATAAACTAAAACTACTAGATTTATTTCTTACATTCAAGATACTTGAATTGAACCATTATTCATCAAGAAAATTATACCTCAACATATTATTCGAAAACGTAAAAACAAAAGATTTATTTAAATTATCCAAGATTCCAAACAAATCAAATTTCTTGTTCAAGCACCACCATGCCGCGCTCTTGTCCAAATGCACCCATGCCTCGATCCCATCTCGTCCTTTGTTTTCCATCAGCACCCTTATGTTCCTAGACGGTTGTGGATTAATGGCAGCCCACTCCGGCTTCCCCCACCCAAATCAGCTTCCCAGATTCCAAACTTACTGTAGTCGGTAAATGTCAACACATTTGCCTCCCCGCTCCAAAGATTCTGTGACACAGTCTTCAACGAGTTGACTAGCACGCTGTTGCATTCGTTTTCAGCCAACGACATTATCTCAGAGCAGAAGAAGATGGAGACAGATTTTTTCATCGCATCTCCTAACTATTGAGCGTGGTGGTCGTGAGGATACAACAGTTGTTCTATGGTGGCATATATGCATGCGTGGGATGCATGGCGAGGAACTTGGATGCAACTTGTGATGGATCTATATGCTGAAAGCATTATGATTGGTATATTATGTACAAGGTCGATTGGTTAATATACTGGGAATCATAAATGTTGTATGTTCGCCGGTGGTGGCCCACCTGGCCAAGTTCTCGCAAGCTATCGGGCTTGCAATGTGTGCAAGGGCGTGCGATTCAGTTAACTGGCCCAATTGTCCAATTTTCTGATGGATCAAATCTTGGAGGCCTAGATTACAAAAAATGAAGTTAGATCACAGTCCAAGTAGTGGGAGCCCAGTTGAAGATCTGTGAAATAATTCCATATTGTAATAGATAGAATTATTTCTTAATTTCGTATCATGAGGCCACGAGGACATTTTTTATTTGCTTTATTATTTGTCTTCGCATGATATTTGTGTTTACATTAATTGCGTAGCATATAAGCATGTTGTAGATAACAGGAGCATGTTTAAATGCTTTTATTTACAGCTTTAAAGCATGCTATGTGATATATTTTGTGTAATTAATTATAACTATAAATTCATGGTTCATGCTTTGCATGATATAATTTTAGCAATGTTATAATTATGGCTAAATAAAATAATTTGTGCAATTGAACCTTATGAATTTTAAATTACTAATCTTATTATTTAATAAGACCTCCACAAAGCGATCTTTTATTGGAAGTAAGTAATTTATACCTGTGTAGCTTACTTAATTTATTATTCATAAGTTCTAATAGATAGGATTTCTTAAAACAAACATTTAGTTAATGTGAGAAGTGGGAGCTCATGCGTAAACGTCTACATGTGTAGCTTGCATGTGGAGTTTTCATAAGTTCTCTAGGGATTGAATTAAATGAGACAACCTTATTATAAGTGATCATGTGTATAAATAGATCCTTATATAGGAGGGTTGGCTTTGGTGGTAAGCTAGCTTAGATATTCTCTAGAGTATAACTCATTTGTGATGTCCCTGCTCAGTAGGATAATATGGTCTTAACTCTTAAGTTAGTCTCCAATTATTAATTCCATTTGTCTAAGGAACCCTGGCATGGATCGGAATTAAAGAACTGGAATTGAAAGACGAAGTCTGGTTAAGTGTTTTGTTGTAAACGTCCACATGTGTGGCTTGCAATAGTGATACTTAGGCAAATTGGAGAAAACATTAATATTGTTTTATCATAAGGTTTCAATATTTAATAATTTCAATTGTTTGCGACTATGTTTTGATTTCTGCTTTAATTTATTGTTTTCAGACATGACTACTGCTCATATTGTTAACCTCTTAACATCGAACCCTTTAATTGGTCCGAATTTTTCTGAATGGAAGTTTTGCTTCATGGAAATACACTGTACTGCAAAACATGCCTATGTACTTTACATGGACCCATTGTCTGCTCAATATTGGATCTGTTCTGGTTATGAGCGAGAGTTCTATGACAGATGGAAAGCTTCTGATGATTTTGCCTACTTTTTCATCATGAACAATCTGTCTAGAGAATTAAGGCTCAAGTACAAGAAATGTCGAACTACTATTGAGATATGGAGGGACCCTGTGAAAGTATAAGGGAAAGTAAGAGGAACTGTCAGTTATAATCTTGTGGAGGACCTGGTTTGCAAGAAAATGACTGAAGGGAGTTCGTTGGTTCTGTACGTCATCAGTATGATGAGGATCATGAGAAAGTACAGAAAGAGAGGAGGACGAATTAGTAAGCGGGCAGAGATAAACAATGTCCTCCACTCTCTATCTGATTCTAATAATGATTTCATCAAATCCCTTTGTGCCAGACGCGAGTCTCCTCTTCATGAGTTACTCAGGGCCCTGTAGCGTGAGGAATCTGACATGATGGCATCTAAGTTTGCTCCAACTTTGTCAACTCTTGACAAAGCAGTTGCTGAAGCAAAGGAAATGCTTAAAAGGTTAGATGAAGTAGATGAGACAGAAGTTATCACCAGGCCATGCAAACGCAGGCGGAGTGAAGTAGATTGTCTAGTGCCTAGCACCGGTAGACAAGGTACGTCATGTGCATTTATAATGGAAACATGTTTCGCACCAGTTTCTACCTATTCTTGGGTATTGGATACTGGAGCTACTGATCATGTTTGTTATACTTTGCAGGGGTTCAGGCCGACAAGGCAGCTGATGCATGACGAGATTACCATCTCAATGGGCAGTGGAGAGCGAGTCTCAACAGTAGCCATTGGAGATTTTACTTTATGCTTTGAAAACAAAGTTTTGATTTTTAATTATTTTTTATAATGGAGTTTCTATCATTGGGAATAACGGTGTTATCTGTCATAGCAAACTGATTGACTCTATCTATATCATTGATAGTATACATAAAACTTCCGTGAATGTTGCAAACTCATCCAATAATAATAATAATCATTTAAAGAGAAAGTTTTCTTCTGATGAGGATCAAACATATCTCTGGCACTTGAGACTAGGTCACATCAATCTAAATAGGATTAAAAGATTAGCATGCGATGGACTCTTGGAATCTTTTCAAGTGGTACCGCTTCAAGTCTGTGAATCCTGTATTGAGGGAAACATGACGATCAGGCCTTTTAAGGTAAGTCAGTCACGAGCAGAGGATGTGTTAGAGTTGATCCACTTTGACTTATGTGGGCCAATGCCCACGCAAGCTCATGGAGGTTATGAGTACTTTGTCACATTTATTGACAATTTCTCAAGATTTGGATATGTCTATTTGCTTCACTACAAGTCTGAATGCTTTGAGAAATTCAAAGAGTTTAGGACTGAGGTAGAAAAGAATCTAGGCAAGACTATCAAGACACTACGATCAGATCGTGGTGGAGAATACCTCAGTAACGAGTTCTTCCAGTACCTGTCAGATAACGGGATTACATCCAAGTGGACTGCACCAGGAACCCCTCAACAAAATGGTGTAGCAGAAAGAATAAATATGACTCTTTTGGAAATGGTCAGGTCAATGATGAGTTATGCAAGCTCTCCGATTTCGTTTTGGGGATATGCCTTGGAGACAGCGGCCTATTTGCTTAATCTGGTTCCTTCTAAATTAGTTCCTAAAACGCCTCTGGAATTCTGGTATAGGCGAAAGCCAAATTTAACCAGAATGAGGGTTTGGGGTTGTCCAGCATATGTGCTGACAAAGGAAGCTGATAAGTTAGAAAGTAGGTGTAAGCTGATGCTGTTTGTAGGATATTCCAAGCAAATGAAAGGTGGTTACTTTTATTGTCCTGAGAATTAGAAAGTGGATGTCAATACCAATGCAAGATTCTTGGAGGACGAATATGTATGAAACCACAGATCCAAGAATGATTTTATCCTCCACGAGCTTGGGGATAAGGAAGCGATTCCATCAGGAAAGCCCAGTGTAATGGTATATCCACCTATAATAGGTGAGGGAATACCAAAACTACCATCAATGCAAGGAATGGGACCAACGAGTAATGTGCCAATTACTGACACGGCTCAGATGCCTCGTCGCAGTGGGAGGGTTTTCCACCAACCCGAAAGGTATATGTTTGTGGGAGAGTCTTCTGACTTGATCCGGGAAAGCAGAATAGATGATATCGATCCCTGGACGTACAATGAGGCGGTATCTGATGAAGATGCGGACAAATGGGTGATCACCATGGATTCGGAAATAGAATCCATTACGGCTATGGATGTATACCAAAAAACTGATTTTCCAGATAGCTATCGAGCCATAGGGTGCAAATAGGTATACAAAAGAAAGAAAGGAGCGAATGGTGAAATTACAGCTTTAAAAGCAAGGCTGGTGGCAAAAAGTTATAGTCAGAAAGAAGGTGTAGACAATGACGAGACCTTCTCACCAGTAGCCATGCTTAAGTCCATTCGAATACTCCTAGCCATAGCAGCACATATGGACCTAGAAATCTGGCAGATTGATGTCAAAATTGCATTTCTAAATGGGTACCTTCAAGAAGGTCGGGACATCTATATGCAACAACCAGAAGGTTATGTTCAGATGGGCGAAGAACCTTTGGTCTGGAAGCTCATGAAGTCACTGTATGGACTTAAGCAAGCTTCACGGTCATGGAATCTATGTTTTGATGAAGTGATTAAATCATATGTATTTTCATAATGTTCAAACGAGAGTTGTGTGTACCGTCTATGTGTCAACGGAAGCGTGGTGTTCCTTGCACTTTATGTAGATGATATTCTCCTAATTGGCGATAATGTGGAAGTATTGTCTGGCATAAAGGGGTGGTTATCCGAACAGTTTCATTTGAATGACCTTGGGGAGGCAGGATACATCCTAGGGGTATGAGTATTGCGGGAGGGCAAGAAAAGGATGTTGGCCTTGTCTCAAGCATCATATGTGGATACTGTGATTGCCCGTTTCAGCATGTAAACTGCTAAGTAAGGTCTGTTACCCTTCAGACATGGCATACATCTTTCCAAGGATCAGTGTCCGGTGACACAAAAGGAGAAAGTTGAGATGAGCAACGTGCCGTATGCATCGGCCGTGGGGAGCCTCATGTATGCAATGCTATGTACGAGGCCAGATATCTGCTTTGTTGTAGGCATGGTAGCAAGATATCAGTCTAATCCTGGACAGGCGCATTGGATTGCGGTAAAGCACATACTCAAATACATGAAAAGGACTAGAGACTATTGTCTCATCTATCAGTGTGAGGAGTTGTGCCCTGTGGGTTATACGGATTCGGATTCCAGGCAGACCGAGATGAAAAGAAGTCCACCTTTGGCTATGTGTTTACATTGGGTGGTGGGGCCATATCATGGAGGAGTGCAAAGCAGAAGTGCATTGCTGACTCCACCATGGAAGCAGAATATGTGGCAACTTCTTATGCTTTGAAAGAAGCAATATGGTTTCAAAACTTCCTTCTGGAGTTGGACGTGATTCCTAAGCTCCTCAAGACTATCACGATATATTGTGATAATTCGGGAGTTGTGGCTAATTCAAGGAACTACGAACTAACAGAGCAACAAAACACATTGAATGGAAGTAACATATTATACGAGAAACTGTAGCAAGGGGTGATGTGCTGGTAGAGAAGATTGATACACAAGATAATCTAGCGGATCCATTCACAAAAGCTCTGCCTCACAAGGTCTACGAGATGCATGTACGTAACCTTGGGCTGAGGGCAAAGCCAACCACGTAGAATGATTGATGTAATAGCTAGATTAGTTTAGACGCGTTATACTCTGGAAAGCACTTGTATAATGCTTTGAGTATAATTGGGAGATTGATGGATTTATATACTGAAAGCATTATGATTGGTATATTATGTACAATGTCAATTGGTTAATATACTAGGAATCGTAAATGTTGTATGTTCATCTCCTGTCTAAATTAACAAACATGTGTCGCAAACTCTATTATCCTCTTATCTCGTCGATACTGAGATCAATATTAATTGATTAATTATATTCTGGGTTGAATATGGTAATTAATTAATTTATAGACCTTATTTGCTATTTGCATTCTGGTCCCTGGTCTGGCCCATGAAAACTCAGGCCCAATAACAGTCCAGAATTTCTTATAAATAGGCCTCAGGTTCTCAGATCACACCACACCAAAAGACCATACGTTGCGACAAAGCAAACCAATATTTTGGGAGATGTGATGATCGACTAGATCTGAGAAATGAGAAGGAAATTCTGCTTCTCAACCGGGCAAGGAATCCGAAGGGAATCTTCACCAGATATTCGGATTAGAGTTGGGATACTGATCAGAAGATCAGATCAGGAGGATCGTGTTTTTTTCTTCTCTCCCTCTTTGTTTTCGAAAATTATCTTTTAATTTTCAAAGATTTAATTCCTCAACCTGTTAGGAATAAATCTTGGTGCGTGGGAAAAGGATTGAGGATCAAATCTCTGCGCACTCGTTCTTCAGGTTTCTACATTCCTGGTATTCCGCAAAAATCCCCTTTATGCATAATCAATAGGAGCATGCTAGGATTAATCATAAGCATAGCAATTTATTTTGATATTCTAGTTAACGATTTCAGCTAACGAATTAAGTGATTCAGTTCACAAATCCCTTCAACTTGTTTTTCATTTAGTAAGTCGTGTTACGATTCTTGTAATTTTTTACGTTTCTAGTTTGTTGAGGTCACGTGTATGAGGTGAGTGTAGTACATGTTATTCTCATGCACCTCCTTCTCTCTATATTTGTTGTATTTGCGAGCTAGATTTTATGATGAAAACTAGTTGAATAAAATTACTTTTCTTAGCTCAACATATACCCTACGATCTCATGAGTAACAGATCGATTAGTTCTTGAATTCCCACCTTGGATGCAGCTTTACAGTGCCACAGGGCTAGTAAGACCAGGTTTTCGTGGGCATGTTTGTGTAGAGGTGGGGTTGTTCTCTCTCTCATGTTCACTGCTTGAGTTATCCAACAGTCGCTTGGCCGACCATGTTTGGCTCGGTCCAGTCCGATTAGGGCTTTGGCTATGACTACAGATACTGCACGAACCCTCGACACCCAGATCCCATGCGGTCTCAAGCTCGATCTTAGACTGGCTATGGACTCCTTGCCAAATGTGAACTTCTTGACAGACATTATCTGGTTCGCAGTGCCGTCGATGATGATAACAGGGTTTTTGTTAAGGTTCTTGCCCTAAAAAACGACGGTGAGTCGAGGGTGGGTGCGACCGTCGCACAATCCTTGTTTCCCTCTAGATTGCATGTGTTGTGAATTGAAATGATTGCAGATACAAATAACAAATAGAAAATTAAATGACACAAAGAATTATAGTGGTTCGAGCATAAGCTCTACGTCCACTCTTCAAGCCTCCTCGGTTATGATATTATTAAGGTGAAGAAAATACATAGTATGTAACAATAATGGACAATTATAATTGGTGGGGAGCAGGGGTATTTATAGGGAGATATTCCTAGATACATAACGAATATAAAATCTAGATATGGTAGGATATATCTAAACCTAAATCTATTTGTAATAGATTTATTGTTATCCAGATCTAATACCGATAAGGATAAATCTTGTCCAACTAGGAAACAAGATATACACCATATCTTTTCCATACCTAACCAGCTCAACCAGCTCCTTGAGTTCCTCGACCTATACGGGCTCGACCCACTTTTGTCGAACTACAATCGACCTAATCTCATAGACCCACTAGCAAACTAATTTTTGAGCTAGATATTGAGACTACTCCAACAATTCTCCACCTTAGGCTCAATATCACCTCGGCTTAGCACCTCCTCTTCAGTTCAACTTCAATAGTTTGATCAGGTCAAAACAGTACTCAAACTTAGTACTTGGAACTGAATTTGTAATCATATCCGCAGGATTATCGAGGGTATTGATCTTGTTCAACTCGACCTGACCAACTGCCACCACATCTCTAATAAAATTGAACTTCACATCAATGTGCTTATTTCTTTATGATGAATATCATTCTTCGCCAATTGCAAATCACCTTGATTATCACAGGAAACCTTCATCTTTCCTTGATCAATCCCTAGTTTATTCATTAATTCAAGCAACCACAAACCTTCATTAATCGCTTTGGTCAAGGCAAAACACTCTGCCTCTGTGGAAGATAAGGCGACGACCCTCTGCAAACTTGCTCTCTAAGTAATTGCAGTTCCATACGATGTTAACACAAAACCCATCAATGACTTTCTTGTATCCATACATCCTGCATAATCTGAGTCTACAAACCCTTCGACTGGGAGCCTCGAGCTCGAACCATCATCCTCGAACCCTTTCCAACTGTACCTCGAACATACCTGAGGACCCATTTCAGAGCTACCCAGTGCTCTTTCCTAGGTTCGGCCATGAACTTACTAACCATGTTGAGAGCATAAGCAAGATCCGGTCTCGTAGAGACCATGGCATACATCAATGAACCGAGAATTCCCGAATAAGAAACACCTCTCATGAGCTCCCATTCCTCCTCGTCGAGTTTCCCAACAGTTCTCAACTTGAAACGAGCTGTTAACAGATTGAGAACATGCTTTACATCCTTCATTTCATGTTTCTCTAGAACTTTCATCAAGTATCTCTCTTGAGATAATGTGAGTCTTCTTTGAGCCCTGTCTCAAACTATTTCCATACCCAAGATCCTTTGAGCACAATCGAGATCCTTCATCTCCAACTCCTGACTCAGAGATTCCTTCAGTTCGGCTATCCCTTGCTTATCTCAACTCGCTATCAACATATCATCTACATACAACAGTAGATAAATTCGAGTCTTCATATCTTCACCTCAGAAATATACACATGGATCATATTTGCATTGAACAAAGTCCTGCTAAATCATAAACTTGTCGAACTGCCTATTCCACTGCCTTGGAGACTGCTTCAATCCATAAAATGACTTCTTCAGAAGGCACACCCTCTTCCCACTTTCGGCTTCCTTGAAGCCATCGGGTTGCATCATAAGGATACTTTCATCCAGCTCTCCACACAGAAATGCAGTCTTCACATCCAGTTGCTCCAACTCCATGTCATACAGAGCAACTAACGATAAGATCAGCTTGATCGACCTTTGTTTCAAAACTTGTGCAAACACCTCTTCATAATCCATACCTTCTCATGGCGTGAAGCCTCGAGAAACTAATCTTGCTTTGAATCTAACCCTAAATACCTCCTGCTTCTTCTTGAAGATCCACTTACAGCTAACTATCGATTGATTCTCCCCCGGCTTATCCACCAAATCAAAGGTGTTATTCTTCTTCAAGGAGTCCATCTCCTCCTTCATGGCATCAAGCCATTTGAGCTTCTCCTTACAACTTTTTGCCTAGGTGTAGCTCTTCGGCTCAGTATTATCTACCTCTTTCGCTATAATGAAGGCATATGCTACCACATCAGTATATCCGAGACGAGCGGGAGGTCTTATCTGTCTTCATTCCTTATCTCTTGTGAGATTATAATCTTGAAGCGCACCTAAACCCTCGAACCACCTCCATCTTGCCATCCATCTCAGGTGCACTTCTTTGACTCGTTGGTCAGCTCCACCTCAATCTCAGCAACTAATCTATTCCCTTCGACCTTGTCAGACTGTTTCTATTCCTAGACAGCACCAACTTATTTCTCAAGAATTTTAGCCCGTTCCTCAGCTCCTTTATCAAGATCTTCTACCAGCTCCTCCTTGAATGTCACGGCCCTACTAATGAAGCATATTTTTATATCCGGCTTGAGACACCATAAATTGTACCCTTTCACTCCTTCGGGGTACCCAATGATTATGCATTACAATACCCTCCTCCCAAGCTTATCTCCTTTCATGTATGCATAAGCCACACAACCAAAAGCTCAAAGGTTGGTAAAATCCGGAGGATGGCCAGATCATATTTCTTCTGGTGTCTTGAATACTAGTGCAGTCGAGAGGCACCATTTGATCAAATAAGCTACTGTAGTCACCGCTTCTCCCCAGAACGACTTGGGTAACTTCGCACTGAACAACATGCACCTCATTCTTTCAATAACGTCCGATTGTACCTCTCCGCCTATCCGTTTTGCTGAGGTGTTCCAGCCACTGTCTTGTGCCTCGCAATACCGAACTTTGAATAGTACCTCTCAAATTCCTTCGAGCAATACTCAAGGCCATTGTCTGTTCGTAACCTCTTCACCTTCCTTCCAGTCTGATTTTTGATCAGCTCTTTCCACTTCTTGAAGGTCTCTAAAGCATCACTCTTATTCTTCAAGATGCAGACCCACACCTTCCTCGAGTGATCATCAATGAGGCTCATGAAGTACCTCGCTCCTCCATTACAACTGACCCTTGAAAGTCCCCATAGATCTGAGTGGATGTAGTCCAGAGTTCCTCGAGCTCTCTATCAACCTACTCCGAACTTTAGCCGGTGAGATTTCCCATAGATGCAATTCTCACAGACATCTAACTCTCTGATATTATCCCCGAGCAATAGATCTTGCTTCAATAGCTCCTGCAAGCCCCTCTCACTAATGTGACCAAGTCGTCTGTGCCACAGTACTGACTTATCAACCATCTTTATCGAAGTTAGCCTGATCACTGTGCTCTCCATCTGAGTATAAATACCATTTTGTCGAGCTCATTTCATACAGACCAGAGATCTTTTGCAAATCTTTAAAGTCCCAGCTTCCATCTTGATCGTGTAACCAAGTTCATCGAGCATCCCCAAAGAGATCAAGTTTCTCTTAAGCTACGGAACAAACCTTACACCTCAAAGTACCATTTCTGTATTGTCGTGGATCTTAATCCTCAGAAAACCCATTCCAACCACCTTGCATAGTTTATTGTTACCCAGAAGAACACTCGAGTTCTCATTCTCCTCGAACCCTTCGAGCCCTGACTTATTACGTGTCATGTCGAATGTACAATCAGAATCTAATATCCATTCTCTCTCCGACTGCTCATTTGAAATCACCAATGCCTCTTCAGAGTAATATTCCAGCTCAACAACAACTACATCTGCTTGCTGCTTCTGCTCCAACTTCATCTGCCTCTTTGGACAATCTCTTTTGATATGTCCCTCCTTTTGGCAGAGAAAAACTTGACCTTTGACTTCGCATTTGGCTTTGGCTTTGACCTCGACCTCGAACTTCCCCTGTTGGAGTTCCTCATCTCTGGTCTTCCTCAAGCCGCTCTAGCGACCAGGCCCTTTCTATGAGAGTTCTATCACTCCTCATTCTTCTCATTTAACTCATTCGAACTTAGAGCAGATTGAGCCTCATCCATGATCAGTGTCTCTCTTCCATACATTAAGGCTTCCTTAAAGTTCGAATAATTCTTTGGCAGTACACTCAACAACATCAATGTCTGATCCTCATCACCTATTGCCACATCGATCTTTGTCAGATCGAGGATCAACTTATTGAACTCATCGAGCTACTCATTGATCGGTCTTCCCTCTTGCATCTTAAACGAATACAATGACTTTTTAAGATAGAGCCGATTCACCAGGGACTTCGTCATATATAAGAATTCAAGTTTGGTCCATACTTCAGCAGCCCTATCAGTGTTATTTCTAACAAATTAATTATAGAATAGTGGTCAAATAAATTTATAACTTGTTGGTCCCGGATTATCAGGGTATAACTTAGCAGCGGAAAATGTGGTTAATTGTTTCTTGCACTCTGCTGGTTACTCAGCTGACTGGGACCTTGTCAGCTGGTAAGTCAACTTGCACTCTGCGTACTCAGCTGACTGGCGACTGGCTTGTCAGCTGATAGCTCAAGACTTAGAATATTTTTAGCCTTGTTTACACAGTTATATCAGTTTTCAGATATACACTAGCACTTGGGTGCTCGGTTTTAAATCAGTATGAAATGCTGAAAGCTGATAAAAGACAAAGGATTTATAGTGGTTCGATCAACTGATCTACGTCCACTCTCCAGTCGTAGCACTGGAAATTCACTATAGAGTAATCAGGTACAAGTTGCCTACGATCTATCTCTAGCTGGTGCGACCCTTGTCCACCACTTCGCTAGATCAACCGCTCCCGGTCTTGATTCCTTCTTCAACTCTGATCAGCTGGTGGAGTGCGAGCACGTCACTTCAACCTCCACAGCTTCACTGGGTGTTTAGTTCTCCCAAGAACGAATCTTCTCAATACGGCAAAAGCCCGTAATAACTCAAGTGCTGGCTGGCACAAGAGCTGCTGTGAACTTCCTCAGAAGAGAAAGAACACCAAAGAGATCAGTAACTTACAAGCTGGAAGCTTGAAGTCTCGTGTTTGATAAATCAACACACGGATAGCCTTTAGAAAGGCCTCGAAAGTGTTCTGCTTGCTTGCAATAAAGTTTCTGACTTTCGGTAGTTGAGCGAGAGAGAAGAGTATTGAATGTCAGGAAGCAAGCGTCTTAAATGTTGGTAGTTCCGACCTATTTATAGACGCGGGATCCCATTCAAATCTTCTAGCCGTTTGGACACATCCGGAAAAGGTCTCTGTCCTCGCATGTCCTTCAGAAGGCGGCAGGTAGGAATTTCCGGAAAGTGACATGCTTTTGTCCACTTTATCTGACATTGATCTCTTTATGTCAGAACGGCACTATTCGTCAGTACGAGGAATCGAGACTGGTGTCTTGAACTGATAGACTTTAAGGTATCCTCCCTTAAAGTCATACTTTGTCAGTTTATTCCTCAGACGAATCTTCTTTTTGTCTCTAAGACTCTGGGAGAGAGAATCTGGAATTCTGCTGGTAACATCCGACTGGTAGATCATTCTGGTGATCTTGTGCTGGCAGTCTCTGCTGGTGACTTTGCGCTGGCACAATCTAAGTCTACCAATATGTCTGATGTTAACCTTTTCTTGGAATCTCCCATGACTGGTGGCTTCACCGCTGGTGAATAGTGTCAGTGAGAACACGTATTCTGCTGGTAGGATTTGTCAGCCGCCTGCTGGTGAAATCCTTCCCAACTGATGAACAGTGTCAGCACGAGACTTTGTCAGCCGCCTTCGGATGAGACTTTCCCAACTGGTGAACAGTAGCCAGTGGTAAGCACTTCTCATGCTGGTGAACAGTGCCAGCATGAGTCTTTGATCAGCTGCGACTTACAACTCAAAAGACCTAAACAGGACTTTACATTTGAGAACTAGAGCTATCTAGAGACAACTGACGCTGGTAGGACTTAGGATTTGATCCACCAAAACACCAAAACTAGAATCTAAACAAGTAGCTACTGGGGAAAGGAAACTTAGCCAAATTTCCCAACATAACTTGAATGTCGAACCCATAGGGAAAAGATGCGCGAGATAGTCCTATATACTAAAGCACAGTTTCAGATTACTTGTTTGAGTAATTTAGCAATCAGGTTTTGTGTATTAAACTAGGCAGTAGAATTAAAAAGAGGAAATTAAATCAAAAAGAAAAACACACATCCTAGGGCAGAAATCTTGTTATGGATGACATGCAAGAACCAATTAAATTAATAGGTGGAATACTACAATAATATTATATTTCCTGGGTCGGGCAAATATAACCTAGATTACTAATTAGTGACATCTCCTCTCGGTCTCAAAAACACCAAATTAGTCAATCTCATAAGCAAATCAGTTCAATTCCTACAGTCTAATACATCTCACCTGGACAGTATAGAGTATCATGCATTCCTAAACTCACTATCAATATTCACCTCTCGTTCCTTCTATCAATAACTACACATCTAAATTAATCGTCACCTCTCGGCCCTTAAATTAATCTAGAATTATAAAATAAACACAGGAATCATGAACCTAATTAATTAATCCAAACATGCATCCAAAATAATATTCAAACCCTAGAACCTGCTAGAAATTTAGCTAGACATAATTAAAGGAAAAGACATAATTGAAAGAAAATAAACTTGAATTAAAATAAAACTACAATTCAAAAAGTGTGTGAAAATAAATAATAAAACTCTAAAATGAAAGAAAGAATAAAGAAAAACATAAAAGAAAATATAAAAGAAGGCATAAAAGAAGGCACACTGAATTGTCTAAACTAGAGGGGTATTTATAGTGTTTATTTGGGCTGTACAAGGCTGAATTCAATGGGAGATACAATGAATATATCTTTAATCTTGAGTCTTCAGGACTTCCAATATGATATATCTCTTGAATCTTGGCCAAATGTCGCCCAATATTCGTGGGAATCTTCCTGAATGTCGACCGGTCTCTGGCTCCGTCGATCGATTCTGCGCGTTCTCACGGTTTTGGCCATAACTTTTGCTCCCAAACTCCGATTGACCCGATTCCAGTTGCATTGGAAAGCTAATTCAAAGTCCTTTCGATTGACATGATTCTTTAGCTCAAATTCCAAGTGTGAGAGAAGTAGTTTCTGTTTCGTTGAACATCGACTACTTTCGGTACGGAGTTTCGGTGAATTCAACATCAAACCCGCAAAAATACACTACTACAAGCGCAATACCCTCCTAGAGTGATTCATGCAATAAAAATAAATAAAATAAACTAAAATGAAATTAAAAACAAGGATAAATCAAACCAATAATGCGTGAAAATATGAACTCATCAATTCCCCAAACTTGAATATTTGATTGTCCTCAATCAAAAGAAAATAATAAATCTCAAGTTCAAGTAATCGAAGTGTGCAATGACTCACAAGATTTTTCAGAATCCATGTATGAAATCTCCACAAGCACAAACAATCCAAATCAACTTAGAAAATCAGTAAACCGTGGAAGAAACTCACAAGGAAACTGTTTTGCTCATCACTCAAGTGTTTATGGGTTTAATGTGTATACACTCATCATGTATGATTTACATCTACCATAGGCTTGAAAATATTCTACTTTCTCCACTGCTAAAATATGCACACAAGATCTAGAATCAAATAGGACTTTATTTTGGTAGTAATGTAGACTTTTGTGAAGGGTATGAGAAATTTGGCCAAGTGACCAAATTAAATTTAGTGGCCCCCCTCAAATAATCCAAATCACCATCTAACTTTATTCACCCTTGTCCTAAGATCTTGCAATTTAGACCACAACAACTCTTTCTTCATATTTTTTTCTTTTTTTTTTTTCAATCCTTTTGTGATCTCACATTTTTCTTTGATTCTCATTTTCCTTTTTGGGAAAAGCTTATAAGGACATCATTTTTATTTATACCACTTTTTTTTCTCTTGTACACCAATTCTATAAATTTCTAATCTGCTCACAATTATTCCACCCTTATTCATCACCATCTCTCATAGAACAGAGGGAACCAGAACTTTTTCTTAACCTCATAGACAAGGGAAGAAAACTAAAGGCTCAACGAGGATGACTAGGGATATAATTTCATAAGGGACAGTGTTTGGGATAAATTGGCTAACAAAGACGGCCTAAGAACATTTTCTAGACATGTGCACACTATGCAGTCTCGAAAAAGAAATAAAGCAAATTCTAGAGATTACACACACGCAAAACTCACATCAAACAAAATAAAAAGCTCAAAATCCTCATTCAGGGTGCAAGTTTATTTTTCCATCATAAACATTAAGTCAAAACCCAATTCATCAAGTATGTGCAAGTTTCAAAATCTAACTCTTCATGTGGTATTCTACATTCATTGGTTACTTCAATCATAATCACAATCCATTCAAACTATCTAACGATCAATCATTAATCGCAAATCACATTCAGAAGAGACAATGTTCGAAAACTCAAATAAAAAAGGTTTGTAAATTTTTTGTCTAGGAAGAAAAACTAAAAATAATATGCAAAAACTTAAAAACTAATATCGAAAATTTTAAATATGAAAAGCATAATAAAATAGAGAAAATCTCTAAATTCTTTTCCACATCCCCCAAAACTTATTTCACTCAAAGAATAGGAAAACTTTGAGAATCACACAAAAATTTTAAACACGTACCTAATGGTCAACTGATCACTAAAATTATTCAACAGTGACTTAGCAAAGCTAATAATATAGTGGCAAATAAAATTATCGAATCCCAGGGGAAAGAAGTAACGAAAAACTTTAAGTACTAAATCATAAGTTCTCAAAATACTGGTTAGGAAAAATCAAATTTTGGTTTTTGTTTATTTCGAAAATCGTAATGCTTGCAAATTAAAATCAAACAAAAAAATAAAATACTTTTGATGAAACAATTATGCGAAGTACATATTCCAAGGATATCTACCTATCAAGTATGGCATGGATGAATGAATTGATTAATTCCCAATTTAATTTCTCTTCGTAGTGAAACATCAGAAAAGTATTATGAACTTCTTTGTTGGACAATTCATAAAGTAGATTAATTAACTACCTATCTCCGCTCGGTCTCAAGAGAATTAATTAACTCCATAATTCTACGGATCTATTCCTATAACTTATCTCCTTTAGTTACGACAAGAAATCAAATTATATTGTGAAAATCTCTTTCCATTGAAAACCATTACAGTTACATCTCAAGTAATCAACTAATTAATCCTAAGATGTGGCCAGAAACTCAAGATTATGAATAAACACAGATTTCACAAACTACGAAGGGAAAGGGAAAATAATTCAATTAATCAAACATGCATACATTGATAATTCGAAACCCTAGAATCTGAAGAGAGATTTAGCTACACATATTCATCATAGAAAAATAAAACCTGAATTGCATACAAACTTGGGTCTGAATGTCTTCCCACAAAATTCTGTCTTCAAACATAAACTCTAAAACTCTTGGAAATCTTCTAAATTATTCAATTATGAAATCTCTTAATTGCTCTACTGATTTCCACACTTAAAATTCAAATTTTACATGGCTATTTATAATGATGAAAGATGTATCAAACAACATCTAGGATTAGATATGTCTCTATCTTCAAATCTGGTTCAGATTAGGAAATCCCGCAGTCGCGTTGATTGTTGGAGATCAGCGTCGATCGACGCCCTTGAAACACCCCCGTCGATCGATGCACACCTTGTGTCGATCAACGTGAGCTTTGTTTCCGCACGTCGATCTCTCCTTTCTCTCGTTGATTGCTCCACCTAGATATCTGCATCGATCGACATGCCCTGGCATCGATCAACGTAGACCTTCGAGCACTTTTCCGATTCTTCCCTGTTTTTTACTAAAAACCTGCATGATTCACCAAACACGATATTACGAGCACAAAAGCCAATCCATGCACAAAAAAGACACTAAAAATAGTCTGAACATCACTCAATCAGTCAAAGAACAACTAGATAAGTTGGTAAAAACACTAACTTATCAACTCCCCCAAACTTAAACAATTGATCGTCCTCGATCAATTCACAGAAAAGAAATCGAATCAAATGCAGATACAAGTGTGCAATGCCTCACAAGCTTCTTTTGCAATCTAAGTATCACTTATTCACATAAGTCATGCAATCCAAACAAATTCTCATTGTTAAATTATTAAGGAGGAACCTCACCGGGCAGTGTTTGCACTCATCGCTCAATCAAGTAAAGGGGTTTGCGATTCACTCATTCAAGGTTTTAGTTTACCTCACCATAGGTTTGACAAATTTCTCATCTATCCACTACTTGTTAGTATGGCTTTTCAGGGAATCAGAAAAGTCTTTATTTGGTTGTAATGTGGCTTACCTAAAAGGTGGTATATATTTGGCTAAGTGACTCAAAGTATTGCAATCAAACCCAAAAATCCAAGCATATCATAACCACATAATTTTTTTTTTCTTCTCATGAACAATTTTGTTCCTTCTCTCTTATAATTTTCAGGGTCCCTTAAAACTTGTTTCAAACTTTCGTGAACTATAACATATGAATTTTCTCATTTTTCTCTTCTCTTTTCTTTCTTTTTCACCAATGTTCACTTTTTCTTAATTTACCCATGGGAACCCCTATTTTAATTTTTTTTGCACACAACCTAATATCACAATCCCACAATTCACACCATCCTATAAATACAAATTCTCTTATTCATCAACCCTTCTAATCAAAGAAAAATTTATTCAAGGCTCAAAGGGGCTACAAGTGGAAATTAAAGGTTGGTGTATGGGAGATGGGCTACGAAAGAACATGCCTAAAATCATTTTCACCCTATTACCAAACTTAATGCAACCTCAAGAGAGAAATTCGTCAAATTCTAGAAAGTAAGTCTAATAACCTTGTCACTCATCAAACGAAAAAATTGCTCAAATTTCACACAGGGTAAATTTTTTTGTTACTCTTCAATAATTACCCAATTTTGAACAGTTATCATGCAAAAATTTATATTTCAAAGATCAACTCATCAAGCAAAACAACTCCTATCATCGACTACTCTATCACACAGATTATCACTCTCAATCAGCAAATATCTTGATTTTCAATCAACAATTCTTATTCAAGGAAAGGCAGGTCATCATTCTCAATACCAACATAATCAGAAGTAGTTCCGACTGCCCTATGTTCAAAAGCTCCTAAAACAATGCTCAAGACTATTCAATTCAGAACTAGTACCACAAATCAAGAGTTCAAAATACTAATTTGAGTGAAAAGCCTTGCAGAGAGCAATTATTCACATTGAAGCAAAAGAACAAGGATGGTGATGGTTCAGAAAAAACAAAAACAAAAACAAAAAAAAAATCAAAAATAAAATAAAATAACTAAATAAAAATAAACAAACGTTTCCCTTTTCCGATCCTCATCCCCCCAAACTTGTTTCACTCGAAGGAGTGGACAAGTTTGACAGTTAGATAGGAAAAAGGAAACGGTACCTCATTCCTCCTCCGAAGGATCCTCCATCACTACATCAGGAGATGGCCACACGGGAAGTCTCCGCCGGCGATCCTGGCACTCACGCTGGCGGCAGAGGTAGACTGAGTCAGGCTGGGTGTTCAGGAGGAGGCACTGCATCTGCATGTCGAGGGTGTTGAGCCTCATGGTCACGTGCTGGCGAAACTCTGCATGCCGGGTGTGGTACTTTGTCCGCCAAGCAGCCTGCTGCTGCATGAACTGATAGATTGTCGCCAGATCCACCCCAAAAGATGAAGACTCTCCCGCAAAGAGGCTGAACGAAGGTCCACCGTTCTGGTTTGGAATCTCCTCTCCACCTCCATCGCGCTCCTCATCCTCGTGCTCCTCATCTCCTGCGTCCTCTGGGGGGTCTACGGAGGTCGCTGGTCCGACTGAGTCAGTGGTCGCTGACAAAGTCTGGAGGTGCCGGGTCCTCCACGGGATCTAACCATGAGCCGCATGTGGGCGGGTGTGCTCATCAACCAGTTATCACGGAAGTGATAATCTGTGACGTGCGTGAGCTCCCTTTGCGGAAGTGGGAACCTGTCCCCATTGGACATCCGCAATGACCATCCTACCTCCCGGGGTGAAAGCATCAACATCCGAACCAGATGTCCGGTGCCAAGTCCTTGGCTGTCATCCTTGATAGCAGCAATGTCGGTCAAGTCAATCCCCACATGCTTCACAATCGGGGTAATCGATCCCCCGCTCAAAATGTTGCCCTTGGAGGCCTTGATTTGATGCCTCCAGTGGTCCATGACCAACGCCACGATGCTGAACTCTTCTCCAATCAGCATGCAGTAGATGGCATACAGCTCCCCCATTCTCGCCTTGGCGCTTTCATGTCTGCCAGTGATAGACACCCCCATGCACCTCTGAAGATAGCAAAACATAGGATTGTCGATGGAAGATGCTTTCAAATTGCCCGAGTCGAACTCTCGTAAATCCTCCTTTGCTTCTGCTACAATCTGGCTCCAGAATCGGGCAATGTCAAAACTCGGGAGAAGAAAACCATCCCCCCTTTTTGGACTCCCCAAATGCCTTCAAGCACATCCCTCGGCATCTCGTAGTGTTCATTCATCAGTTGGAAGGAGATGGTGGTCGGCTCCGACTACGGTTGAACCTCGTAGACATGGAGTGAGGCAAGAAATTCCAGCACAAGCGATGGGTATGTCGGCCACCGCGCTGTCATCCATGCACTCCAATCGACTTTCTCCAATAGAGCCTCCACATCAGCTCGAATCCCCAGCCTGCTCATCGTCTCAGGGCATGGGTAAAGTGTCTGCCAGACTGTGAACTCGGAGCTTGTGAATATTCTATAGCATTTCTCTGCAGCCCGATTAGCAAAGGTGGGTCAAAAGTCCATAATGAACTGCAAGGGTAGTAGGAAAATGTCAATACTCATCATGGTACTTCACAAAAATTCCCAAACATTACTACAACAAAAAATTGCAATTATCCAAAAAATGCATCTACCCAATCAAAATTGGTTCGACATTCATGCAATTCATACTCCATCCTAGCCTATTCCATCCTTAATCGAAAGAATTTCACCCCAAAATAGCAGGATAAGCAAATCACCCCCAATTGGAATTATCCCCCAAACTAGCAAGAATCAAATTCAACAATTCCAATGCTACATTTTCACCAACAATCAAGTATATCGACTAGAACAACTACCCATATCAAATAATCATGATGAGTTGCAACAAAATCGACAAAAAGGCAAAAATTGAGACTCGGGCTCCAAAGTTCAATTTTCATCAAAATCATGCTCAAATCATTCAAAACACATGAAGTAATCGAAGAGGAGGTGTTTAGGATACATACCTTTGATTGTAGCGGCGAGTTTTTGGAGAAAATTTTCGAGGTGGGTGTTTGAGAGAGAGAGAGAGAGAGTCGTGCGTTTGTGTGTTGTGAGAAAAAATGAGGGAGAATTGGTTTAAAAACCCGTCTCTGTTTGTGCTCAGAAAACCTTGCATCGATCGATGAGGGCCTCCCGTCGATCAACGTGGACAAAAATTCTCTCATCGATCAACGCTGAAGGATGTCGATTGACGTGGCCGAAAAACACACGTCGATCGACGCAGAATGACGTCGATCGATGGGGTCCCGACAGAGCACTGGACTCGAAAAACAATTCGAAAAGTGTACTGAAAATACTAAATCCTAATGACTCGACTAAACTGAATTAAATAATGAAAGTAAAGAAAGCAGTAAACTGTTGGGTTACCTCCCAACCAGTGCATGGTTTTATGTCGCTAGCTCGACAATACCTGGACTTTCATGGGCGATTCAAGTAGTACTTCTCCACCGCTCCGATTTGGAGTGGGGTGTAGTACGGTTTAAGGTTCTGCCCGTTCACCTTAAAGTTCTTCCCATCTTGGCCAGCCAGTTCGACTACACCGTTCAGAAATTGACAGATTACGGTGTATGGTCCGGCCCACTTTGACTGTAACTTTCCAGGCATGAAGCGGAGACGAGATTTGAAGAGGAGGATTTTGTCACCTGATTGAAACACATGTGAGCGAATCTCCTTGTCATGAAACCTTTTTGCTCGTGTTTTGTAAATGACATTGTTTTCGTAGGCTTCATCCCTAAAATCTTCCAGCTCGTTCCATGCCATGGCGTGCTCTTCTACCGCCGTCTTCCAATCTAGATTCAATTCTTTCACTGCTCTCCAAGCCTTGTGCTCCATCTCAACGGGCAGGTGACAGGACTTCCCAAAAATCAGCTGATATAGTGACGTCCAAATGGGCATTTTGTAGGCGGTGCGGTATGCCCATAATGCCTCATCAAGTATTGCCACCCAATCCTTTCTTTGTTTCACCGTCTTCTCCAAGATTTGCTTGATTTCTCGGTTGGAAAACTCTGTCAGCCCATTCCCTTGAGGGTGATATGGGGTGGTGACGCGGTTCTTGACTCCGTACCTCGTAAGAAGAGAAGCAAGCCATTTGTTGCAGAAATGGGATCCCCCATCGCTCACCAATGCTCTTGGCGTCCCAAATCTTGTTATAAGCTTTTGCAGGAACTTGATGACGACTTTGGAGTCGTTGGTGACTGTTGGAACAGCTTCGACCCATCGTGACATGTAGTCCACTGCTAGTAGAATATATGAGAACCCTTGGGATGGCGGAAAAGGTCCCATGGAGTCGATCCCCCAAACATCAAAGATTTCGACTTCAATAACCGGAGTTTATGGCATCTCATCCCTCCGCGAGATGTTGCCGGTCCTCTGGCAGCGATTACAACTCGTAATCCATCCACGGCAGATCTCGAAGATAGATAGCCAATAGAATCCACTTGCAAGAATTTTGAATGTCGTCCGGTTGGCTGAATGATGACCGCCACTAGGAGATGAATGGCAGGCTTCGAAGATTTGTTGCCACTCGGATTGGGGCACACAACGGCGATTGATGCCATCAGCACATCTACGCCAAAGATAGGGATCCTCCCAATAATAGAATCTGACGTCGTGCAGAAACTTCTTCTTCGCATATGGAGAAGAGTCTGGAGGAAGTACGCCGCCGACCAAGTAGTTGGCGAAATCTACATACTAAGGTGTTTTGGACTCATATGTCTCTTTCAAATCCCTAGGAGCATAGATCTGTTTGTCGGGGAACATCTCTTGGATCCTCATTTGCTGATCATCCCCATCAACTGGTGGCTCGAGTCTTGACAAGTGGTCGGCGATCACATTCTCGCTCCCTTTTCTGTCCTTGATCTCCAAATCAAACTCTTGCAGCAACACTATCCACCGGATCAATCTAGGCTTAGCATCTTGCTTCGCGAACAGATATCTGATGGCTGCATGATCGGTGTAGACAATCATCTTCGAACCTATTAGATAAGATCAGAACTTGTCAAATGCATACACAACCGCGATCATTTCCTTTTCCGTAGTGGTGTAGTTGCATTGAGCCGGATTCATGCTCTTGCTGGCGCAGTGAATCACATAGAAAACTCTTCCTTTCAGTTGCCCCAAGATTGCCCCAACAACGTAGTCATTGGCATCGCACATCAATGTGAATGGCTTATCCCAATCTGGTGAAGTCAAGACTGGCGCAGTCACTAGTGCCTCTTTCAGTCTCTCAAAGGCTTTCAAGCATTCGTCATCAAAAACGAAGGAGACATCCTTCTCCAGCAGGTTGCACAAGGGCCGAGATACCTTTGAGAAGTCTTTGATGAACCTCCTATAGAATCCGGCGTGGCCTAGAAAACTTCGGACTGCTTTGACACTTGTTGGTGGTGGCATCTTTTCAATGGCTATCACTTTGGCTCGGTCTACTTCTAGTCCTTCAGCTGATACTCGATGTCCCAACACAATTCCCTCTCGCACCATGAAGTGGCATTTCTCTCAATTGAGGCATAGGTTTGTCTCGGTGCATCTCTCAAGTACAGTAGCTAGATTCTGCAAACAAATATCAAATGAGCCACCGAAAACTGAGAAATCATCCATAAATACCTCCATGAAATTTTCGATCAAGTCGTGGAAGATTTCCATCATGCATCTCTGGAAGGTTGCCGGTTCATTGCATAATCCAAAGGGCATCTGTCGGTAGGCGAACACTCCGTATGGACAGGTGAATGCAATCTTGTGCTGGTCTTCTGGTGCCACAACTATCTGGTTGTACCTTGAGTAACCATCAAGAAAGAAATAAAAAAGGTAACCGGATAATCTATCAAGCATTTGATCAATGAAAGGAGGAGGAAAGTGATCCTTGCACGTGGCATTGTTTAAGGCTCGGTAGTCAATGCAACATCGCCATCCCGTGATCGGTCTTGTCGCAACTTCCTCTCCATCATCATTCTTAACTATCTACATCCCCCCTTTCTTAGCTACTACTTGTGTAGGGCTCACCCACTTGCTGTCGGAAATTGGATATATCATGCCATGATCTAGGAGTTTGAGAACCTCCTTCTTTACGGCTTCTTGCCAGATGGGATTTAGTCGTCGCTGTGCTTGTCTCTTCGGTGTGGCATCCTCTTCAAGGATGATTTTGTGCATGCAAAGCGAAGGGTTGATCCCCTTGATATCCCCCAAAGTCCATCCGATGACGGACTTGTATTTCCATAGAACTCGCAGTAGTTTATCTAACTCCCCCTGTGTAAGATGGGCAGAAACAATAACAGGGTAAGCGTTATTAGAACCCAGAAATGCGTACCTGAGATGTGCTGGAAGCATCTTGAGTTCCAGAATTGGTGGATCAGAGCTGGATAACGGCTTTCCCAGGCCTGCATCGATCGACGAATGTGTCACGTCGATCGACGTGGACTTTGCAGCGGCGTCGATCGACGAGCAGGTGGCGTCAATCGACGTGTGCTTTCCCCCATATTTTTCTGGTTTGTTCTGGTAGTAATGGCTAGGTAGTCGTTCTCTTTTAGTTTCTTTTTCCCGAGTTATCTCCTCGAGCACATCCAGTTCCATGACCAAATCCAAGATCTCCTCGCTTGCCTCGTCCAATTTTGTTAACGAGAACAGCGAGTGTCGCAGGCAGTTCTCCAGAAAGTTCGGCTCGCTTTTGAGGGAAGCAAAGGGAGAAGACATTACCGGTTTGAAGCAGTCGATCATGTGGCATTCCTCCCGGTAGCTTCCATTGTTGTGCTTCTGCATTGCTTTATAGATCGAGAATGTGACTGACTCGTTGTTCACCCGGAGTGTCAGTTTGCCCTCTCAAATGTCGATCAATGCCCCTCCGGTCTTCAAAAATGGTCTTCCAAGGATCAGAGAAATATTTTGATCTTCTTCCATGTCGAGCACCACAAAATCGGCTGGAATGATGAAATATTTTACCTTCACCAGCACATCTTCCACGATGCCTCTCGGGTAAGACACCCATCGGTCAACCATCTGAAGTGAGATTATCGTGGGCTTAATGTTTTCGATCTTCAACCGCTTGAAAATTGACAACGACATCAGGTTGATTGATGCACCTGAATCGCAGAGAACTTTCTCGAAGGTCTCCCCTCCGATGATGTAAGAGATTGTGAAGGAGCCCGGGTCCTCCCTTTTGATTGGCATCTTCTTTTGAATTATGGTGCTGCATTCTTCAAACAGGTTGATCGTTTCATGCTCCAAGAAGGGTCTTTTCTGAGAGACCATGTCTTTCAGAAACATGATATATCCGTACATCTCTTGCAGGGCTTCGACCAATGGAATGTTGATATGCACTTTCTTCATAGTTTCCAAGAAGCGTGCATACCTCCTGTTCATCTTTGTCTTGGCAAACCGTTGCGGATATGGCAGAGGAGGTTTCTTCAGTGGCGGAATTGGAGTAGGCGTCGATCGCTGTGGATCCACGTCGGTCGATGTGGCCTTCGGTGCTGCATCAATCAACGGAGATGCTGCGTCGATCGATGGAGATCCGTCTGCAACAGCTTCTTCGTCCTGCTCGGCTTCTTTCCCTGCCTGCTTTGGCCCTTCATACGAATTTCCCCCTCTCAGAGTTATGGCATTCACTTGGTTCCTTTGATTTTGATTCTTGGGGTTGACCTGAGTGTTGCTCGGGATTTTTCCCGGCTTGTGTTGAGCTCCGAGGGCATCGGCAATCTGGCTGACCTGGTTTTCTATAATCTGCACATGCTTCTGCACCTGATCAACCTTAGTGTTCACCCCCGACATTTCTTGCTCCAGCTTGGCTACCTTATCAGTGGAGCCTTGCATGAATTTGGCCAGAATCTCCTCGTGATTAGGCTTCTTCTTCTCCACTACTGCCCCATCTTGTATGGCAAATCCCGGTGGTGGCTGCTCCGCGGCTTGAGGGTTTCACGTAGGAAAATCCAGGGTGATTCCTCGCGTGATTATAAGTAAAGGGCTGGTTATGTTGTTGATTGTGTTGCTGATATCCTCCTCGGTAGTTATTTTGATAACCACCCCTTTGGATGAAGTTTACCTCGGCACCATCCCCCTCAGGTGGAGCTTGCACTGTCTCTACTGCAGCAACTGTTTTATCTTGCTTCGGTGCAGCGAACTCTTCCTTTAGCTTTTTCAACTCGGTTGCCAAATCAGGTTGCTCGGCAACTTTCTCCACCACTTTCTCGACCGGATTTACAGGTCGAGTTCAACTTGAGGACCACCGTTGAGTGTTGTTAGCCATCTTCTGGAAGAATTCCATGGCCTTCTTTCCGCTTTTCATCATGATGGTGTCTCCTAGTGTGGTGTCCACCAACTTGACGGTCCTATCATTGAGTCCCTCGTAGAATGCTTCTGCCTGTTCTCCTGGTGGAAAGCCATGTCCGGGGCAAGATCTCAGTAGCTCTTTTAACCGCTCCCAAGCCTCACTGAAGCTCTCATCGGGTCTTTGAGCGAATCTGATGATTTCCTTTCTTCTCTGCTTGATGACATTCGAAGAAAAGAAGTTTTCCAGGAATTCATTCTGTAGTTCAGTCCATGTACTAATACTTTCTTTGTCCAGTGTAGTGAACCATGACTGTGCCTTATCCCGCAGAGAGAATGCGAACAGACGCATTCGGATGGCACTCTTGCTGACTCCTCCGATTTTGACATTATTGCAAAGCATAAGAAACTTATCCAGATGTGCATAGGGATCCTCAGTAGCTCTTCCTCCATATTGATTTTGCTGCACCATCTGTACCAACCCAGTCTTCTGCTCAAAGTTGTTGGCATTGATTCCAACTCTGAAGTCTGTCTCCCTGAACCGAGATTTATATCGGTTCTGCATAGCCTCCTCATCTTCCTCATCATCAGATTCCTCTGGCTGATTCGGGTTGTCATCCTCTTCATTATCGGGATTATCCTCAAACAGTGGGTTGCGGTGAAGATCCTTATTATTCGGATTGTTTCTCTCGAGGTCTCTTTCCAGATTTAGCTGTTGGATTTGTGCCCTCATAGCTTGAACTTCTTGGAGAAGCACAACTTGCTCCTCTGCAATTATCATTGGTGGAGGTGGTTGAACAATTGGCGGTGGTACGTTATCGTCCATCGCTTGATTGCTCGAGCTTTCCTTGGCACGCCTATTCTTTCGAATCTTTCTGCTAGTGGCTTCAATGTCCGGGTAATAATAGAGCGGGTCCTATCCTTTAGCTCTCGTACTCATGCACTACCTGTACAACAAAGGAGGTAGTGAGGTAAGACTGAAAATAAAACGAAACGAACTGAATTTGAAAAGATGAAATTTTGGAAAAAAAACAATGGGCGTCGATCGACAGCTATTAGCGTCAATCGACAGCTATTAGAATAACTGCGTCGATCGACGTGGGTGTCACGTCGATTGACGTGGACAACGAAAGTACAAAATTCAATGAAAAGTACAAAAACTACAGCCTAAATCAGTATTTCGATCATAGAATTAATAGTAAGATTATTTCTATTCTTTCCCCGGCAACGGCGCCAAAATTTGATCACTAGAATTATTCAACAGTGACTTAGCAAAGCTAATAATATAGTGGCAAATAAAATTATCGAATCCAAGGGGAAAGAAGTAACGAAAAACCTTAAGTACTAAATCAGAAGTTCTCAAAATACTGGTTAGGAAAAATCAAATTTTGGTTTTTGTTTATTTCAAAAATTGTAATGCTTGCAAATTTAAATCAAATAGAAAAATAAAATACTTTTGATGAAACGATTATGCGAATTACAGATTCCAGGGATATCTACCTATCAAGTATGACATGGATGAATGAATTGATTAATTCCCAAATTAATTCCTCTTCGTAGTGAAATATCAGAAAAGTATTATGAACTTCTTTGTTGGACAATTCATAAAGTAGATTAATTAATTACCTATCTCCGCTCGGTCTCAAGATGAATTAATTAACTCCATAATTCTACGAATCTATTCCTATAACTTATCTCCTTCAGTTACGACAAGAAATCAAATTATATTGTGAAAATCTCTTTCCATTGAAAATCATTACAATTACGTCTCAAGTAATCAACTAATTAATCCTAAGATGTGGCCAGCAAACTCAAGATTATGAATAAACATAGATTTCACAAACTACGAAGGGAAAGAGAAAATAATTTAATTAATCAAACATGCATACATTAATAATTCGAAACCCTAGAATCTGAAGAGAGATTTAGCTACACATATTCATAGTAATATTCATCATAGAAAAATAAAACCTGAATTGAATAAAAACTTGGGTCTGAATGTCTTCCCACAAAATTCTGTCTTCAAACATAAACTCTAAAACTCTTGGAAATCTTCTAAATTCTTCAATTCTAAAATCTCTTAATTGCTCTACTGATTTCCACACTTAAAATTCGAATTTTACATGGCTATTTATAATGTTGAAAGATGCATCAAACAACATCTAGGATTAGATATGTCTCTATCTTCAAATCAGGTTCAGATTAGGAAATCCCGCAGTCGCATCGATCGTTGGAGATCAGCGTCAATCGACGCCCTTGAAACACCCCCATCGATCGACGCACACCTTGCGTCGATCGACGTGAGCTTTGTTTCGTACGTCGATCTCTCCTTCCTCTTGTCGATCGCTCCACCCAGATATCTGCGTCGATCGACGTGCCCTGGCATCGATCGACATAGACATTCGAGCACTTTTCCGATTCTTCTCTGTTTTCGACTAAAGACCTGCATGATTCACCAAACACAATATTACGAGCAGAAAAGTCAATCCATGCACGAAAAAGACACTAAAAACAGTCTGAACATCACTCAATCAGTCAAAGAACAACTAGATAAGTTGGTAAAAACACTAACTTATCATCAACCTCAGATGTTGACTTTTTAACCCTCAGAGTCTTCGAAAATCGCACGACTGAAATATTTAGCTACTAGCACTTGACGTCTATCGATGCGGGTCTGCGTCTATCGACGTGAAGCCTTCTCGCGACCCTCTCATAGGATCGAAGTGTATCACGTTGGCTTTCTCGATGTTGATCGACACCAGGCTGCATCGATCAATGCCGAGACTTCGCTCCGTTTTTAAGCAGGTTAACCAAAATAAAAAGGAAATAAATAAAAATAAAATGGAAAAATTGGGTTACCTCCCAATAAGTGCTTTATTTTACGTCGTAGCTCGGCGTTACTGTAGGGTTTTTCCGTGAACCGAATCACGAAAAACCAAACTGAACCGGATCGATTTATGGTTATTGCACATAATTAAAATTCTCGAAACCCTAGCATGCTCCTATGAATTTAATACAAAGATTTGTGGATTTAGGGTTTACCGTAACTCCGTCGAGTCTGAACCGATCTTTCGCGTTTGAATTCCAAATCTCAATTCAACCACGCAATTTGAATTAATCTACGGAAGTAGAAATTTGAGATCTAATTTCTAAGAATAAATTCGAAAAACAAAGAGGAGAAGAAAAGAAAAATCTGTTCTCCAGATTAGATCTTCAGGGCTGTGTCCCAATGCTGTTCAGATCTACTACTGGTGAGGACTCCGTAGATCTGTATTCTGAGCAGGACCAGAATCGAAATTCTCCTCCCTCTTCTACCAAAATTGGCGCCTCCCTCTCTCTCTAGGTTTAGTGTGTTTCAACTTATGAGAGAGAGCTGTCTATTTATAGACCTAGGGTTGGAAACCTTAATGGGCCATTTTGGGCTCAATTCAGCATATTTAATTGGGCCAGACCTGGGACCTAATGCAAATAATAAAGTGGGCCTATAAATTAATTAATTCCCATGTCCACAACCCAGGACACAATTAATTAATTAATATTAATTCTTTTTCACCACAGAATTAATACTCACCTACCCCTTTATTACCACGTTATGAGAACGGGCTGCATTAATTGAGAATCCCCATATGTAAGGTTACCGGACATCCATTAATTAATCGGAGCCTCTGACAAGCTCTAACTACAATTAATTAATATCTTATAATTCCTGAGTAGTACCACTCAAACCTTATCACTCGTGCCAGAACTTAATCAGCCTGCAGGACTTTGGCACGATGAATGTTATTGAGCTCCTCGGGGAATGTCCCCATCCTATTACTCGGATATGGTTACCTATGTCCAGTCTCAGGCGGTACTACACGAACTGCTGTTACCCAAGATGCGGATATAAGAGCACGTTATTTAGGCTCTCCACCATGGCTAGTCAAACCAACAGTCAACTCGTGCAAACCCCTGAACCTTCGTTTGGGTTTGGACTCAATCAATATAACGAGATCTTGTATTCGCTGATGTCAGACAGACGAATACATCTCACTGCGGTCCATCAATACGCCACCTCTGCGTACCAGCATGTCAAGTAACCAAGACAGACTACTTATTCCGACAATGCTGCAGCCATCCGGACAGACGTATCCTCATACGCTGTCTCGGTTGTGAACAGGTTTATGTCTTAGTAGGTCAAGTGATCATACTGTCTTCTGCGATCTACAACACGCCGTATGATCGTCCCTATCTGTGAGACAAGAGGATACCATTGTTCATACATGTCAGATTGTTAATAGATCGGAGAAATAAACCGTTGTATACTCATTGTAATAAATGCTTTCAGTATACAAAACCCATCAGTTACCTCATGAGATCATCAAGGAGGAGATCGAGTCCACACTCGGTGGCTTACCTTATCGATGGTGTAGATTAATCTATTGCGCACTATCGTGGTAAACTCAAATCCGGAAGGCTTACTTGCTAATTTCACCCCTTTATTTTCGCGTTCCCACTCTATTGCCTCAGCTTTATCTTCATCATCTTCTTCCTCCTCTTCCTCCATGTCAATCCGATTACACTCCTTTTGCTTTCGACTCTTGTCAATCACGAAGGTGATCTTTTCGTTGTTTGCTCGGAGTGTAATTTCCCCATTCTTGCAGTCGATGAGAGCTCCACTTGTATCAAGGAACTCTCGCCCAAGAATCATGGGCATGCTCTCGTCTTCCATCATGTCATGGACGACAAAATCCATGGGAAATATCAAATGACCAACCCGAATGAGCACATCTTTGACGATTCCTTTGGGGCGAGAAACCGTACGGTCCGCCACCATTTGTGTTGGCATAAGAGAATCTGGGATGGTTGCGCTGAGCGTTGGAGCTGAAATATTGATTCCCTTGGCGGTAATTGTATTGTTAATTACCGGCATAATTCACCTCAGCGGGGACTAATGTAGTTTCCGGATTTGAGGAGCTTGCTCAGTTTACATAATCTGCATCCACTGGCACAATAGCTTGCATTGGGCTGGCTAGATAGCAACAATGGTTCGGCCAGCCTCCAATCTCTCGAAGTCTTCAGGAAGCTTCTTTACTTCGTGTAGCAGATCCAATCCCCCACTAACTTCTACAGATTTGGCGGGCAGTTGTCTTTGTGTAGGCCACTGATAGCTATTCATGGTCACCCTGGCGAAGAGTTCCTTAGCTTCCTCCGCGGTCTTCAAGGTGATCGATCCTCCGGTTGACGAATCAACATTTTCCTTCATTCGCGACGTCAACCCTTCGTAAAAGTGACAGGCTTGTTTTTCAAGTCAAAATTATTGGCACTGGTGCCAATTCTAAATCCGCCTTTCTCGTGCTGGGGTTGGAACCTCTGATGGATTGCTCTTCGCGGTTGTTCTCCTGCACCTTGCCCTTGCTGATTTTGTAGTCACAATAATTGGGCGTTCCACTCCTCATAGTAGCTTCCATCTCTCTTACTCTGCCTCGCAGCTGTTGAACTTCTTAAGCAAGGACTGCTGCTTCTTCCAGTGTTAGATTTGGTAGTTCGTTCGGTTGCTCCATGTCAACTTCTTGTAGTCTCTCTTTTTCTCTTCTCCTTCTATTCCTTCTGCGGGTTGATTCAATCTCTGGGTCAAACGGTTCAAGTGGTTCCCCTTTTTGTCTTGTGTTCATGCACTACCTGCAAAAGATAAAAGAATTTTTTTTATTTTAAAGTACAAAATTAAAAAAAATTAGTAAAATCGGTCTCGGTGTCGACTTAGGGGCGTTGGAGTCGATTGATGCGAGAAAATTGTTCGCATCAACCGATGCAAGGTTGCGTCGATCGACGTGAAATACGATTACACACATCGATCATAGCAAGCTACTTCGACCGACACGAAAACCAAAAATAGAATAAAAACTACAAAAATAAAACTAAAAATACAACTCAATCAAAAAATCTTAAACATAATTAGTGATAGGCGCTAAATCTATCTAGTCCCCAACAATGACACTAATTGACCACTGCTATATCTTACAAATTAATTATAGAATAGTGGACAAATAAATTTATAACTTGAATGTCGAACCCACAGGGAAAAGATGCGCGAGATAGTCCTATATACTAAATCACAGTTTCAGATTACTTGTTTGAGTAATTTAAAAATCAGGTTTTATACATTAAGCTAGACAATTGAATTAAAAAGAGGAAATTAAATCAAATAAGCAAAACATTGATCCTCAGGCAGAATTCTTATTATGGATGACATGCAAGAACCAATTAAATTAATAGGTGGAATACTGCAATAATGCTATATTTCCTGGGTCAGGCAAATATAACCTATATTACTAATTAGTGACATCTCCTCTTGGTCTCATGAATACCAAATTAGTCAATCTCATAAGCAAATCAATTCAATTCTTACAGTCTAATACATCTCACCTGGACAATATAGAGTATATCATGCATTCCTAATCTCACTATCAGTATTCACCTCTCAGTCCTTCTATCAATAGTTAGACATCTAAATTAATCGTCACCTCTCGGCCCTTAAATTATTATAGAAATATGAAATAAACACAGGAATCATGAACCTAATTAATTAATCCTAAAGATGCACCCAAAATAATATTCAAACCCTAGAACCTGCTAGGAATTTAGCTAGACGTAATTAAAGGAAAAGACATAGTTGAAAGAAAATAAACTTGCATTAAAGTAAAACTTTAATTCAAAAAGTGTGTGAAAATAAATACTAAAACTCTAAAATAAAAGTAAGCATAAAAGAAAACATAAAAGAAGGCATAAAAGAAGGCACACTAAATTTTCTAAACTAGAGGGGTATTGTTAGGAATATTGTTAGACCCCTCTACTGTAAACCAATTCATTATCATAATTTGATATGTTTTGGTGGATCAAAGCTATAGCAAGTCAGTATCGAGTCAATTGTAAAAAAATCATGTATAGGAATTCATACTCGAGTTGTAATAGATTAAGAAATAGAAAGTTTTGGGTTTGCCGAAGGAATCAGCAAACTCATCCAATTGCTAAAGATTGCTGAAGATCAGAATGACCATCAATACGAAGGAAGCAACGAGAATGCTAAAGAAGGAGCTCCAGCAAACTACGGAGACATCCAACGTAAAAGTAGTCTACAGACAACAATCAACAATCAGCAATCAAGAGAAATATTACAAAGCCAAATATCAGACGGATTGCAAGTTACGAGAAGAACCAACCAACCAAGAGGATGGAATAATCATCATGAAGAAAAAAGGGGTTCAGACCAATAAAGGACCCGTTCTGACAAGATATGGCTAAAGATAGATGCTACGCCAATGAAAGACGAAGGGACTTGAAGAGTCTCTGTCCACCGCAGAAAAAGGAAGCATGCATATAGGCGAACATTCCCTTTGAGTCTAACGGATAAGATTCAAACGGTCGTTGGAATCTTCACCTATAAATAGGTGTCATCCTTATTTGATTCAAAGGTTCGCGATTTTGTAAAAACAAGAGATAATAAAATAGATCAATCTTATTCTCTCTGACACGTAAACTCATCCGAGCTAAGTTCTTAATTGAAGCTTTTCGCAAGCTTTCATATAGAAGCTTGAAGAACTGTGAAGTTTATCTTGAAAAGGTAACATTAGGATTCTTTCTATTCTAGAAAGAATCTAGCAGTCACTATTGCGGTGCAAGAGTGATTCGTACGGGCTACGCCAACACAAGGATAGGTTCAGGGAAGAACTATTAAACTCCCAGCAGTTGACGTCTGAGGAGAAGGGATGTTTGTCCTCACTCTAAGGAGCGACACATGTTGAAGTTTGGAGATCGAGGTGCTTGAAGGTGCGCGCTGACCAGACGGAGGAGCTGCTCAACATTAGAGATCAGGCCTGACCTTGTAATCATTCTTCTAGTGAAATTTTCGGTCAGAGGACTGGAGAGCGGACGTAGATCAATTGTCGAACCACTATGAAAATCCTTGTGTCATTTACTGATTTGCTTCGCTATTTGTTTGTTGATTAAACCATTTGAAACTCAACACACCAAATGTTGTAGTATAAACTGCAATCAATCTAACGAATACACGAGCTAAAACATTTAGATAAACACTTGTTAAGTCAAGACCTTAGCAAGACACGTGCAAGATAAACATTAAAACTTTCTTTGCATATATCATAACTCTGATCGAGGACCAACAAGTGCTATCAGAGCGGTTGGTCTTTACAGACTAGCTGCTTCTGAGTCACCAAGAACCAGATCCAGATTTTCCTTGCATATCTGTGTTTTTGTGTTTAGCTCAGGTTCAATAAAATGACGCACAACGCAAAGCTTCCCAAGTTCACTCCAGAATCATATTCTACGTGGAAAAAGAGATCAATGATCACACTAATGAACGTGCATCCAGAGATGAGATGAGTGATCGAAGTTGGACCCATCAAGATCCAGAAGGTGAAGACGAGGGTCGGAGAGAATGTAGACGGACCAGACGTAATGATAGATAAGCCTCTTAAAGAATGGACTCAAGAAGATCGAGCCCGTGATCAAATAAATTATGTCGCTATGGATCTCATATTAGGTGCCTTATCACCTACTCTAATGGCTGAAGCATTGAAGTACGACAGTGCCAAAGAAATGTGGGATTTTCTCAGCACTCTGGACAAAGAATCAAACCAGATGAAGAGATAGAAGCTACAACAATGGGTAGACAGGTATAAATCTTTCTGTTTGATTCCAGGTGAAACCATCAAGGACATGGAGGCAATATTCAACAAGATTGTAGCTGAGTTAAAGAAGTTGGGAAGGACATATGAACTTCCTGACATGAATTCAAAGATTCTCTCAAGACTACCTAAGGAGGATTGGTTCGTCAAAGTAACCAGTCTAAAGGATAAGGATTTGTCAAAGATTAGCACCAAAGACGTGTTTACTCAACTGGAAGCTCATGAATGGGATATCGCCCAGATCAACAAGAATGAGGTTGTTCGCGCTGCAGTCAACATTGAAGTACCCATGGAAGGTGCGGCATTCCTTGTGAAGAAAGATGAACAAAAGTGGAAAACAAAAAAGCCATTCCACTCAGATCGAACAGCTCAGTCCAGTTCAGCAAAAGAGATTCCTTCCATCAGCGGATCTCATTTTAATAAGATGAATGCTCCATGAGCGAGCTGGAGGAACAAATGAAGAGAATTCAAAGGCTATTGCTGAAAGCAAAAGGGAAGAAGGAAGATCTCCACCAGACTCAATCAACGGACAACAAGAACCACAATAGAGCACCAAGAACATGCTACCAAGTGCAATTCCAAGATCACCTAAAGTTCGAATGCCCAAAGGTAGGTCCAGAAGAAAGGGAACGACTGAGAAAGTTGTTCAAAAGACGCGCATCAAACGCGGTCACCAAAGCATTGCTGACAAGGATAGAACTACCAGACATCCCAGAGTATGGCGATGAAAACTACTCATTAGAAGAGGAAGTGGATGTTCTAATGGTGTTCATGGTAGACATTAACAAAGAGCAAACAGGAGAATCAGCTCTAGCTGCCACAACAAACCAGGTAACAAACACTACTCTATCTATTGCTTCAATGTCTGATAATATGCATGACACTGCTGATTCATGTTATTCAGAATCAGATGAGATAACTGTGGAATACCTGTTAAAAGAGTTTTCAAAAGTTCATGCATTAAGGATATTCTAGTCAACGAAAACTTCTCTCTGAAGTCTCAACTTTCAAGTTTGACCAATAATAATGATAAATCTAGGTCAGCAAATGAGGAACTTTTGAAGGTAACAATCGAATTCTCCGTCTTAAACAGGTAGTTATAATACCTTAAGACAGGAAAATGAAACTTTGAAAAGCAATCACTCAATGCTAAATGCTTGTCAATGAAAATTTTCAAAAAGCATGAGAGATTTAGATGATATTTTAAGTGTCCAAAGAAGTTCGAAGAACTTCGCTGGAATAGGTTTTGATAGTGAAATGTCTCGTGTTGCTGAATTAAGTAAGTCAAAGAAGATTACTTTTGCCCCAGCTACTGGGAAGATTCAACAGACTGCTAGGAAAGATAAGAGGGAAAACGTTATGTCAATTGAACAGCAGAAATGCTGGCAGACCAATATCCCTCAGCTGACTGTTCGACAGAGATTGAACTTTCGATCTGCTGAGAAAAAGCCAGCAAAGTCAATATACGTTACCCAGCAGATTGTTCAACCTGCTACAATGGTTCATACAAATCCTAGCAAGGCGAAGCAATCTACTAAGGTTGCAAGGAAGCCATTGTACACCCCAAGTAGAAGGAACACCTACTTGAGGCCAGAGTCTACTTCAAAATATTTTCGAAAGACAGTGACAACTCGACACACTACTTCACATTCCTATGTTGATTATCGAAATTATCCCAACAAGAACGGGAGGGAAGTGAGACGTGATGATAAAAGAAACATCAAAATCACGAAAGTCTGGATTCCCAAGGGAATAATCCAGAAAACTAATCCTGCAGGACCCGTAATTGATCGGGTACCAAAAATATAACTTCTTTGTTTTGTAGGAACATGATTCAGAAAGAAGATTATCAAGAAAAATCAAAGAATGGATCTTAGACAGTGGATGCTCAGGTTACATGACAGGAGATGAAGAGATCTTCACAGAACTTCGCAAGTTCCGAGTAGCCTCAGTCTCATTTGGTGATAACTCCAAGGCCAGAGTAATCGGAAGAGGATGCATCGAGCAAAATGGAATGCGAATAATCAACATTGCCCTCGTTGATAGTCTCAAGCACAATCTACTGAGCATCAGCCAACTAAGTTAAAATGGATATATTATTTCCTTCTTTGACACAGGTTGCAAAATTGCAGATAGAGCCACCGGTCAAGTAGTGGGCCTACAATTACAGTAGTGGGAACTCATTTTAGGAGATGAAACAAATGAATATGTTCAGGGGAAAGTTATGTGTCTACTCTTGATTTGAGTTTCTAAATTTAGTAACTTATTAGGCTACAAATGACTCTTGAAGCTTCCAATATAATAAGTATCTGAAGACAACTTCTCTAGGGAATCTTAAAGCATGCAATTCAAGTCATAAATTAATATCCTAGCACAAACTAACCTCTTCACATGAAAGGCAGCAGTTTTGGGTGCACATAATCTTACATATATATAATTAATAGAATTAGAGAACTAATGGTAGCTAATCACTATAATGTGTGTGTAGTATGTAATGCATGTGACACTTCTCAAGTTGCACCTCCTTTAGCTTTGTTTGTGTTGGTTTTAAGCAAGGACAGTAGAATAGTGACTGAATATGTTTAATTTTTCCCACAAGTTTCACTCATGGTGTGTCTATATTAACCGCAGTGGCATCCTCATTAAAACATTAGCTAATGCTTTACAAGATCGGAAGTCACTGTTGGCTCCACAGATTGCTTTATGTGATTATTTTTCTCAATCTCAAATTTCTATATTGCATTATTGATAAATTTGCTAATTTCATCTCGGATTCAGGTCGTCGAAAATGTCAAAGGTGCAGTGGTAGTCTCCAATATCCATCAAACACTTTGATCAAGCTGCAAGATTTAACATAGACCAGAAAGACTTCAATTTTAGTTAGCAAACACTTAATTTTTGTAGGAATTTTTATTCTTAACTTTTGTACTGAAATTATGTGTATATTTCATTTTATTATAATTAATAGTGAGAAAAATTGAAGATTTTATATATTTGTTCCCATCAATGTTATTGTTGTTATTTATGAATTATTATAATTACAGGTTTTTAAAAGTTGATAAAAAATTAAATAAAAAATCAATAGAAGACGCGGACGGTCTCATCTTCTATAAGCATATAGAAGACACGAAATTTCGCGTCTTCTATAAGAATATAAAAGACGTGAACATCCGCGTCGTCTATATGCCTATAGAAGACGCATAATTTTGTGTCTTCTATATGCTTATAGAAGACGCGGAAGAAGACGCATAATTTTGTGTCTTCTATATGCTTATAGAAGACGCGGAATTCCGCGTCTTCTATTAGCGAATCTAGATAGACTACACATATATAGAAGACGCAAATTCCGCGTCTTCTATTACATTTTTTCTTGTTCCTTTTCAGTAAAGTAGACCTGCTCCTGTGCCTTTTCTGAAACACTGCCATGCTTTTTGCGAGGGCCGTTTGTACTTGATGTGTCAGACTCGAACAACGTTGTACTCCAGTCATAACTGAGTATATCTTCGTTCCTTATTATTGAGTCTTGACTGTTCGGCATCTTGCTTTTCACGTGTTTCTTTGTTGTGAAACTATTCTTATCTGAAACTGTGAGAGCCTCCTAATAGTTTCTTTATGAAAACTGTGTCCACAGTTTTCTTTGCTATACGCTCCTTGGCAGTTGAAAAACTATCCGCACAGTTTTTCACATTCATTACTCTGCACAGTTTTCTCGTCCAATATCCTTGATAGTTTTCTCGTCTGGACGGCTTCCACTTCAAAAACTGTTCCACAGTTTTTGACAGTTTTCTTCTCCTAAACTATTTCAACTCGATCATCCTATACAAAGATTACATGAGGTAATAACTCTAAGTCCTAGACTTTAGTATATAATTTTGACACATCAAAACTTCAAATTAAAAGTGGGATTTCTACATCCATACCTAACAGCAGACAATCAATTTTTCCTACTGCTCCTTCAGATGAGAGACTAAAAAGAAGAACTCAGATGAGAAACTATCATCGTGAATGATTCTGATGGTAAAGATTTATTTTAATCTCAAACTGAAAGTGTCGTAAGAAAAATTCATGGACATTGCTGGAAGAGTAGAAATCAACGTGAATAATAAAAAAAATTGGGAAAATAGTGATTTGGAAAGAATTAGGAACGAGAGAAACAAGGACATAATTTGGGGAAAATTGTAAATGTCATTTCTTTCATTACTAAAATACCCTACAACATAATTTCAAAATGAAAATCAAAGTCTAACAATAAATAAAATCTGGGTCATTAGATTCACTTAATCGAAGACTCATATTTGGTCTAATATAACATTTGGGAGATGGATAATATATGATCACATCTATATAGATAATGACGATACTCTATTTCTGTATTCGCCCTAAAAGCAACCTTCGCCATCTTCTCGACTCACAGAAACCAGTGCAACTCTTCCTCGATGCATCAACTTCAACTACAAGAAATTCTTAAATTTGCAACCGATTTTGCGACAGAACAAAAAATGGGTCGCCATTTCACGATTGACTAAAGACGGAATTGCGACGGAATGAATTTTTAAATTTTACGACGAATTTGCTACGAAAAGTTCCGATGCTAAAATTTAGCAACGGATTTGCGACGGAATTCTCCGTCACTTCGCAAAGTTTTTTCTTTTTTTAAAATGTATATTTTTAAAAACTTATATAAATTGATAATAGCATTTGGTTTAGCGACAGGACTCAATTTTCCATGGCCAATTTATTAGCGACGTATGGTTTTGCGACGGCTTTTTTCATCGTAAATCATTGATTTTATTTTTTTCTTTTTTTGTAAGTGTTCACTGTTCTTCGCATCGCAGTAGCAGTCCTCTCCTCGTAGATACCACAATGGCGGTGGGACATAGGCGGCTTAGTGAGAACCCAAGCTTCCAGTCAAACAATTAAATGCAACACTCAATTCCAGTGACATAACGGTGCAATAGACAAAACTTGCTCAATAACCGCCTCATAATTGCATCACTGTCTTGCGTTCCTTCATTATATATCAAATAAGAAAACCACGACTCCGTTTACTCACCAAAGAAAAAGACCAAATAAATGGGCCAGAACAAAGAAACTTGTGTCTGCCCATCAGGCCTATTCAAAACATATTGATTAAAGGATCGATTCAGTTAAAATATATAATTAAGTTTAGATGCATCTCATAATAAAATTTGTAAGTCCATCTTATATACATTTTTGACGTAATTTAATTATTTTATCAATAACTTCAATTATTTAAACGATATATTTAATATAAATATCAGAATTATTAATGATATGTCGATCACTAAATTGATGTAATATTATTGAGTAGATGAACAACTTCCGTATATAAACATATGCAAATGGTAGATGATGTTATATTACGTTTACCGGCAGAGCCACATGTACGTACCCCTCTAATAGGAATTTTTTTAAAAAAACTTCACTAATAGGATTTGATTTTCTATGAGATAATCTTATTGATTCAGGGATTGTGAAGAAGAAAAAAGGGTACGTATGAGGTTGAAGAAAAAAAGTCTTTAGGGGTAAGGATCACCATATGAAATATTATATATATATGTTATCGATGCATGATTTCGGTTGTCTTTATCAAATGTTTACACGTCGCTGAGAAGAAATATAATTTTATTCTTTTGTTTATTGAACTTGGTCGTGCAGCTTCATCCCAACAACGCCTATATAAAGAAGGCTTCATTAATTATCTCATCCCCATTGCAACAGATTTCTCAAGTCTAATTATAATCATGCAAGCATTCAGGTAATCAATAATTTTCCAACAGCAGTCGGTCTTGTTTGCAAAGTTTGTCATGATTATGCATTTTCCTTGCAGAGTTGGGGCGCGGGAGAGCGGGACAGTGAAGGTAGAGGTGGTGAGTCGGCGGCTGGTGAAACCCTGCAAGCCCACTCCCGGCGGCGTTTACAAGATATCCATCATCGACGAGCTGAACCCGTCGATGCACGTGATTCGGATACTCTACTATGAATCCGCGAATTCGAAGGATTTGGGGTTGCTGGAAGAATCACTGGCTCAGGTGCTGCCTGAGTTCTATCCCTTAGCTGGAAGATACAACCGGGAGCTGCACTGCGTGGAATGCACGGATCTGGGCGCTGAGTATGCCGTGGCGGATGTCCACTGTCAACTCCGCCAGTTCATGGAGGCGAAGGCGGTGCATTCCGAAAATCTCAACCGCCTCCTCCCCTTGGATATATGCGCTGCCGACGACCCATCAGACCCCATGCTGGCGGTCCGGATAAACAGGTTACTTTTGTCTCTGCATGTCAACACGTTTCACCAATTTCAAGATATTTCATATAATAAATTATTATTATTATTTGAATACATTAGGGTTAATAGCAATTGCTAACCTGCTTTTTATCATTTTTCCAATTATAACAAATTCTTGAAGTTTTTTATTTCACACTTTTTGCTCGCACACATGATTTTCATCATGTTTTTGTGTTATTATCCTCCATATTTTTTCCTGTTGTACTGATTTCTTTTTATTTGCCTACTTTTCCTTTCTACGGAATAACAATACCACAATTACCATATTGCATATTCACATCAATCTTCCGAAACAAAATTCAAAAAATCAAGAACAAAAATAGGATCATATTTATCAAGTTCTGATGGAAATTAAATTGGAAATGAGCAATCATCATTGTGGTTAGAGGTGGCTGTCTTTTCTCAATACCGACAGTCATCGTCATCCTCGTTCCACAAAAATACCAGACAATAGCTTCCGCTTTCTCACAATTATCTCTTCCGATTTCAGACAACTATTTACTCCAACAAAATCTGAAATCGGTTTATAAACTAAAGATAAGGGAGTGGCATAGAGAAGGGAGTGGCATAGAGAAAGGAGAAGGGACTGGTTTGATTTTGATAAAAGAATTTTAGTTCAAGAAAACAGCGAGGATATTGCAGAGGGAGAGAGAAATGGTATACCTTTGCTAAATTTTGTAAAAAATATGTTGTAATTGCAAAAGTTTTAAAAGAATGTTATTATTGAAAATTTGTTAAAAGTTGTGTTAAAAGATACAAATAACCAGTTCATTTTTATATCTATAAGAAACCCATTTCCATCTAAACACCTGTTTCTTCTCAATAGGTTTCAATGCGGCGGGTTGGCCATCGGCGTCTGCGCATCGCACCGGATACTCGACTCAGCCTCGCTTGGCACATTCCTTGCGGCCTGGTCCAATGCGGCAAGGGGCGGGGCATTGATCATTCGCCCCGACATCGACTCTCCATCTTACTTCCCCTCCGAGAACTTGCCCCCGCTCCAGTTCCAGGTGTCCAGAACTCGAGACCCCAGCATTGTCTCCAAGATGTTTAGATTCAATAAGAATGCGATATCGAGGCTACGTGACAGCCTGAGTGAGGATTGGAAATCAACCGGCAGCGACCGCCCTCCCTCCCGGGTCGTGGCAGTTTCTTCCGTGTTGACTCAGGCTCTTCTCCGTTCGGATAGGGCGAAGCTGTTGGAAATTAGATGGGTTGATGGTGGAGAAGTATTTAGGAATTGGGGAGGGAATATGAGAAGTTTAGGAAAGGAGGGCTACTTTGTGTTTGGAGAATGTTTTGATTTTTGATTGATTACAAACTTAACATACAACCCCTATTTATACTAGTTTACAACCGTTAGGATTATGCCATGTCAACTCTAATCTAATGGCTATTAATAATCTTCTAGAGAACTCTATATATAATATCTAGCTCTAGAGAGTTCTATATAAATATCTCTATATAAATATCATATTCTAGATATTTCTACTTAATGGGTCTACTCTTTGGGCCTAAGCTTTATAAAATATTTAATTTCTAATAAGGCCCAAATCAAGTTTATATTTCAACAGAAGCGCGGCATGTTCAGAGCTTCATTGATTGCTCAGGCCATTAATGTTCGAGGAAGGACCGTTCCACCCATCCCAAAGGATTCCTGCGGCACTTGGGTCTCGTTATCGTACCTGGAATTTAACGAAAAGGAGAGCCAGGCCATGGCCGGAGATTTTTCTGGGATGACGATGAAGATGCGAGAGGCGACTGTGCAGGGCGTGAAGGACTGCGCTAGAATATTGAGCGACAGAGAGTTTGGGAGATATGTATTGGTTGATAGTTATTTTGAAGCTGTTCAGAAAGCTGAGAGCCCAGATTACAAGGTTGTGTGGGTGACAGATTGGTCGAAATTCGGAGAGTACGAGGCTGATTTTGGGTTCGGGAAGCCGGTTTGGGTGAGCTTGGCGGTGTTGGATATTAGATGGGTTGATGGTGGAGAAGTATTTAGGAATTG